>JARKIC010000168.1:0-400672 GCA_029378375.1 Mycena olivaceomarginata | reverse complement strand
GTCAAGCGCGCGGATCGTGCTGCAAATCGGCTGCTAGCAAGAAGGTGCATTATGCCCCCTTTCTGCTTGATCCTTCCTCGACCCTGACTTGTCTCGCAGTCCACCAAGTCCCCCGAAACCGTGCCAGACTCTGATGGCGAGAGTGGCGTTAGATTGGCCTTGACCTGGATCTCTCTGACTTGAGGTATTTAGAGATCCAGTCCCTTGGTTAACACGCTCAAGTCCTTTCAGATGGATCTAGACACCGTGCTATCTGTTGCGTCCAGTTCTAAGCGCCACCCCCTGAGTCCTCGCACTGGCTCTGGAACTGTCCCTAGCGGACTCCATTTCACCAAGACGACTCCCAGCACGTCGAGTGTTGTCTGTACACTCTGTAATGCTTAACCGTCATGGGCCTGCTGTTTGTCCCACTCGCCCAGCAGTGACTCCTACCACTTCGAGCAAGAGTTCTAAGGGCGACAAGGTAGCTAGCTCGCATTTCTGCTGCCTTGCTAGCGCTGACTCCCATCCAGTCATGCAGTCTGTCTCTTCTGTGCAGCGACCTTCATGCGGAGACTGATTGCAGTCTCAAGGCTAAGGCTTGTGAGGTCCGCGACGAAGAAGCCAAGGATCAGGAGGCCCCTCACAACCGACAAGTTGTCCTCCAAGGAGATTCTCATTATCGATGACCCGGTGTATTTCCCATTGTCTTCCAAGGTCTCGTCTTTCTGTCCGTTTCTCACTTCGCTATTCTGACTTGCTAGCTCTTTTTCAGAAGTCCGTTACTTTCAAGAAGACAGACGAAGTCAAGGAAGCAAAGGAAGCCAAGCGCAAGCGCAAGGTTCGCTTGCTCGCGTTCTCTCAAGTTCCAGGCTAATCCTGAATTTCGCGCAGGCCAAGAAAGCTGAGTCTAGAGCCGCTGCGGAAGTGCGTCCCTTTTCCATTATTCCCAAGTACTGTCTTATCCTTCTCAGAAGGGTGAAGCCGACGCTAGCTCTACTCGCAAGCGTCGCCACAGTGCTCGCCACGCTCCGCAGGTTGGCGCCGAGCAGGAGATTGCGATTCCTGGTAAGAACCAGTCGCTATCGCTCCTACTTTTTGCATAATCCTGGTCTCGTTCGCTAGTTACACTGTCGCAGGATGTTAGCCTGCCTATTAAGGCAAAAGCCAGTGTCCTCCTTCAGTCCACCGATCTGTCCACTAAAGACGTCGAGTTCCTCCAGCAGCGAGAGAGCTACCTTCAGCGCCAGCTGTATGTCTGTGGATACAGCTTGAAGCACTTCTTCTCGCTTCACGAATTTCTGGATCGGGAGCTCTCACTAGTCCGTGCTGAGTACAAAGAGGACACCGAGATGGCGGACGACGAGGCCGATGATATCGTGGTGAGTCGCTCGCTAGCCGATAATTTCCAATCTCTAAAGTCTGTGTGCAGTCCGTCGAGGCTTAGGTTTCCCTACTAGTTTATACTCTCAATATCATTCCTCTAGTCCCACTAGCTATTCAACTAGCACTCCATACTCTCAACAGTACTCATCCTTATCTTTCTCGAGGTCTTTTTAACACCCTCTACGAGTGTCTTCGATCATTGCTACCGTATGTGTTTTGTCAATCGAATTTGTTTTTTCGATGATTCCCAAATCGAGAAGTCGCTAGAAATCTCAGATTTGCCCGCTTTCGGCCGCGTCTGACCATATAAAAGACTGCTCGCATCGACTGATATTTTTCAGTCCCCCTTTCCGCTAGACAACGCTCTCTGCTTTCGTGTTATGGCTCCTTTTCCCAAAAACGAGTTGGAACAGCATGCGCTGTTCATGCTCCAGGATAATCCGGTAAGAGGTTTCGTTCCTTCGTGCTAGCGCATAATAATGTGTTGCTAGCCCGAGGCCCCTTGCCGCCACTTGCGTTCGCGATGGCCTCCATTGCCTGTGGTATTCATTTGGTCGTGCCTGCCACTTCTGCAAGCGTCATTGCCTGGACGATTGTCTCGGCCTCAACGAGATGAGCTTCTACGCTCAGTTACTGGACTTACCCACCGAGTGAGTGATTTTGAAAATCTCCAGTCATTTTCCTGACGCTTCCACTAGTCCTCCCTTTCGGTCGTGACAAGTTCCACCTGGACGAGATGTCCCCCTTCGTCCGGGAAGTGTTTGCTCATCTCAAGAACGAGCACCTTCATACTCGTCTCGCTCTCATCCGCAAAAAGGTCATGGGCATGAATGACGTTCACCTGCTCGCAGAGCTGCACACCTGAGCTCAAGGGTCTCCGTTTCGGAAGTAATGTCACCAGCATCGTGGTTGAACGCCTCCAGGAGTTGACCCCCGGTAATGGTGGTATCCAGTTCCTCCGCTTCCCTGCTAGCGCCGAGTTCGTGCCTCAATTTCCTTCTGCTAGCAGTTTGGCTGACTACTTCTTAGCCTTACTACTCGTCAAGTCATGCTCTAGCGACCAACTCGCTTGGATTTTCTCAGGCCTCGTTCTTCGGGCTCAGAATCCATCCGAATGTTTCCTCTTCCTCGTCAGGTTCCTCTTCAGAAGTCTCGGGTTCCTCGAAGTCCTCAGGCGTTACCCGCAGTCGTACTTTGTCGAACAGCAGATCTTTACCCTTGTACTCTTTAGATTTCTTTAACTTCGACGGGTTTTGGTCATCGTTCACAAGTTTCGCTAGTGTTTCTTCCGAGATGTCTATGAACCTCTGGATCTTCGCAGGAATCTGAATGCTATGTCTAGCCTCATAGGGAATAACCCTGAACGCTGCTATTCGTTCTTGGAACATCGTGCCGTTCATTTCTGCTACCAGATAGGCTCCCCCTTTGGTTCATCGAATGACTACCATAGGTCCTAGATATCTTGGCTTCATCTTTCCGCTCACTGTCTTCTCGAACTGTGTGAACCTGACTAGCACTAGCCTTCCTGGTTTGAAGTCGTAGTCCTTTATTGTATGTTCATGGTACTTTCGTACTTTCTCACAGATACTCGCTTGGCATGGTCTACTCGCGCTCGCATAGCTTCCACATGGCTGACATGTTTCGCTAGCGCTTGCACTCTAAAACCTATAACCTCTGCATCCGTCAACACTCTCCCTGGCAAGTCTACTAGCCAAGTCGCTTCCTCTATGTCTAGCAGCAATATTGGATGTGCGCCTGTGACCATAAAGAACGGCGAGCAGCCTAGTCCCTTCCTAACGGTAATGCGGTCTGCCCAAAGTACCAGATGGAAGAAGTAAAACCATTTAGATGGATTTCCACCTGTCGCTTTGAACAACGATTGCCTCATTGGGAAATGACCATTCTCGACCTTTCCGTTGCCTTGCGAGTTGTACGGTGATACTTGTATATGAGGTATGCCGTATTTCTCTTCTAGCCATGCTACTGCTGCCTTAAACTGAGGTGCGTTATCCGTCACAAAGCGTTTAGGACAACCCCAGCGGCATATCACGTCTTCTAGCAGAAATAAACCCAGTGCTTGCGCGGTGTCTCTGGCCAAGGGTCTACCTTCCACCCAAGTTGATAATGAATCTAGCGTCTACCACTAGATGCATTTATTGGAGGTGACACCCATGTTCATTACATCCACATGCACAACTTGAAACAGGCTAGGAGTATGTGTTACTACCGGCGGGATTTTCAACATAGTGTGTTGTCGTGTCTGGCACAAGTGACAAGTGTGCACATACCAATCCACATCTGCTTCAAATCCTGGCCACCAGAATCTCAACGCTATCAGTTCCCTCGTTGCAAACGCGCCGCGATGTCCTAGACTGTCATGCGCAGCCCTCATCATGTACATGCGGTGGTCTTTGTCAACTACTAGCTGATGTGCGGTGCCAATACTTTTTCTATACATCCTCCCCCCCTTCAAAAAGAAGTGAGAACTGTATCTCATAAAGGCTCGATATTCCTGGTCATCATTCATTCCTTCTGGCCGTTTCAAAGGGTCCGCTAGCCATTGTTTTACTAACAGCAATTTACGGTCCTGCTTTAGCATGCCCTCGGTACGATGCTCTTCTTCGTACGGTTCTTTCTCATCTTCTGACCATTGATTCTCAAGACCCGGAATCAAGGGAGCCTGCATCTGCACATATTGTGGAATTGCTAGCCCTTCCTCTCTATACGCCCTAGTGCGTCTGAAGTGTATAGCTTCCTCTAAGGTCCTCTGTAACGCGGTTTCTTTATCAAAATCCGCCACGCTAGCAGCTTCATCCCCTAGTATCTGCAAATACCCGCCTCTTGTATCAATCAAGTGCTTGAACTCTTCGAATTCCAAAGGTTGCGGACCCGTCAGGTCTACGTCCTCATGGTCTTCTGGAGGAAGGTTCTGGTCATAGCCTTCTTCCGAGTTTGCGAAGACTTCATCCCCTGGGTGAGGATCTCTCCTAGACAACCCATCAGGTGCGAACCGCTCGCCGGGCACATGTTTCAATTTGAAGTGGAACATCAGGATCTTTTCGATCCATCTGTTAATCGTAGCATTTGGACCCATTCCAGGGTTTCGCTAGCATCCCTTTAATATACAGAGTGTCTGACTCGACCACCAACTTTTGTGCGCCAAATATCCAGTAATACATGGCTTCTAGCGCCCTCATCAAACCATAAAGCTCACGCTTTGGGTGAGGGTAGTTGGCTTCCATGGTCCCTAGCGTTATAGAAGCGAATCTAGCATAGTATTTCTTTTTGGGATCGTCCTGGGTCTAGCTGGTATACTATTATACCAATAGCTCTCCAGGACGTGTCCACTTGAAGTACTATGTCCAAGTTCCACTTGTAGTTAAGTGGTTTCAACGTGGGACAATTCTTCAACGCTTCTCGCACTAGCCTCTGAGCTTCATCGCAAGCTGGTGTCCAATCAAAGCGAATATCCTTCTTTGTGAGATCATTTATAGGTGCGACAATATCGCCGTACTTTTCAATGAAATTTCTCAACACGCCAACCGTCCTGAGGTAAGCTTTTACCTGCGAGAAGTTCGCGCATGGACCCCGATTATTGATTACTTCAATCCGTTTAGGATCCACGATCCTTCCCTTATATGAGCAGATGTGTCCAACTACTGTGAATTCGTCAGCACACAATATCAGCTTCTTGCCCGAGAACGTTCCCCCTGCATGCGCCATTCTGGTCACAACCCGATTTAAATTCTGGAAGTGTTCCCAAACAAAGTGTCGAATGCCAGGATTCTCTGCTAGTCGCTCATAATCTCCATCTGCCGTCTCATAACGGGTAGCAGGCCCGCGCACAGGTACATCATCGATGTAGGGAATGGTAACATGAGGAATCTCCTCCCGGAGGACGTATGTTACATCATCATGGAAGATAGGAATGGAGTTAGTCCATCCCATAGGCAATTTCACAAGTCTCATCACGCCGAAAGGTGTTTGGAATGTGGTATAATCCCTAGATCCTTCTGCTAGATCCCTATTATCGTACCCTATACGAACATGTCTAGCGCAGCCCCGCAGGCTCGTCCTGTGAAATGTTCCGCTAGCTGTTCCGTCCCGAGGGTCACCCCAGAGTGTTGAATGGTTACTACTTCGTTCAACCTCTCCAAAGAATGTACAATTCTCAGGGACTTTCCGTCCTTCTTTATCACCGCAAAAATCGGCGAGCGGTACGACGAGTTCGAGGGTTCATAAACACCAGCATCAATTTTCTGCTTGATATTTTTACAGAACTCTCGAAATGACCTGGTGGAATTGGAATCTGCTTGCAGACCCAAGGCGTGTGTTTACCACAGGCATTTCCACCGGCGGGAACTGCTGATGTTTGAAACCGTCCCCTCTCATCTTCTTCCCAAGCGAAATCTTCGTTGTGAACTACTACGAAGTGATGTGCTAGCTTCAGTTCTTCAGGTTCGAGGAACCCGGTGTCATGGGTAGCATTGATCGCTTGCATTCTCTCTTCAGTGTAACGACCCGTTGGGACAAATTCAGGTGGGTGCGTCTCCAAGACAGGCATGTCTTTAAGAGGATCCCCCACAATCTTTTTCTCAATACGGAATTTGGCTGGTAATTCCCCTAGTATAGGTGTTATCTTCTCTGCTACCCCGGTTTATACTTTTTCCCTAGTAAGACGGTTGCTGGTTCAATCGCTCGCGCGTTCCTGCATCAACGTCTGTGTTGGTACTTCTGGTATTTTCGGGGTGCTAGCAGCGGGCTTTCTCCTTTTCTCGTGAAGCCAACCCTTCTTCTCGACTCGTTGATGCATGACGCTCACTTTTCTGGTCATTTTCCCAGATTGGATCGGTCTTTTCTCACAGTTCAATTTTCTAGGTTTTGTTGGTTGCTCGGCCTGGCTGAATAGACAAATTTACTGCCTTCTTCTACCTCGGTCTCACCCAGATACTGACTTAACAGGACCTTGGCTTTAGCATCCTCCTTCATGGCTTCTTCAGATGCACATAAATATGCCATTCTGCGATCTTCAGGTATAGCCTCTAGCCCATCTTTAGGCGACCCATATCTAACGCACACTAAATTTCCAGCTTCGTCATAATTCCACACAGTCATTACTTCTCCCTCCTCCTTGAGTTCATCGAAGAGTTCTAAAAATCCTGCGGGACCGTTGACGTCGCGCTAGCAGCTGGTACATTTCCATCTAACAACTCGGTGTCCAAGATATGTCCTCTCGGATAGGTGGGCAGCGTCAATTGTCTCCTAGAATAAGGATCAGTCAATGTAATATCGACATCTCCGTTCTTTTTGCTCTTGACTAGTGCCTCCATTATCATATTGAACGGCCTTCCTAGCAGAAGTTCATAAGGGGCAGCCTCGACCACATGCAGTTGAGCATATACTCGAAACCCCTTAGAGAAGCCCATAAGGACATTCTTCGCTAGCCCCAACATGGAGTGAGTCGTATTGTTGGCTGCTAGCATCGTGATCGTCCGGTTGGTATCCCATTCAATCCCGCGCTTTTCCGCCGCTTTCCGACCTATGGACAACGTCTGCAACCCCGAGTCTAGAAGGGCTTCTATATGTTTCCCTCCCACTCTTGGGTACAGGCAGCGCAAGGATCCTGACATGCTAGCCACTGGCATCCGGATCTCGTTAGCCTTTTCCCCTGGTTTCAGCGAGTCAAAATACTGGGCCACAGGGTCCGGCATTATGAAGCTCCCTTCTTCCAATTCGTGATCGGTTGATGTCACGATTTCAGGGTAAGTGTCTAACATTAGAACCCCTAGCACTTCGCCATTTTCTCCTATCCGTTGGATCGTGTTTCTTCCATCCGCACATTTTGTTCATAACCTTCTTCACCATCGGTTTCCTCAGAAGATTCATCACTCTCCTCGTACACCCGACTAGTCATAAAAGTTTGAACTTTTGTCGCCAGTACGTCGCCTTCTGTGTTCCGAACAAAATTCTGACGTCTGGTCTTGAGTGGGTCTGTCACTAGCGCTCGCCGTATCTTCGGATTGCTGTCTAATAAATCCCCTAGCTTTACTGGTACAGTGATGTCTCGAATCGACCCCAGAAGACCCGCAGTGGCCTGGTCCTCTACCTCCATATTTCTAGGAGTTCGGGTTTTTCGTTTCCCCACTGTCCTGCTATCCGCTAGCGGAGCATCAGTCCGGCCCCGAGGCAGAACTTCTGCCATGGGAGGGTCTACTAGCTCGCCTACGTTCCTGAAAGGCAGCTCGTTTCCAAGCTCTTCCTGGCTGGGTGCTAGCACCTTCTCATCGTCAGAATCCTCGACTTCCTCCACGGTTGCTCTAGGTCTAGACCTAGGTTTTATAGACTTCACTGTCTCTACTTCTGGCTCTGCTATCCTCACGGTTTTCTTTCCATTCGGCTTCTTCACTACATGCTCTATGACCACCTCGACCTGCTGTTTGCTAGGACTTACACGCTGTGCTTCCTCAGGAGGCTTTTTCGGTAGATTGGCCTCCTTCCTTGGATTCAGCAAAAACCCGACGCGCTCTCCGAAGGTCCTCCAGCTCTCGTTTGAATGAAACTTTGTTCTAGGCGGTTGATGGTAGCCATCATGCTTCGTACATCATCTTGGTTCAACTGAGTGCTAGCACCTCCTGAATCGATATCCTCTTCCGTGCCAAAGTAAGTGTCCATAATCTCGTCGTAATTTTGGCTAATAGCCCATGGTTATAATGGTCATGCGCTTTCTCCCGAGGAGATTTATGCGCTGGCTCGCGAGGTACTATCTTTCCATCGAAGAACGTGAGTCTCCTGTTTGTTAAGTGGATTATTCCTTTTTCCAGGTCCGCCTTTCGGTCGTCACACTGGTCAATAAAATGACCTCCTCTATAACAATAGAAGCAATTATCGCTTCTAGCGGGCGCCGCTCGATTTCTCGCAAAGTTGGGCACAGGATTGGATACGTGTGGTTGGGAGGAGGGTTGCTAGACGGCGTCGAGCGACCTTCGACAGCCATTTGCAACTTCTGCATCTCCCTATGTTGGTCCGCCGTAAATTTATCCATGTGTCCCGTTAACACCTCTTCCAGACTGCTCATGATGTCTTTTGTAAGAGCCTCTTTCAGAATTGTGTCATCCTTTGCACGGCTCGACTCCAGTTTGCCTACTTTATCTGCTTTAACAGATCCTTGGGTTCCCCCTCTGATCCTTGCATCATAACAACGGCTCTCTTCTTGTCTTCGGGGTAAGGTTCTAGCTCATAATATGATCCAGACTCCTCCTCGCACAAGACGGTCGCAATTTCGATCACATCCGTCCAGACATATTTGTCGTCATTATCCACATCGCGCGGAACAAAAGGTTTCCCTTTGTTCTGTGGTTCGGCTTCCCATTCGAGCTTCGCCTTTTTATACGAGGTCATTCCTTCCCTAGCTGTCGCTCGCAGTTGCTGACGCAGTGCTAGCGAAAAATCGGGATGCAACCCTATCAAGAAATTCTTGGTAGCGTTGCAGTTGGAAATTCTCATCGTCGGCTTAAGCAGTTGGCCCACCATAGCCCGGTATTGACGTATATAGCTTTGCAGGCCAGTGATATCATCTATCCGTATCGGCTTGCGATGTGTTTTCTTCACAAACTTTCTAGGGCCCGCGATCGAGCCCCGTTCCAATTCCTTGAACTCTGGGTAACTCTCTCGGATCCTAGCTCTGAACTCGTGCCACGAGCTGTCCGGCTCTTCTGCTAGCAGAGCCTTCCACTCTCGCTTGATCTTGTGATCACAGAAGTGTATCGCTATCTCGATCTTCTCTTCCTCAGTGCTCGCACCCGTTTTCGTGATCACATCCTCAACGGCATCTAGATTAGTGTTGCCGCGACTTAGACTTGGCTGTCCTTAAGTTGACTTGGCTGACACGACTTGAGTCAGGTCAAGTCAAGTCGGAACTGAGACTTGACCTGACTTGCAAGTCAGTGCAAGTAGACTCCGAGTCACTTGAGTCAACTTAAGTCAGGTCTCAGATTTGAGAATCAAGAACCTTGTAATAGCCCTACAGCTAATCTACAGTAGCAGAATGTGCCACATTTGCAACTGACAATGGCCGTTTGGGTAATTCAATAGTGATGGCCGAGATATCCTTCACCAATGGAGTTTGTGATGCTTCACACAGCACGAAGAGTACTAGAGCATATTTTATTTATTCATTCTACTTTATTTCACCAAACATGTGTGTCCAAACCCATTTTGAACTCCACCACTTTTGCCAATTGAGTATAGAGATTAATTTTCAGGTCACTTCGGCATTGCCAACAGAATCAGTTGCCCCCACAGAAATGTGAGGGTGTGCTCTTGTAAAAAAATCATATTCCATGCTCGGAGCCACGGTATGGGGTCCCAAAGCCTGAAGACTGACTCAGTGGTACCATACCATAATTGGTTGAGGGCCAGAGACAAATTCTCTGAAATATGAGATACACCATTGTTATCCTTGCACTTGCTGAAAATATATTACTACAAGTACCTCAGAGTGTCTATTGCATAGCATAGCATGCTTCTGCAACTCCAAAATGCTTGATAGGATCTTGTGCTTGCAAATCTGAGGCCAATAGCTGAAATAGGGGCTTTATGCAATAGTGCCTATTTTCGTGCTTCTGGCTCCATTGAAAGCTTGAGAAACATGCCATAATGTATTTTGTACTGTTAAATTAGCAAGATATTGTTTCAGGAGCGCTATTTAATTGACTCAAAGTTACTTTACGATCAAAAAATGATCGTAAAGTGAGCGCTGGCCCCTGTGGCTGTGCTCGGTCTCCTGATCTACATCTCTTTTGCCCCGCCATTGTCTATCTCACTTAAACTGTGAGCAACAAGCCATCCATAGACGTTGGTATGGCTTTTGAAATCTCCCGCCAGTTCTCTTGGTTGATCAATCATTCACAAGGGGAACAATCTTGTGTCAATGATGCGCAGCTCTGTTTTAACAACCGATGAATAACTACATATCAAAATCAATGAGCTCTCGAAGCTCGTCCGAATCAACTTCCACAGGCAATGGGAGGTGCCAACCATTGCAGCTAAAATTCACTGGTGCTGATTATGCCTCTATCCAAGCCACCTCAGTGCCTTCGGAACAAGTATTCTCGTCCTCAGCTGAGACAGATACTAAATGTCGAAACTGCACCAGTGCCATGCTGATGGAGGCTCTGCAAATGCTCAAGTTTAATTACAAGAAATCGAGGCTCAACTTTATGTCTGACTGGCAGACTGTCCCTGTTGCGGACGATGATGAAGACTGGCTTCGAACTCTGGCCAATACAAACAACAAAGACAGGGATGTGATTTGGCACGAGATTGTTGACAATTGCAACTCAGCAGATGGGATCATATTTAGGGAAATGCCAGAGGAGAACGATGAGTAGTTGAATTTGTATCCTGCCACAGTTTGACTGTTACTTACAGTTAGTATTGTAAAAATTCATATTGCATGCTAACACTATCCGTAACATTCAGATTCGTATACCCAAGTGCCATCCAACCTTGTGAATTAATATTGGTGTGACTCAACTGACTTAAGTCGACTCAAGTGACTTGAAGTGACTTGAAGTGACTTGAGCTGACCAAGTCAAGTCAAGTCAAGTTGAAAGTTGCCACAAGTCGACTTAGCCAAGTTGACTTCCGACTTAACAAGTCGCGGCAACACTAGTCTAGATACCCTGGTAGAGCATCCGCTTCCCCTCCGAACTTAAGGGCATTCTTCCCCCAAGTCGTCGGCAGCTTAGTACGGTCCATTCTGGTTGGATTACTTTGTGAAGTGTTAACTGAGTTATTTGCACTGGTAGGTGTGGGGTTTTGTAAAACAGTGGTAGCTGTTTCAATGTTTGTCTGTACCGTTGTTACGGGCACAGGGTTTGGGTTCTGACTGGCTAGCGAGTTCGAAGCGCTGGCGCCTGTCTGTTCCAGGTTTCCTTCTGGAGATGTTAAGGGCGAGGATAACGTGCTCGTGAAAGGCAATGATTCTCCACTTCCTTGGGTTTGGTGCTCGTTTATTGACTGAGCTCCAGGGACAGATACTGCTAGCACCGGCTGTACGCTTTTACTAGAGTTTCTGGTGGTACGTTGACGACTCGATTGTGACGCGGGCCAATCAACTGGTTCGGGTATAAGCCCTCTAGCAGTTTTTTCTGCCGTTGTTACGGTTGGGTCGTGCTTCCAGAGATGGTACTGCTCTAGAAGACTTCTTTGACCGGTGTTTTTACGACTGTTCAGTTTTTAAAAGAGTCTAGTGGGTTTTTACGTCCGTAGAAACTTTAAGGTTGCAGGAGAACGTGCTCGACTGCTACCTAGTCCAAAGTGCTTTATTCAAGCAACTTTCTGCGATCTAGCAATTCCAAACTAGTGTTTGAAATCCAAACTGGACCCTCGCAGTGGGCTCCAGATGAAACGGTGCACTTGATATACAACTAGAAATAGCTTAGATTCGTGCTTGCACAAAACAACCACAAAACCACCACTACAACAATCTATTCCTCCAAAGATGTAAGTGCTTCTCTTGTGAGTTTGGGTCCGGGCCGTAGTATGCGACCAACGGGTTTGGAACAAACACAATTCGACTGCTAGACTTCAACAAAGCCGTTCAACAACACGCTAGCACTACGCAGCTGCCAACAACAATACCGCTAGCACCTGGGATGGGCAGGGGTTTATGGGTTGGATACAAGGTGGCTGGATCGCTAGATCGAGGGCACCAGGGCAGAGTATGTAGGTTTGTGAAAATCCTCGCAATGGGGTACCCAAAGACTATTGAGGCTAACAACAAGGGGACTTCAATCCTCAAGCGACAAGGCAGTCCTTCAGCCGCTGACCTATTCCTTAACCAAGAACAGGAATGTTTCCACTTTGTATTGGCAATAGACACTATAAGCGTCCAGCTAGCGACCCAACACACTACGACAGCACTTCCGTCAATATCGGGGTGAAGGTGAAGTAACTGACAAGTTACAGTCGGTCTAGAGGTGGGGGCACCTAGTCCGTCTTCTTCTTAGTGGGCTCGAGTCAACACACAATCACCTAGCAGGCGATCCAACACACTACGAATATATCGGGGTGAAGGCAAAGCTGCTAGCGCAACTGCTAGCTGGGTCTCAAAGAGAACACCCTTGGTTTTATACGTGAAGACTCCGCGAGCCAACAACTTAGAACCTCAACTTAAGATCTCGAAGTGTCCCGAGTCAACAGTATTGATTCCAATAAAGCTACTACTTGTGAAGTGTGTGTACAATCTCCACTAGCAACCTGAGACCACCTGCACCAACTTCGTACAAAGTCGGGGTGTAATAATCTCAGGTTCTAGCCTGCTCTGTGCTCCCTTTATACTACTGAGGTCCATGGTACATGTGATAAACAGAATGAATAATATAAATGAGTGAAAATAGGGGTGCTCAATTCTTAACTCGCCCGTCCCGTCAAATAATTAATTAATATTTGCTCGGAACAAACCAAATTTCAAACTCCGCCACACTGCGGGGCAACCCCTCGCTGTTTCCTACCTCTAGCATGCTGCTCAAGCCGTATAAATGATCGATAAATTGCTAAATAAGTTCCTGGGTCAAAGATCCGCACAGAGAAAATTACATGGCATTTGTTAACAAGCCGAAAACGTCGGGAAGACAAACTGAGTGTAACTTGACGAGATAAAATTTTCTTGCCCACGATAGATCCCATACCGTCCATAAGACATTTTAGCTCTGCGGCACTACTCAAATTCGGTGAATGTGGGGCAGAAGACCGGCCAGTGGGCCCCCAGAAGTGCTCAGGCTTGGCGGAGTTTGAAATGTGTTTGTTCCAAGCAAATGCTAATTGATTATTTGACAGGACGGGACGGGTGAGTTAAGAATTGAGCACCCCTAATGATGTGATAGATACGACAGCCAATGAAACGACTGCCGTTTGGTTTTATGATGGGTCTATGCCAAGCAGAACAGCCACACTGATCCGCTAGCATCCATTTATGGGTATCGTGAGTGATCCCTCAGCTTGCCATCAGCTGCTGGAATCACTATCCTGACGAAGCGGAGTTGAATCCGCCGCCTGGAGTCATCTAGTACGAGTCAGAGCACCGGCTAGCAGTCCGTTTATCCGTTACTGCATATGTGGTGACCCACGCATCCGCACCAATAGCCTGCTAGCTATTCTTCTACTGGCTACTTGTCTCTGTTTGTGACTCGCGACCGTGTCGCGACAGTCACATGCTCGCATCTGTGTTTCGGGTCTCAGGTCGATCACTAGTAGGGTTCCGCATACTAACGTCCTCGCTAGAAGGCTGCTAGTGCATAGTTTACTACCCTTCAGATCTCAGACTCGCCGCTCGCACCTCCAGCTAGCGTGCTCGCAATACTACTCTCCTGTGTCTCGCTTCCTAGGTGCTAGCACCTTGACTGTGTAGGCTTATGGTTATTTCCCCATGGTTTGTGCCTTCAGACCGTACTAGCGCATCACACTAGTCATATCTGATGCTACAACCGGCAGCCTGGGCTCACTCCAGTTCTCCTTTATATCACCTAGCCAGAGTCCTGAGTGCTAGTAATAACACTTCAGAAGTGCTAGCGCTTTCCCGTTGTATAAATACTGGTCCTAGGAAAGCGCAAAATAGCACTAGATGCCGCGCGCTCTTGTTACGGCGTTTCAACGCCCTTAGTCAGGGATGTGCAGTAGCCCCAATCTGTTTCCAGGATGGTAAGGCACTTTCCGTGATTGCTCCATTAGCGACTTCCCACTTCAACCCTTTACCAGGATTGTTGTCCAGCGCCTTTCTAATGGTTCGAGACACATTATATCCCTTTTAGCTAACTGCTCAGGCCAGCATTAGCCCTTGTGAGATGATGTCGTAATGTAATGAAGTACATTGTAGTATGTTGCAACTCGAGCAGATTTGAATAAATGCCCGGGTGCCCCAATACCAGGTCAATACCAGGTCTGTCAGCGGCTTGTAGGCCAAGGGCAGACATTGCTAAGTGTGAATAAAGTAGAATTCATGTCGAGCAGTCAATTCACACCAGGGGCAGCCAACGACGCATGTGAACACCGCATGCGTTACATGCATGTGGTTCCCATATGGAAGAAAGACCACAAAGCATGCAACAAAGCCCCCCTTTGCTTGTTAAAGGCACCTTTGTGGGCTTTGTTCCAACTGCGAGCCACATGCGTGTAACACACTTGGTGTTCGCATGCCTCGCTAGTTGCCCCCGGTGTCAAGTACGATTGTTGGGATGATACGTTCTAGAAATCTCCATCCTAATTCTGGGAAACGATCCGGAATAGATCGGAATCACAACCAGAAATATCAAAGACAAGGGTTCAGGGTGTTGACCATAAATACTTCATCCCACCCCACGACCGCTGACACCTGCTTAGAGGATAATTAATTCTTGCGCGACAATGAAATGTGGAAAGTCTTCGAAAAAAAGCCCGAAAATTCAGCTCAGTTTGAGCTTATATTACGCGTCTGGTTGTGCATCATGACGAGCGAGTGGGACGATGGATGGAGGATGGAGATAAAAAGACGAAACTCATCCCAAAACACAGGAACTCTTACGAAGTTCTCATTCCAGAGAGTTTCCTCTACCATTTTTTCACGGGGAGTTGAATAATGGTACAGCCGGAAGCTTGTTCGACTTGAGCTTGGACCATGAAGGAATTGATTCATTTAACTCTATCAGTTGAACTGACAGGTTTATAGAAGACAGACCCAACAACGTGGGTACGTACCTCATCTGAGATTGGTGCCAAAGGATAACTACGATGATTCAGAGGAGGCTGGCCATGTGGTCATCGCCGAGCATTTTTTTGCTCTTGCTGGGTAAATTCGAGCAGTAAAGGGCTTAGGCCATTATTCTAAATACTCATCCTTTTTGCCTTGCCTTTTCATCAAGTCAACAGGCTGAGCCCCCAAGAACGAAATGACCCGGAAGTTGCCGCGAAGAAGCACGGGGCACACCCGCACGTCTGGTTCATCGCAAGCAGTATGAGCTCGCATTAAACTCTGCAGCTAGCACGTTCAACTCTAGCCTGGCGTATCTGGCGGTCACCCTTTTTTTTTTTGGTGTGTTGTCCAAACGTGCACGCATTCGTTGAGAGAAAGTATCCATTACACGACTTATACATAGAAGAGGCAGATCAAAAGCTTTTGCGAAAGAATACAAGGTCACGAATCTGAGACGTACACCTTCCCTTCATACGCCCGCAGCGATACTTCATCTCCACGAGACAGATCCAAGATTCCCCCACCAGCATGGTCTCCGCCTGTGTAGTAATTTCCGAAAACAAGCTTGAACCTGGAGTAGCCCTCGCCCGACGGGAGACGGAACACAAGATCGCTGTCCGTGAAGTTCAACACGACGAGTGCGAGACGGCCTTCGTATGCACGTATATAGGCAAACACCTGCTCGTGCTGCGGCACTAGGTGTTGAAAGTCGCCATAGATCTAGTCCATGGGCGATTATAAAGCGCATAGAAAAATAGTAACAATCACACACCAGAAGTTTATGCTCCTTGCGCAGCCGCAACGCCTGTTTCCAGAAGGCGTGCACACTCTGGGGATCGTCGAGCTGCGCCACCGTATTCCACGTGGGGTAGTCGTCGTTGACGCGCATCCAAGGCGTACCCGTTGTAAACCCAGCATGGGCGCTCGAGTCCCACTACACGACATATCCTCAATATTCTGATGAGATAAAGCTACCGCAGCGAGTTTTTACCTGCATCGGTATGCGTCCGTGGTCTCGGGCTTTCTTCTGCAAGCCATCGAGAACATCGCTCATATTAATCGAATCTGGGTCACCACCGGATTCGCGCTGTCGCTTCGCCAATACTCTGCCCGCCCGGAAGATTAATTATGGCAAGTGTACGAATATGAAGCTACCCACCCGTGATAGAAGTTCTGCGACGCGACGTCCTTGTACTCCTCGATACCCCACGAGCGCGGGAAGTTCCTTATGCCGATTTCTTGGCCTTGGAATACGTACTGTGTCCCGCCCAGGGTGACCTCCAAGATCGCAAGCATTTTGGCCGAAATGGTGCGCCACGCATCGGCGTCATTGCCCCAGCGGGTGACCGAGCGGCCTTGATCGTGGTTCTCAATGTATACGCTGGGAAGAAAGCGTCAGTGAGCTTCCAATTCTGGCGAAAAATATACACACGAATTCCAGAATCCCTCCTCGCGCTTGAACGTCTGCCAGCGGTTGACAATCTCTTTAAGCTCGGAAAGCTTCCACGGGCGGTAGATGAACCGCGTGCGCTCTGCGCCGCGTGGAGAGTCCAGATCGACGAGCTCAAAGTGGAAGGCCATGTTGAGCTCTTTATTTTCCGGGAGGACGTACCGGGCAAGTTCCGCAGGGGAGTGTGTGAAGGGAGCTTCGCCGACCGTGATCAAGTCGGATTCTGAGGGCCTTCAGAAATATGATAGCGATATGCTGGAATGAAACAGACGCGACAGCACATTTCGAAACATCTCCTGAATGAACTCATGCACACGGGGACTTGATCCATCGATGAGGATAGTATCGCTCTGGAATCAACACCACGTACCCGTTAGCAAAGAATGCACTGGCTTCTTGATATTCATCTTCAGGGATAGTCACCGGTGCGTCGGGCAGACCTGGAACTTTGGAAATAAGGTTGATGACATCCATCTGTGTATCGTTACCGGTGTCGCTCCGAAAAAAAATGGAGGAGAAACACACGCGAAAGCCGTCGCACCCGCGCTTTACCCAAAACAGCATGAGATCCCAAACAGCCTGGCGAACTTCCGGATTCTCCCAGTTGAGATCCGGCTGTTTGGTATGGAACAAATGTAGATAATACTCGTCGGTTGTGGTGTCGTATTCCCAAACGGAACCTTAAAAATGTTTGGACGAAAACGCATCCCAGGAAGAGACGGGGATACCTTGGAATTGTGCCTTCCAATTGTTCGGTGGGTGACGATTACCGGCGGCGTCATACTTCGGGGGACGCCAGATATACCAGTCGCGTTTCGGGTTCGTTTTGGAGGATTTGCTTTCTTTGAACCATGCGTGCTGGGATACCAGAATTGCAACATTAATTGACGTGCCAAAAGAACTTCAGTCCTACGTACCTCGTCAGAGGTGTGGTTTACAACAAGATCCATCCTACTTTCAGTGTCAGAAAGCACTCGATTGAGTAAAACACGTACATCAGTTTCATTCCACGACCGTGCACGCCGGCTAGGAGGTTGTCCCAGTCTTTCAGAGTTCCATATCTTGGGTCGATGTCGCGATAGTCCGATCTGCAAAATGCCACTGATTGTCAGGCGGTAACCGCAAAAGACTTTGATAGTATATCACATATCGTAGCCCATGTCCGCCAAAGGCGATTTGTAAATCGGCGAGAGCCAGAGTACATCAACGCCGAGATCCTTCAGATAGTCTAATTTCTGGGCAATACCGTTGAGGTCTCCGAGTCCATCGCCATTGGAATCGAGGAAGGAGATAGGATAGATTTGATAGACTACAGCGTCTTTCCACCAAGTCTCGGGATAGGCCTTCATGCTGATTTCTTGTCTTCAAGTTTGTCGCCGTGAGCGAGAGGAAAGAAGCTTGCGGCGGCGGAGTTTGAATCGACATCGGCATTCATCGGACGTGCCGGCTTTTCTGCGCGCCGCTCAAGAGGCGGGCGTGCCGAAAGTCCGTGAAATCATCCTCTCAAACCCAAAAGCTGGGTGTACCCCTCCCCTCCCCCGGAAGTCGGTCCGCCCACCTGGACCGATGCCCTCAGCCAAATTTTTCGAAACTAGCGCAGTGACGTCACCTCCTCAAATTTAAAGCAACACCGCTTGTTCGGTCCGATCGCTTTCGACGAATCATTGAATATCTGTTGTGAATGGACAGAAGATATTATACAAACCACATAGGCCGCTTCGGAAGGTATTAGAATAAGGTGGGTTGTCAACTCAGCTTTGTGTAAAAGGGACCGCAAAGGGACAAAATCCGACATCGAACGAGACCATGCTCAAAACCGGACCGGGCTCCGGCCACAAGTCCGAAAAAAGGTCGATTTCACGGCTTTTTCGGCCGCCCGCCTCTTGGCGCCACCAACCGCTAACGCGACACTCAATTACTCCTCTCGCTCTCGCTGAAATGTACCTCCTCCATTCTATTGTTCAGCCTTTACACTTTTTGGAACGCTTCAATCTCCTCGGCCAAGAACGCCGGATCCCGATGAAGAGTCTCTAGACTGTGGCCATGGTCTACCGGTGTACCCCCGCTGGCTGTAGCGCTGCTCCGCAATTGACTCGTAGTGAAAAACGAGGCCTCGTGCCAAGCGTCACTGAGAGTACTTTCTATGCAGTGGAAAACATCCACGAGTTGTGAGTTTCCACTCAAGGTCTCTCTACGAGAGACGAGAGGAACGGCTGATCCACTTCCAATGCTTCCTTGAAGAAGTATCCAAGTGCCGTACACTATGGCGCAGGGCATGCTTCGTCCGGTCCCATATCGCCCAACCCTCGGAATTGTGCTCGGCAGGTCTTGTGGTAGATTTGCGCGGCGAACTTTGAACCTTTTTGGTCAATTGCTTGTCGAAGACTCTATGACAGGTAGCCTCTCTTTCGACAGATGGGATGGCCAATTTCTTGGTATTATAGTACAGGAAAGAACGGCCGGGAATATTTAGACGGCCACAACCGAACTTTCTGCGATACGGCGCTGGGGACGGACGTGGTAAAACTCAATGCTGATCGGCTTCTTTGCGATGTCCATTCGAAGCGATGGCAGTGAGATCCCCCAGCCCCACATTAAACCCTCCGAAGCCGAGGCAAAAGCCACCTCACGAGTTCATGCTCATCGGGCTTACATCGGGACGCATTTCGACCACAGGACCCCATATCCCGCGGCGTCGCCCTTACGCCGGGAATTATCCGCCATTCATAAAACCGTTCACCCCGGTGGTCGATCTCCCTAGTCGCCAACATGCGATTCTCTCTCGGTATCGGCGTTCTCGTGGGCTCTCAATTTGTGACGTATGTGTCATCACAGGCAGTTCTGTGGGGCCAATGGTGAGTGGACAGAAACGGCATTATGCGGGCCATTGATTTGTTTGGGATCCAGTGGTGGGATGGGGTGGTATGTGCAACGCGCTCAGGCTGGGTCCGCTTTTCTGATTTCAAATTTTACCTAGGACCGGTCCTACAACATGCTCTGAAGGAGTCTGCACTGTTTCAAACCCATGTGCGTCCGTATCCGAAATGTTCTATCATTCTCTATAGCAACGCGTACCTTTGAAAAGTCTACTCCCAATGCTTACCGGGAACGGCAACCACCACCACTTCCGTCCCAACTTCATCGCCCAGCTCAACGTCGTCTACCCGAACCACATCCTCAACCACCGCATCGGGTACCGCCGCTGCCCCTTCGGGGACCGTATGTACGTGTCAAATAATTTCTGAAGCAGCGAGTCGTGGTTGATCCCCGTTTCAGTGAACATTTCTCCACAGTGGGCCGCGGCATACGTTAAAGTAAGTATAGTATTACTCGCAACGAGTTTTTATTGTTCTAAACTATCAAAGGCCAATGCTGCAGTGCAGAAGATGTCGCTCCAGGACAAGGTCAACCTTGCCACAGGTTAGTTCGTACGGCTGTGGGTTTATCTTCTCTCTTACATCTCGGACCAGGTGTTGGCTGGGAGGCTGGTACGATTTTTTTCATGTCTGGTCAGTATTTCGTTTGACGATATTTCCCTCTAGGTCATTGCGTCGGCAACACGCCTGCGATATCCTCGATTGCATTCCCTGGACTCTGCCTTGAAGACAGCCCGGTCGGTGTTCGGGACGCCGATCTCGTCTCCGTGTTTCCCGCGTATGTTTACTCACTCGACGTCGTACTGCAAATTTTAAGCTGATACTGGATTCGGATTCGAAGTGGCATAAATGTAGCTGCAACGTGAGTGCGAATCCGCAGATATTTGTGGTGAATTTGTCGATCATCTGGAATTTTCTCAGGTTCAACCGAACCCTGATGAACAAGAGGGGTCTTGCCATGGGCCAGGAATTCAAGGGGAAGGGCGTGCATGTTGGGCTCGGTCCGATGATGTTGGTCGTTTTGTTTCAGCGCAGAGGCAAGGACTAATATTCTCTAGGAACTTGATGCGCGCTCCTGCGGCAGGCCGAAATTGGGAAGGGTTAGCACATTTCATTCCAGTTATGTTCTTGTGCTCATGCGGAATAGGTTCGGTGGAGACCCGTATCTCTCTGGGTCGGTGTTTAATTCCCGTCTCATTTATACGATAAGTACTAAATACAGGTCCACAGCGAAGGGGCATTCGAGGTACCTCTTCATGAACCTCGATGATGCTTGAGTAGTACTAATGGACAATAGACAATCACTGGAATGCAGTCTGCCGGCATACAAGCCACAGCGAAACATTATATCAACAAGTGAGAATTTCATTCATCCAGATATTATATCTGACGTTCGGAAACTAGCGAGCAAGAACACTTCCGCGATATGAGTTCTTCGAACGTGGATGATCGGTTGGTTGATTTTTTTCCAAGTAATAACATAATTGACCCTCCTCTTAGAACGGTGCGTTCCAGTCGAATTTGAGTGCCCCCGCTACAATTTGTTTCAGCAACATGAACTCTACTCGCTCCCGGTACGTTCTTCCCCCTCATCCCTGCCATCTGTGCTCAGCGCATATCTATAGTTCCTGAGAAGCGTGCAAGCGAATGTAGCCTCTGTGATGTTCGTATTTTCGCTTTCGCGCTGAAATCCAACTAACGGCACCGTGTGTTTACAGGTGCAGCTACAGTTGAGCCGATTCTATAATGCTTGAGCGCTTTATAATATTCTCTTCGAATTTACAGATCAGAGTCAGTGGCGAGTCCCCTTTTCCGTGCGCGAACTGACGTGTAATTGCAGTCAACTCTTCCTTTGCCTGCGAAAACGACAAAATGCTCAACGGGGTCTTGAAATCTGAGTTCGGATTCCAGGGATGTACGTGATATGCACACTTCCCCCTCGCACCGTCTCATGAGGATCGTGAGCAGATGTTATGTCTGGTGAGGCTCTTCATTACTGAGCGGGATCTTTTGACTGATGAGGGTTAAGACTGGTGGGCAACCCATTCCACCCTCTCGATCAATGCGGGACTCGATGTATGTGCACGATTTATCTGGGGACAGGCCTTTCAAAACTAACATTGGGCGAAACAGATGACTATGCCGGGTACGTTCCTAAAATCTCTTTTTCTTGAACGACTGGTTATTTAATGCATCGGTTTCGTGTAGGCGATATCTCAGCGAACTCCGGCACCACGTACTTTGGCACAAATCTCGTGAGTATCGTCTGCAAATTCCTCGGTAGATCTGAGATGGTGACCTGCGAGGTTTAGGTTAACGCAGTAAACTCAGGTTCAGTCTCGCAGGCGCGGATAAATGCAAGTCTATTACTTGGATATCCAAGACCTCTGCCCGCTAATAATGGGCATAGGACATGGCTACTCGGATTCTGGCGGCATGGTATCTTGTCGGGCAAGACTCGGGTTTCCCCGCCGTCAATTTCGACGCCTGGAACAACGCCGGCTCGTTCAACCAGCATGTTAATGTGCAATCAAATCACGCGACGTAACTCACACTTTGTTCAAATTCATCCGACACATTCTCATTCTCGTTCAGACTCATCCGACAGATCGATGCTGCGTCCACGGTTCTCCTCAAGAACACGAACAGTGTCCTACCCCTCAAAGCTCCGAAAACAATTGCAATCATCGGCAATGGCGCAGCTAATTCCTCTCGGGGAGCAAACGGGTACGTCGCTGACACTCGGAGGCTCTGCGATTCTCACTCTTTCTTCCCAAGGTATTCGGATCGTGGAGGAGATGATGGTGTTCTCGCAGTTGGTGAGTGATACAGCGAAGAAGTACCCGGGCGCTCCTGATGCCTCCCCGACTTTAGGATGGGGGAGTGGGTAAGCATTCAACACGGTTCACCTATTCCGCAGCAGCTGACTTCTGGCCTAAGAACCGCCAACTTCCCTTACCTTACTAGCGTATGTCGCTCTACGTGCATTACGATCCATTCGCTGAACATATCCCTAGCCTTTGGACGCCATCAGGTCGCGATCTGCCGCCGACGGGACCGTAGTGTCGTCGTCCACTGGTGATACTGACCTGACTGGTGCAAGAACTGCAGCGACGGGAAAGGATGTCGCATTTGTTTTTATCACAGGCAAGTCCCAATGTTGGATTATTATCTCTCGTCACATCTAATTTCTCTCATAGCGGACAGCGGCGAAGGATACATAACGGTTGAAGGCAATGCTGGAGACCGGAACAGCCTTTCTGCATGGCACAATGGGGTGCGTTTGTTTTTTTGCCTACCCCTCGCGACATGGAATTGCCTAACCTCGAATCTAGGACGCTTTAGTCGCTGCCGTTGCAGCTGCGAACAAGAACACGGTTGTTGTCGTCAACTCTGTTGGCCCCATAAACATGGAAGCTTGGGTTACCAACGCCAACGGTATGTCATGGCCCTTCAATCTTGATCTCACTTTGAGCTAATGAAACTTCAGTAACTGCCATTGTACGAGTTACCGATATAACGATGTTTGAATTGACTGAACACGCTTCTGTAGGTTTGGAGCGGCCTGCCCGGACAAGAAGCTGGTTCGATTGTCTTTAATTCAATGTGGATCTACTCGAGCTGATCCTATGATAGGTAACGGCTTGGTCGATGTTCTATATGGCGCGTACAACCCAAGGTGCGGCGGTTCTTTCTGCCCCCAACGTTCACATCGAATTGTATTCTCGTTGTAGCGGCCGGCTCCCGTACACAATTGGCAAGAGCATTACGGACTACTCCGCTCAAGTCACTGTCAACCAGGCTGGGTCGATAACCCCGATAACATATAACGAGGGCATCTTTATCGACTATCGGCACTTCGACCAGGTGAGTCTCTCTAATCGAGACGTATTATTGTGCTAATTGGTCGATCATCAGGCAGGAATTGCTCCGCGATTCGAGTTTGGGTTCGGGCTGTCCTACACGACATTCACATATTCGGGCCTCGCAATCTCCGGTTCAACTGCTGGTGGGACAAGGCAATCTGGGCCGGGATCGGCCTTGGATCCCTGGTAGGTTCTCACGCTTCGTCAGGAATCTGCTATTCAGTTCGGAAATCCCAGGCTACATAACCCTGTCGTGACCGTGTCCTTCACCCTGCACAACAACGGTACCGTGGCCGGTAACGAGGTGCGTCAGTTACAGCGAGGCTGTATGGGCCTGAATGAAATGCTTTGTTTCAGATCCCCCAACTCTATCTGACATTCCCGGCCTCCGCCAACTCTGCACCGAAGAACCTCAAAGGATTCGACAGCGTTTTCGTTGGCGTTGGGCAGAGCGTGAGCGTGAGCCTGTCGCTGTCTAGGTTTGACTTTTCGACGTGGAATGTGGCGACGCAACGTATGGTTCTGTTTTATTATCTGGGAGCTTGCACTGAACTGCGATTTGTACAGGCTGGGAAGTTGTGACGGGGACGACGACAATCTCGATTGGTGCGAGTAGTCGGGATATCCGACTGACAGGGACAATCGTGAACTGAACGTATGGATGTGTGCATCCTGCTGGTATCACGAGTTGTCTCAAGTATCATAGCTCGCTATTTTGTCTATTCAACTCCGGGTTGTGTAATTCCAGGCTCGTTCTCCATCATTCAAGACTGCAGAATCTTATATTCGTTTGAAATTTCTTCGCAGTTTCTGTTCGATATTCCTCCGTTCTGCAAGGGCACCTTCCTTCTCCATCGTTTTAGAACCACATGCATCCGGCGGGAAGTCCTCTCCGATTTTGGTTCAAGGTCATAATTCAATTCTTCACAGCTCTACGTTATTTACTTCGACAATTTCGAATTCGGGAGCCCTGACTGCTCAGTCTTCGGGGACAATTGGGTCTTTCCGAAACGCCGCCAAACCAGTCAGCTGAATGAAAATTCAGTCGCGAGACTCGCCAGAGCAATGACACGACACTTACACCCCCAAGTCGATGCCCAAGCAAGCAGTTGGGTTTCTCTTCAAACTCCCTCTCGATCGCTGCCGTTCCCTGGTCGTAAAAGTCCCCCCGCGGGAAAGCCTTCTCGATCTCTTCCACTGTCGAACGATTAAACAAGCGGTTGAAATCGATCCCGTCCGGCCCGAGGTTGTCATACCCTCCGATGTCGAAGAACGCACTGAGCGCCACGAGCTGCGCGGTCGCGGACGAGTTGCCCGTCGTCCAGTTCGATGTGTGGAGCACTATGCTCTGTACGATGTCGCCCACCCGCTCCGCGTCGAAGGTAGGCGCGACGGCGTGCAAGTGCTCGTATGTCATGAACGCCCCATGCAGCTCGAACGTCATGGCGTGCGCGGGGTGTTCGAGGCCCTCTGTGGTGTTCGTCCAGCCCATGTCGTGTAGCAGGCTGGTGTGATATAGGCGCAGGGACAGCTCCGGGAAGGCGATTTGGGGCACGCCAGGCGTACCGGAGGGGAAGCCGTTGTAGAGGAGTGAAAGAGCGAAATAAAAGGTGCGAAGGACGTGCACAAACACAGCGGGAGGGGTGATCTTTTTAGCATATGCGAACGTCGCTGGGGCCACGATGTCTAGTGGGACAGCTCTCAAAGTCTCGAAGGGCACGTATCCAGGGGACATTCTGGACAGCGCCAAAAAATCGAGGGTGTTGCTTCGAACGTAGGCGTCGAATGTCTGAGGGAAAGACATTTTTGTCTGTCTCCGAACTTCAGATCGTACGGTCTATATACTGCCGCACCGAACGCCGCCCATCAGAGAAATTGGATTACGCGTCCCGCACGGGTAACGTGCGCGCGCTGACTCTGCGGATGTCGGACACTGATTCATGCCCGAGGGGATCTTCGAGCTGTCTCACAGCTGGATCTTCGAGCCCACTGAAGAACTCCACGAGGTTGAAGCGCGGTCACGACGCAAGGCAGTTGAGTGCTTCCTGGTCGGTGATGCCAGCTTGCACGAAGGTGGGGTACAGGTAGAGGAGAGACGGCGTGAATGATTCGAGAAACACTTTGATGGCTGGGGCGGAATTGAAGTCAAAGTTGGCACTTGGGACAAAAAATGAGGCACCCGGGTGGGTGTGTCGAGCGGGCTTTAGTTCTGCTTTGTTTCGTTGACGCGTAGAGCCCTCGGGTGCGCTCTTCTTTTGCAGTGGTGTGAAGAGGGGCTCTGGCACTGAGATGGCGGCTTTTAGTGAGTCAAGCATAATTGAACGAGAGAGTGACTCACTGCCTGATCCGAAATCCACACTATATTTATCGTCGTCGTCGGTATATTCGTTTGCGGGGGATTTTCCGTCCTTGGTTTCGTCCTCAACCTGCTTCGAGTTTCAACGTGCTGTAGATGCGAATATAACTGTCTGGTCAAACACGCACTTGATATTTCCCCTTCCCCTGATTTCTGTGATCTCCCCAGTGTGTCTTGATATACGACATGCTAAGCTCAAGCCTCAAGGCGCCCAATTCGGCATCGTTAAACTCAGTGAAAGTAGCCTTGAGCTATGAATTGTACCAAGAATTGAAACTTAGCTCGTGTGGTTCAACTAACATTAGTAACATACCTCTTGCTCAATCCTGCTCAAAGTCGTGGTACTTTGGTTTCCCATAGTTACAGAAAGGTCGAGGTGTTTCTGGCCGATTTTACGGAACCGTAGCTAGCAAGCACAGGATCAGCTAAACGATGAGGGCGGCCTGGGAGGGTTTGGAGCTGAAACCTCCCACCTTCATTTTCGCTATCTCAACCGAGTGTTGACTTGAATTGAACGCCTTCGCAAGTTTTTGGCCTAGCTGCCGGACTGGCAGAATAACTCAGAACAGTGATTGAACCAGGAGATTTAATTGCTACTTACCATGGATGGGCATTATTGTAGAATCGGGCGGCGGGGAGTCGGGACACAGGTTCAGCGTACTGCGGCGCAGCAATGTTGTGGTGTTTGTTCGGTGTTGAAAGAAACAGGCTCTGTCCTCCAAACTTTGACTGATGCGCAGTCACTTTAAGTTACCGACAACTTCTTTCCGGGGCTGTGGATTTTTTGTGGTCAAGGAGCCGCCAAGGTTCGGTCAGTTGGTCAGCCAATCACGGAAGTTATATCAATGTTTCCAGAGCTCGGAGACTTTGTTTGTCAATGAGTAACGTGCTCCGAGTCTCTGACCTGCTCGTCTGAAAGGTAAAACGGACTGCGGGTCAGGCAAGGTTCGAAATTCCGACCATTGGCACCCGACTTTCAACTACCCAAGTTTGAAAACAGTGCCTGGGGGTACAGTGCCACCCCTATTGCTCACTCTTGTCTTCTATTCTGACGACGGATTGTGAAGTCAGAAACAAAGACGGAATAAGCCTAGGCCAAGAGCCGGAAATCGCGTCCAATGTCGAACAACTTTCAATGTTGAAAATAAAAGTGCGCGCCGAATCCTCGGATGATGGCTCAGAATGACATTTGACTGTACGCTGGTTTTCTGATACACTAAGAACAATTTCGTACCATCGCCCAGAAGCACCTTGATTTGTCCGTGACTGTGGCCAATCAAACTCCCCCGACTATGGACAACATCAAGCAAGGGTGTGCCGGGCCGAGAAGCCGAGACCTAGGGCAGGGAGGGTGGGTCGACCAGATGGCTGATAAAAAAAAAATGACCTCTTATAATTTTGCCCAAAACTCATCTAGAGGACATCCAATTAAGCTATAAAACACCTCTGTGCTCCCTCGAGCTTGTACAAAGCCCGAATCAAGTCTAAACGAAGCTGCATCACCCTTTAGGAAGTGTTTCGTCATCGAGTTGGCACTGCTTGGCAGCGGCAACTAGCGAATCATCGCTATTTTTGACCAAAGACATGGCTCATTCCAAGGTGACACTAATCGAGCTGCGGAGGGTCAGCCGGGCAAGAGGCGTCGCAGAGGGTGAGGAGACGGTATCGCGTACATTGCTATTGGAAATGTTGTGCCGATATTATCGAACTGTTTCCGGACATTCAAGTCGTCCAGAGCACAAGAGAACCCTTGAAGTCAACTTGGACTAGTGATTTCGAGTTGCCGGAATGGTGTCATGGCTGAAAATGAGTGTTGAAGAGTCCCGTTCGTGCCGAACCAAGAAGCGGATCAAAAAAATTACCTTATTTGGACGTCACGTGGTAGGGTGGTTCAGAGCAAGGGGTTGCTAATAAAAAAACGGCCCTAGGTATTTTTTTTTCGTTCCAGAATCCCCTTGACATCAAGCAAGAGGTCGGTTGGACAGATGGGGCCCCGTTTCCACCAGCTTGTTGTCTACCGAGGCCTGAATTGATGCACGCCGTACTTTTGGGTCTTTTGCGCCACGCTGACCTCGACTTCGTAGTACTGAATTATTTCATTCAAATCGACAGGGGGGGTGACGCATGACCGGATTTACCTATTCGACATTTCGACAACGGCCGAATTTTTGCGTGACACCCTCCAAAATTTCGACAATCTTTACGGAAATTTTGCGCTCTAGGGGGGAGGAGGATATTTGTGACGGCTTGTTGGAAGTTTGACAAAAGGCTTCGTGACGCGTGACATCGACCAATATTCGAGGGGTCCGTGACGCGTGACTGTCGATTTGAATGAAATAGTTCAGTAGATTTCCTATAGGAGGGCACCAACGTGATGAAGTGCCGGCCGCGGCGCGACAGTTTGTCTTCGAGGCTGTCGTCCAGCAAGACGGAAGGTGAGGCGTTTTCAACTCGATAAGTTGTTTAGGGACCGTGGCTAATCTGTGTGGCGCAGACGCGAACTTGAATGTGCAGCGCCAGCTCTCTCGGCGCACGGTACCCGACCTCAGCGCCAGCAGTGGTAGTGGGAAGAACCGGAGGAGCAAGCGCAGTCGGAGAGAGACCCAGGACCGAGATAAGATGCTTGTTGTGCGCCCGGGCGACGAGGACATGGACCACGACAGCGACAACGACGACAACGACAACGAGGGCAAGAGCGATAAAAATGACAACATGACGTGGCACGGGTGGGTCGCTCTTGTGTTCCGGGGTCCACTGCACAACTGACCCACTCATGCAGCCTCGAGCTCCGAGTCCACCTCTCCGCCCGCTCGACGCGCAAGCCCTCGCCACCTGTCTCTGCCTACGGCTCGCCCTGGCTCGGACCGCTCGTTGACCGGAAAAAGAATACCATTTACCTTCACATGCTCGACCCCTGCGACCACTCTTCCAATGACGACGACCCCAGCTTGACCCGAAAGAGTGCTAGCGCGGGTGCTCTTATCAAGAGCCTCCCCTCCGCTCTGGGCTACTTCGCCCCCGAGCCGGTCCCTCAATACTGGACAAATCGCATACATAGACAGCGGCTATCGCTGTCCTTCGATGTCTGTGTTTCGTCCAATTCCAAAAGTTATGGTGTCCGCTCCGCGGCTTCGAGTGTTGGCTTCGTTCGCGTGAGGGTTCTGAGATCTATGCCATCAATTCCGGTTCAGCCGGCGCGATATAAGTATGTCCTAATACACCTGGACGGCGGCGAACGGCGGACGGCGGCAACCTTCCTCGTATAGGGACGAGCCTGAAGACTCTAACATTTCCCCTGCATCGTTCCTCTTGCTAAGGACACGTTCATGGGCTTCACTAGCAAAAAATCATTGTAACATCCGCATTCCAGAACGGCTTCTAGTCGAATGCGGAGAAAGAAAAGAGTCCCATTGGCAATTTCTTTTCGGCAGATCTACTAGCGCATGGCATTCTCACCCGCATCCGCATCTATCAGCTGGGGCGCTCAAATGTCAAGTGATGTTTGCATTCAACTAGACGGAAACTTCGGTCCTGCGTAACTTACCTCTGTTCTAGTCGAATGCGGAGAAAGAAAAGAGTCCCGTTGGCAATTTCTTTTCGGCAGATCTACTAGCGTATGGCATTCTCACCCGCATCCGCATCTATCAGCTAGGGCGCTCAAATGTCAAGTGACGTTTGCATTCAACTAGACGGAAACCTCGGTCCTGCGTAACTTACCCTTCCATGCACGTCCATGGGTTCTAGAACTATGCGTAATCAAGGCTTGGTCGCGTGCATTCGGGCGATTTACTGAGCCAACTGCTTTCACAGGCCTCAAACTACGTTGGCACCGGCTACACATATATTTATCATTTTCGAGCACTATCGCAGGGCATAACCCTGCAGGCACTCGATCTTCCCCGAACTTGGTTTGTGTTCCTCACCGTCCTACCAGACTCATTCCAGTGCCTTCCTTCTTTTACCCTGGGGCAATGTATTGGATTCCCCCCCAATGAGGTTTGCCGGGCCAACGTGCGCTTTTTCGCGTCCCAGTGACGAATTTGGAACAGACGGCGACGTTTTGCTGTCGACTCTGAGAGTCGAAGACTTGCCACTCGCGAAGTGCTGTAGTGGCGAACAGTGCACTGGGTCATGGTAATAGAAGAACATCTACCAGGGGCGTGGCCACAGGGCTCCATACGCCGCAAACTCGATCGTTATATTTTGAAGAATAGTATTCGGCAACAGACGAGCGGTGAAGTATAAAAAGGGCGAGCGACGATTCATCCTGCCAGTTCATACCGCACTCGAATCTCGCACCCCAACATAAAAGCCTACTTCTACCACGAAATTCGCTCTCGTACTCCCTGCCGTTCTCCTCTCAGTCGGCCTGCATGCCGCCGCGGGCAACTGCAAGCCCGGCCTGTGGTATTGTGGAAAATATCTCCACAAACTCGAGCTTCGTAAGTCGCCTCCGCTCCTCCATCCTCCTCCCCCTCCCCCTCCCATCGCTTTCTTGGTGGTTATGCATCCAATTAACACTGTCGCAGCGAAATATGAATTCATCACTACCCAGGCGGCCTTCAACGGGCAGCTCCACCCCGACGGCATCCCCGACACTTTGATGCTATGCAATACGGAGCCCCAGGGGCCGTATGCCGGGTATATCACGCGCGTTGGAAAGGACTGCGGACCGAACAAGTGTGTTAGCGGATCGCTCGACCAGCACGACTATTGCGTCTAAAACAAGACGGATTACTGCATAGCTGTTTCCTCTCCTTACTACGGTTTCATCGCGTCATGGCAATCCTCGCCTACATACTTCATGCTTTCTCTGTTACTTGACTTGAAGCCCGGCCTCCCCCCCCTTCCCACCTATCTGCTTTATTTGATTTGCATTCTACCCATCCTTTTATTACCGCGCAGATAGTTCACCCTGTCAACAGTTCAATATTTCAATAGTAATGGTGTCTGTCTTGTTCAAAGTCAAGTCGTAAAGCACGGTCTTATCTCCGCCCTGCAGCGCATGGGCTCCGATGAGAGCCCCATTGGCCATGCTACCGGCGCCGCATGTGTAGGGCCAGCCGGCCGTGTCATTTTATTACTTTGTTGTCAAGCGTTGGGAGTAATTTCTAGGCTCGCGACATGGAAAATTCCGCCTAAATTTACTATTTAAAAAAATGCGCGGGGCAGATGTGGTCAAGAGGCGAGCGATCTTTCACGATCAAACACAGCTCTCTCTGACAATCCCCCAAATCGGGAAGTCCGACATCTCCGACCGATTTCAAAGGTCACATTCTTGAACTTCTTGCTGTGACTTCAAATCATGTCCGATAAGTCTGAAATTTTGCAAGACCCCCCATTTATGCATACAATACAGCCATCTACGTACTCGGATTATTTTATTTCTGGCGTCAACCAACACGATGGACTTTACATTCTTTTTCTGATTTCGATCGGCACACTTCGGCACAAGAACCAAAATGACGTCATAAGCTTCAACCCGGTCCGATAGTCTCCGAAAACTCTCTTGTGTCAGGGACTTTTAGCCTCTTGGATGTGGTAGGGGCTGCTCAGTTGTAGTTCGTATCTATCTGGCCTGAAACAGGACCGTACGGAACGGCACCGCAGCCTGGGGTAACGGCCTCTACTTTCCACTGCACAACTGACTCATGCAGCCTCGAGCGCCACCTCTCCGCCCGCTCGACGCGCAAGCCCTCGCCACCTGTCTCGGCCCACGGCTCGCCCTGGCTCGGACCGCTCGTTGAACGGAACGAGAATACCATTTACCTTCACATGCACGACCCCGGCGACTACTTACGCTTCCGATGACGACGACCCCAGCTCGACCCGGAGGAGCGCTGGCGCGGATGCTCTTATCAAGAGCGTCCCCTCCGCTATGGGCTGCTTCGCCCCCAGCCGGTCCTACAGCGCGCTCCGACTACGTCCAGCTGCAGCCTGTATGCGCGCGGCGCGCATTCATCGTCATACGTGTCCCCGCTGCTGCAAGGTCCGCCGAGTCATCCGCGTACGCGTATGCCAGACTTGCTACTCGCACATGTACTATCATCGGACTCGCTCGCATACTACGTCGCACATTTTACTCGAGACGAGATATCCGTTGATAGTTCATGGTGTAGTAGATATGTGCTAATGTGCTAATGTATTATTCTACGAGTGGAAAATGTACATTGTAATGCAATGTGATTTGATATATTTCGGGCGGTGGTGGAAGGAAGAATAGGAAATTCCAGGCAAGCATTCAAACGTGATCTCGACGAACTCGGGAGCCTGCATGGGGGTGTAGCAAGGGTGTAGGGAGGATTCCCAGACTGAAGGAGGGAAAGAGGAGGGAATCACTGCTCAAAGCATTAATAAACGGCGTTTCTTTTGCCCAGACGTTTTCAGAGCACGAGTTGGAACTACATCGATTGAACCGAACCTAATTGAACTCAGGCATATAATCCGGTCCAAGCACGACCTCCTCGTTGACCGTGCCGTTTTCGTCTACCAATACGAAGCACTTCCAATCAGCACTGATTAACTGAGGCAGAAGGACGGATACGCACAAGAATTCCACGTCCGCACCACCGGCACCTCCCTAGCCAGATCTCGCAAATTGAGCCCAAACACGCGCCCATTCCGCACCGCGCTGTGCTCCGTCACGTAGCCGCCGTACCCCGAGTGTCCATTGAAGCAAATCGGGATGCCGGACGACGCAGTCGCGCGCGCGCACCACGACTCGCCGTGGTCGGACAGCCAGCACGGTGCCGTGGCCCCCGTCCATGTCCACAAGGGCGTTCCAGACTGTTCCGAAAGGCGGAGTGGTCAGCGGTTGAGTGGGTCCAATAGGAAGAGTAAAGTACAGGGCAGGTCGCGGCCGGTATATGTATTGTTGAGGAAGCCCTGCATCGCGGGGTCGGGTTCATCGTCATGGTCGCCTGCGCTTGGTCTGCACATCGTTAAGATCAGGTAGCACCCAGAAAAACAGGCATACAAGGGTGCAAGAACATCCGCCTGCGATAAACGGTGCTGAGTTTCCTGCTCTACAGTGGGCTCGAGGCTCAGGAGACTCACTGGGATGTGCACGAACACAAGCGCGGGCAGGACCTTCTTCCACTGTAATCTCATGAGCGCGAGAAAGATACGCAGCCCCTATCTGTATGATGTGCGGGATGGTGACTGTGCGGAGTTTGGTAGATCGCCGTCAATATTCCAGCATTTTATGCGGAGTATATTTTCGTGACTATCTATAACATTTTGGGGGTGCGCGAACTGTATGTAACTGTCCGTGCTTATGAGCTAAGCTTCCTGCCCCCGCTAGTTTCCCGACGCGAACAAGACAGAGGTCTTCTCATATCCCGGCGGTGGCGCCGCCTCCCACGCGTTGATAAATTGGATTGCGGCAACATTGGTGGGGAAGAACACGGTGACAAACTTGTTGTCCTTGGGGAAGCGCTTGGCGTAGAGCGCTTTCACGGCCTCGGCGTCGATGGTGTTACCGTGCTTCATGCGGGCGATGAGGCCGCGAACCTGGCCTGAAATATCCTTGCCCCAGCCGATAGGGCCGATATCGACGCCGGCATTCTGGGTAGCGGAGACTGGGGGCGGCGCGTCGGGGACGGCACCAGCGCTGGTAAGGTCGAGATAGGATACAGGCGGGGGCGCGACCGGGATGCTGGCGCTGGCCGGAACAACGGTGTGGGCTGGTTCGTGAGAGTTGGGACCCTCGCGAACGCGCTTGACAGCGGGGAGGAAGACATCCTCCGAGTAGATCATTGTATCGTCGTCACGTTTGCGCTTGCGGTCCGCCTCGTGCATGACGGTGACGGTGGCCTGAAGATTGGCGACAGTCGAGCGCAAGGATTCGATGGTGCTGACGGACTGGTTATTGGAGGCGATGAGTGCGAGGAAGATGGGGTGCGCAAGCATGTCCTTGGCGGAAAAGGTCGATCCCCCCGTACCAACGTCTCGGACGATGGACTTGACTTGGTTGCGGACCGAGCCGAGGTCGGCGCCGAGGCGCGCAACGTTGTCGTTGTATTCGGCGATATGGTGCTCAATGCGGGAGGACACGGCCGCCATATTCGCGTCGAGGCGACGGATACCTGTTTCCAGAGCAGGGTCGGGGGGCGGTTCGATAAATAGGACAGTAAGTAACACACCTGAGGCCGCTGCCTCCGCTTTACCCGTGGGGGCAGGTTTGAGAGTCTGGGGTACGCCTGAGGCGGGTGTTCCACCGCTGGAGGGACCCATCACAGCGGCAGAGGACGTGGGGCCGTAAGCCTTGGATGCGGGAGTCGCGGGGTCTGAGCGTGGTGCGTACGCGAGAGAATTGATCAAGGAGTCGGTGGAGGCCGTCACCTGCCGTCCCAACATGGTGGTGGAGGACAAGTTGGTTTGGCCTGCCATAGGCCGGTTGGTGGAGGCTACGAGAGGTGTTTCGCGCTCTGCAGGGGCCGCAGCAGGCTGAGCGACATGGGGGAGGGCTGGCGCAACAGAGTTAACGACGGGTACAGATTGGGAGTCCATGCTCAATTTTCGGGGGGGTAAAAACGACGGAGCAGGTTTTACTCAGTAGTAGTCTGAGGAGCTTGAAGAGAGTGAGATGAGATCAACTCCTTTTATAGCCGGTGGTTTGTGGGCGTCTTTACAAGCGCTAGTGGCCACGGAGTTGATTCCAAGGATGGAAACCGGAGACAATGGGAAACCCAAGGGGGTTCGGGCCGGTGAAGCCGGGATAGGGGGGAGGTAGGTACGTCAGGCCGGAAAAAAAAAAGGACCTCTCAGTAAATAGGTCTCAAATCGTTCCAAACAACTTGAGAGTGCTCCTACCTGCTTCTCCCGATGTATTCCATGTGTTTTGAACACCAAGACATCCACGGCGAGGCTCTAGATGAGCAAGAGGTTCGGCAAACTATAACATCACACGGGCAATGCCGCATCAAACGATCATCGATCGACCGAGACATCCTTAGGCTCTAAATGCTGTCTGTCATCGAATATGATGACCGTCCGCGCTCGAAACTTCTTCCGCGTAAGATCCTTAACTTTCGGTGATTGTTCACTGATTTACAATCAGGTCGGGGTACACTGTCTGAATCAAAACCCGAGGCTGTAGTATTTCATTGCGTGCTATGGGGTTTCGCAAATCTGCTTCTATTCCTGCTTCCAGTCTTTATAATCCTCACAACTATTCATACTCTCGGCGACCAGCTTGGCTTTCGGGATCACCAGACTCCTCGCCAGTTCGCATATTTTCTAACGTACTTTTCACTTTGGAGCGGGTCCACCGCCATATTCTTCGGTGAATATTTTCCACATGCTAATACGACGTGATTAATTCAACTGGACAGCTGCTCTTATATTTCCTCGGTTCTTTCGTTACCATCTAGTGGTCCCTCTAATTGTGGGCTGCCGCTACCATCGCTCCCACTTCTCATTCATGTCTCAGCGCCGCATCAAACGGGTTTGCGGCGAAACACTATTTATAATATTCATTCTTGGGCTCCTTCATCGCTCACTTCCTATCTGCAAGTCTGGCATATTGAAACAATCGAATTATCGGCTGACTGATTTCTAGTGGCTGCTATGAATACAACGCCTCAAAATATCCACGACGCTCTCGACAGTCGGGGACTTGTCCCACCTCAGCAGCATTCATATTTTGTGCACTGCGGTCATCGTCTCCCTTGGGAAGCCAGCTTTCAATCGCTACAAATCGGCCCATTGGCTCATTTACATCTGAGAACAATCGTTCCCTGGCGGCAACCCGAAGGGTAAATTTTCTTTCATGGCCGTGACACACAACTGACTCTACACTGATAGATGTCGCAGCCGCCGAACTCGCCCAGCTATGACAGAAGGACGAACATGTAGCGGGAAAAGCGACTTGCCCCAAGTGCAGCTTGTTATTGGGATACGGCCCGGGAGGAATTCCGGGTCTTAAGCTCATACACGATAACACTCGCCGCTGCACTGATACCGCGGTAAAACGGGACAAGAACCCCCGACCGAATGGCTCGATGCTCACTTTCTTCGGGAAAAAGGTGCCTGTAGTCCCATCTACTGTCCAAGTGCCATCTCCCGTAGCTTCTGGATCCTCGAGTGCTGGCCCGAAAACCTCTCGACCGATCTCAGAGAGTAACATCGCATTCGCGAAGCCCCCGCAAGTGTCCAACAATTCACTCAGCCTCATTCACAAATTGCAGACGCGTTCGCAATCAATTCCTTCCTCTATCCCGGAGGCCAGCCAATCGAACTCACTGGCGGCCTTCTCTGACGATCCAGCGTCGTATGTTGGACACGATATTCCACCAGACGAGTTGTGGCAGGCGCTGTCGCACAAGGCGTTCGGCTATGGGGAGGGGTCCGAGACGAGGGAGGCGATGATACAGCGCGGACCATACGGACTGGATGGTTTTTTGCGCTTCGCACAATATTTTGTCGTCGAGCGAGGGATGGATAACGTGATGTTCGAGCTGAAGCTTGAGCAGGTGCTGGAAGCTCTTGATTCAGTGTTGGTGTTCTCGTTTCTATCCACATTCAGCTACTGACGCATTCACAGCCTTCAGAAGTGCGGTATCGCGCAAGAGAGCCCGGATCGTCTTCAGCCACACGAGGTCATCAATGTCGACGAGGATACGGCGCCTCCACCAGTGTCGGTGGCTCGCCCTGACATTTTTATTGATGTGGACACGACTTCCGACTTATCTCCTCCACCTGTCTCTGCACCTCCACCTGCACCCTCTCCGCCTCTGCGTCCGCTCTGCACTGGTCTCATCTTTCCTCAGGGACTTGACTACCCATTCGGCATTCATCAGGCTATCACCGTACCGTGGGGCTTTGAGTATTCGAACAATGTCCTCACTTTGAGATTGCACGGCTGTCATAAAACCGCGGCGGAAGGGCGAAGCAGCTGTCCCCCATGTGCCGACCTCATCAAGGAGCGCACCATCGAGGGGATTATGGATCGCGCCGAGCATGGAGTCCACGAAAATGCGAACTATGCGTACCATTCCTTCTCTGGACTCAAGGAAATCTTGCAACGAAAGAACGAACAGATTCAGGAACTTCGTCTTCGCGGACTCAGCATAGCTTCCAAAATCATCACCCAGGCTCGGTCTCTGTCGGATTACAAACGTCTAGTTTGCGCTATTGGCAGTGGAACAGTCGAGAGAGTGGATCGTGTCGTTGGTATTGCATTGGGACGTAAATGCGGTTCTACGGGTTCTCGAGGATACGGGAAGGGGATTCTATCATCCGAAGAGCTTTACTGAGGAGGACAACATGCGGACCATGGTCATTTGGAAACTTGCCGGCAATCGCGTGTCGGACATCGTTCATCGCTCGCTTGGTTTGCCCAGCCGATCCACATTGCGAACACGCGAACGAGCTCCCCCACTCGTACCATCGCCGGGAAAGCCCAACGAATCCGAAGTCGCGCAAAACGTGGAGGCCTGCTTTGCGGACATAAAGGACATCCTCGCTGCTAAGAAAATTGTTCATCAAGTTCTGATGTACGACGAGATCGCGACTGAGAAGCGCATCCGGTGGGACCACAAAACCAACAATTTTCTTGGTGTATGTCGGGAGCACGCGCCCAAGGGCGGACTTCAGTTCAACAGTGAAGACGACCTTCAAGAGCTGTTTAGCGCGCTTCCGGAGCCGAACACACCACTCAAGGATGCGAAGCTCCATTACGCCGGCGAGGTAATTTTCATTCTTTGTTTGGGCTGTGAGAAGCGGGCTAAACGAACCATAGGCAACGGTGGCGGCCCTCGGAATCCTCAGCGATGAGACCCGTCTCTACGCGGCGAGGCCAGTTCTCGTTTCTGGTGATTGCAAAATCGAATCCGGGTCGGAGCACGTTCGCAACATCCTCGATCCCACGATTGAGGATGTTAATTCCAAGCAGGCTCTCACCAAATTGCGTGTTGTGTCCCTGGCTTCCGACGGGGAAACTAGACGCGCCAGCGCCTTCTTTGAAAAAACCTTTGTTCGAGAACTCTCTCCCCGAGCCCTTGCGACGATGCTGCGCTGCTCAAGTCGACGCGATTGATTTTCTGGAATTCAAGGATTTAGAGGAATCTGTGAAGGATGATGTTAAATTTTTGGAGGAGAGCCCGTTAATTGTGGGGGGCACCCGGATTACGGGTTGGATCCATCATCTGGAAACTGGAGAGGTGCTCGAAAATTCGTTCGTCTTTGCAACTGGTCTGATCTTTTTCCGGTGCAGCATACTCGAGTAATATAGCGCATAGAGTTCGCAGTACGCATTGCTGCTGAATTATACCGTTCCACAAGTCAAAAGTTCGGTATTACGACAATTGCGCGTCCAAGAGAGGTTCTCGTAAGTCTGGCGTTTATTTTCAAGTAAACTGCCTCTGCATACTCAAAACATCGCCCGGAAATCCCCATCTTTGTCTCGTTCGAACAACGGACAACGATCGGACTTTCTGCGCACCAAATATCGGGTTGAATTCCACAGAAATCTGGCGGATCTCAGGGTCTTGGCACAAATAGTTCTATGGGCTTACGATTGCTTCCGAAAGCGGCACTGTAACCCTAACAGGTCGTGGTTTCGGTGCCGGTCAAAGCGACATTTTGTGATGGCCGACCATTCCGATCAATGTCTGGACAGCTTGTCGTGATCATCGCGCCTCCGAAGACAGCTTGTCACTCTCATCGATCGCGCATCCGAGTGAGTCAGGGTTACTCAAATTGGGCTTCATAAACTCGAGGGACTGGCGGTCAAAGATATCAAGTCGACCGGCACCACCAATGCATCAGTCGCACAACATCGCCTGGGACTCGCTCACCGCGAATCTCACCTTCATCGCCGAAAACCCTGCAGTCACACCCCGGCGAACGGATTTCTTCCCTCGCGGTCTGCCATCGCAGGCCAACTCTCTCAATCATTTTGCGCGGACCGTTGCAACGACCATCCGCACGTTCTCAGACACCGAGCGCGCCAAGTATCCCACAAAGTTCGATGCCCCTGTAGAAGGGAAACTTTTCCCCGACTCCATCCTCAAACGATATTCGAGCATCCGATATTCCTTCACGCCTGAAACTCAGTCAATCGGGCACTGGGTAGAGTGGGCGGGGCCAACACCATCCTTCGGCTACGGTGACGTCGTCAACTTGGCCGATGTGGTGAAAGTCCTGCTGGCAGAAAACCAGCTGGACCAGCTGCTGATGCTCGCGCACCACCCGAGCATCCCGCTGGACGACCTGCGCCGGCTCTCTTGGGGCCACGGCTTCGGGTGGGAGCACGTCATTGAGGCCTACATATTCTTCAACGTCCTGCTCTCCAAACCCGAGCTGCACGCCGACGGCCGGTATAAATCGATGCAGAGCTATAAATACATGTTGATTAACTCAACGGATTACGACGCACGGACGTTTCCGCATTGCAAGTTCTTCTTCGGCGTAGTCGACAGTGGTGGAAATAGGGAGAGTGTGGACCTACTGGCGGATTTTAACAAACTGCACGAACACCTGAAGATGTGCTTCCAATTGTTGTACCGGTATGATATGCTGGCACGCGAATGTGGAGTCGATTTGGATTGGGAATCAGAAGTCGCACTTGCTGTTGAGAGGATGTGGAGGGTGGAGACTCGGACGGAGTACATAGAAAACGGGAAGGATGTTTGGGTTACTCGTTTTGTCTAAGACACAGTTAGGGCGAAATGCAGAGTAGAATGCCGTAGCGCTGATGGAAAACGGAGTCAGCAGGATTCTCGTCAGTCAGACTGGTGCCATTCTGTCAGTTCCTCAGTCTGCACGTGCACGCACAACGGACAGGACAGCGAGCGAGGGCCAAGACAACGCCGACGCTTTCTGGTTTATGTTCAAGTTAGAATATGTTTCAGGCGGTTCCGAAAACCAGTTCAAGTTTGTTTTTCGCCAGCCATATCCCTGGACAAAAGCGAGTCTGCAACGGGAATGCATATGGCTTGGTAGCGGGAGGCTCCGCATCTCGGCACAATCTGGGCGTTGTTCGCAGTATGTCGCCCGTTCAGTTCAGAACCAAGCCATGGAGGACGGTGATAGCAATTTTTTTCCGAGTCCAACTGGAAACCTGATCCCACCTCGCATGCAGTTTTACATGAACTCCCGCGCACCCGCCCTCGGTTGTGAAGCTGCTCCAAGTTGAACCAATAAACTCTTCCCCCTCCACGTCTGAATCTCAGCCAGCTGTGTACTTCACATCTTATGGATACATGCGGCTTGTTTAGTCAGAAAATCCGTGAGCCAGAAAGTTCACCAAATCGCGTGAACCTTGCGTGAACCCGTGAACTTGGTGAACTGCTTGCATAAGCTTGTCGGTTCACGGGCCGCTTGACATGACAATATCGGAGTCTATACACGAATTTTATTGCAAGATTGAGTACGATAACAAGCTACTAGATTGGCCGCTCGGCGGCGGAAACGAGCATATACGGTGAAACGAGCTGCATCGAGAACATCGACTTCGACAGCCGACGACAGCCGAGTCGAGTCGAGACGAAGACAAGCGACGATGGTGAGGGAAAGGACATCGGTGGTGTGAGTTAGGCCCATAGGCAGGGTTCTGGAGAAGCGGGGACTAGCGGGGAGCGGGGCGTCTGAGTCGGACTTGCGCGTCGCCGCGTCGGGCGTGACCAGTGACGATGCACTAGGTCTGCAGAGTGCTTCTAGCATGGCGCTCACTGGCCGAAGCTTTTTGGACGTCCTCCCATCTATATTGAAGAGTTTGACGCTAGGCGGGCGCTTGCAGGGCGTTGGGCGGCGGCGGCGAGTTGGTGGCGGGAGACAGGAGCAATCAACTGGGACAAACAAAGCCACCGCCCCCGATCGGCCGGGATAAGCCGAGAGTTCACGAGAGTTCACCGGTGAACTGTGGTGAACTGTTCATGGCGGTGAACTTTTTCATATACATATGTTCTCCGTTTAGTGCTGCCCCTCGATAATTGGCTTATGTCTTACTTGGCTTGCCTCAGACTCGGGAGATAACACTGAGTTCATTTCTCCGGGACACATCACTGCAAATTTGCAGAAATGGGCCCCCAAATCGCTTGCACAACAAGGTTCAAAGATGATATAGATATGGCTTGGTGGAGGAAGTCCGCACCGGTGGTTCCTCCGAATGCGACCAGGGGCTCCCGTTCGATTCGGGATGTGGCCAATGGAAGGGATCTTGAATATACAGTTTTTTTTTTTGCGAATATTTGTTTTCAAGAAAAATTTATGGCGAATTTCTTGGCTGGTCGGGGTCGGAGCTGTGGAGTGGTCAGTCGTTTTAATCGAGTGCGAATACACTCTGTTCAATGCATGTCCGGGATTCGCAGGCGTCCAGAATGGCTTACTCGCACAAGGAATCGAGGGCAGAACGAGACGAATACGGCTTGGGAGCGGGAGGCCCGCATCTGCGTTTCGTATGCGGGTATGCTGAAGAGTCCTGCGGGAGGCACCCGTTCGATTCGCGACCAAGCCATATGGCCGAGCTTGATACAATTTTTTTTGTCTCCATCCTTTTGTCTCTGGGGCTCGGGTGTACTTACATGTCAGTCTGCCCAAGAAGAAGTGTAGCAGTTTTCAGGTTTTTTGCTGCGATTGAGCCCTCAGCAGCAAGTAACTGAACGGCTCGATGGGACACTGCTGCTGACGGACCTGTTCAAAGGATCGTTGGACGTAGTCTCTCGCAGCCACACTTCAATATTTTACTGAACTCGTACCTCGTTATATTGAAGTCTGTTATTAACCGCGGGGGTCCGATCAGGGTAAAAGCTTGTTACATAATCTACACAGCCACATCGACGCTTTTCGATGTTTTGTTAGTCTGTGCTAAGTTCCGGGATCGAACCCGCACCTGAATAAACGTGATCAATGCGTGACCGCACCGCCACCGCGTGCTTGTCGGATCAGGGGCCCGCGAAGACCGCCTGCACGTCGCGTCGCGTCTTTCCTCTGGTCCTCATGTCGGATATCTTCAGCTGGCGCTCCCCAGAAGGTCACGCTCTCTGCCGCAGCATTCTACACGATAGCCCACTCACGTACAATCCACACGACTACCAAATCGAAGGTGTTTGCGTGAGCCTCGATGGTGTGAATCTTCTTGCGATTACACCGACTGGAAGTGGGAAGACCGGATTTTATACTATGTACATGCTGGTAATATTGGCAGTACTGAAGGATCCGCAGCTCTGTCCCACAGCCAAATTTCCAAACGACCCGTGTCTCATTGTTATCTGTCCTACAATCCCGTTGCAGCTCGAGATGGTATGAGACTTTCTTGGCACCTCCGCGCAACTCTAACACTTATTAGGCGGAGAAAATGCGATCCGTAAACCTCTCAGCCCTCGCCATAAACTCCGACACTTGTTACGAGGCTCTAACTGCCAACAATGAAGACCTCTGGGTCACTGCGCGGAAGGCCATCAACGTTATCGTCGCGGGTCCCGAACAGCTAAAATCAGACGACTTCGAAAAGGCACTCCGCGATGACTACTTCTACAATCGGTCTTGCGGCGTTGGATTCGACGAGGTTCACCTACTGAATGTCTGGGGACCGCGCTTTCGACAGGACTTCAATCAAATGGGCTACGTCAAAGCTCGCATGTCGGAACGACACAATCCCTGGATTCTTACCACTGCGACCCTCCGTCACGGAATCCCTTATAATAACGTTGTTCAATTGCTGGGTCTTGTTCCTGGCCAATTTCACATCATACGCCGCTCCAACCTACGCCCTGATGTTCAAATCTTGTTCCGTGAGCTCTCGTCATCCCTCACTGGCGGTGTTTTCCCGGAACTCGATTGGATTCTGACGGAAAAGCGCTCTACCGTCATTTTCCCCAAGTCCCTCACCCTCGCCTCCGCCATCTACATCTACCTCGCCGGCAAATGTCCCTCTCATGAGCGTGCAACACGCGTCCGAATGTACAACTCAATGAATTTTCCCTCTCACAATACAACTACCCGCAACCTTATTAACGAACCAAATATCAATGCCGCCTGCCAGATTGTGATTGGCACCGACACGCTCTCGGTGGGAGTTGATATGGCTGCTCGGCAAGATGCAGTCATCATCGGTGATGTTGAGGATGCGGATGAGCTGTTCCAGAAGGGCGGTCGTGTTGGTCGCCGCCGCAATCTCGTGAACGATGCTCGTGTCATCGTATATGTTGCAAAAGCGACCCGAGCGGCAGCTGAAAAGGCGCTGAAACTTCGCGAGGAGCCAATAGCAAAACCCGTTGTGCCGCCTCCAGATCTCAGTATGGCGGAGATGATAGTGGCAGACTGCAAAGTCGAGGCACAAAATCGCCTATACGATAATCCGCTGGTCGATATCCCATGCGAATGCTTGTCCTGTACGACAGATCCTCCACCACAACCGCGCGACGACTGCAATTGCAGCGGCTGCATCCCCGAGACGATCGCCCCCATTCCCAAACGGCCCCCCCCCCCCAAAACCAAGCGCGGCGATCCCTAAACGCAAGCGGCTGACCAAGCTGCAGAAAGAACATGGAACACGTCGACTGCAGGAGTTTCAAATGGAGATCTGGAGACAAACAGATATCACCTCTCGTTCTTTCCTTCCACCCGAAGTGTTCCTTCCGGCCCATCTAATCAAGCGCATTCTAGACATATACATTACCCTCGATTCGCCCAACACTCTCAACGAGGTCGTGAAGGATTATAAATATCTCACCATTCACCAACATCAACTCCTCGAATTTCTTCTTAAACTCAAGCCCGAGTTTAAACGAGTTGCAGATGATCGCAAGACCGAGTTAGCTGCTGCAAAGGCATCCAAGAAACGGGCCGCCCCCCGGGCAGAGCGAGAGGAATCGAGCGACTCGTCGGACGAAGAAGGATCCAACTCGAGCGGTGAAGAAGAGGATCCGGCGTCCGCAGCTCGTACAGAGCATCCTGCTCCGAGGTTTTGAACCACCATTAATCTCATTTTCAACTGCTCACCATAATTTCTAGTGTGGTTAGCAACATCGACGAAGTGACTGAGAATAATAAGTCAGTGCCCGATTTCTTCTGCCTGATTATTATTCTAACAGATTCTCAAGTGCTGAAAGCGAACCTGTCCCTGAAACGCGCCGGTATGGACTTCGTTCTCATACGAAGAAGAATTTGTAACACTTTTTAATCATCATACTCATCATCCTCGTACATATTACATTCATCCTCCAAATCAATGATCACCTCCCCGTCGAATGCATGAATCAATCCGAGGCTCATCGGGGGCACCTCGTCGTCGCTGTCATCCTCCTCATCCGAGTTGTACCCATCGCTCGACGCCACGGCGTTCGACGCATTTTGTGTGTGCAGCCCTCGGTCCCTCGATGTCTTTCGCGCCCACTGAGCTAGTGATCCCTCTGCCAATTTTTTGACTCCAGCAGTAAAAGTGTCGGGCTCGTGTCCCTCGCCGAATGTGCATCCCGGACGACGCAATTTGAGTTCTGTATCGTGATAATGCCGGAGAAGAGTTTTCACTTCGGGTTTCTGGTGAGGCTCTTTGTGTCGACCCGAACGTTTTGCAAGGCCTACGCCAGCTCGCGTGTCGGCCTTGAGGTCATAGATGTCTTTAATATTTCGTGACCAGAGATTCCGCACATTGTTGGATCCATAATCGGTGTCCTTTCGTTGCACTATTGGTTCCATCTCCCGATTCATTCGCTCCTGGAAAATGTCGCCAGCCTGTCCACCTCCGGGCAGTCCTGAGGGGTTGATAATCAGCGTATCGAGGGTTGCATTAGCGAGCTCTGGACTCGATTCAAGTTCCAGGTGAGAAACCATCTCGAGCAGATATCCCATGTAACGCGAATGTGCGGAGCCCGCAAAATTTATCAACATGACCTGAAAGGATTCGTCACTGAAGCAAAGGATTTATGTAGAAAATAAACCTTCAAAGTCTCATATAGACGTCCAACATCGCAAACTGCAACAGCTGCCGCCGCTTCACGGGCTATGGATGCATCACGCATAAAGTAGGCTGAGTCGGAGACAACCTGATCGCCGTAGAATGGGAGAGGAGTGGTTGTTGATTTGGATTGTTTAGTTGACTTGCGCTTTCCTGCTGTTTTTCCAGGTGCTGGGACACTGCTCTCGTTCGCAGGAAGCTCCATCCACGGAGCTCCCAAAGGGATTTGGTCTGCCCAGGAGGTTTTTCCATCGCGTGCGTCGGTGTGAGCTTCGTATTGTGCGACAGTCGAGGAGTAGGTATCATAAAGTTGCCTAGCGATGATCTCGAGCTCTTCAAGCGATGGGAGTTGCTTCGAATCGGCCAAGGTTTGGAAATAACTCTGGATATCTTCGCATTTGAAATGAACCCTTCCAGGAAGGTAAGCAATCGAAGACAACATAAACATGTGCAATTACCGCCAGCAGTCAAGCATCCGCATATCGTGCACCAGTGCAAGAAGTTCAGCTGCAGGGTAGTAGTCAACCTTTTTGAGGTTTCCTGGAGCTGGTCGGCCGATTTTCTTGGCGCTGTTCCCGAGTGTCGATGGATTGTCGTTCAGCGGTTCGCCCCAGTGCGCGACAAATATACGGCACAAGTTTGTCCACAACGTATGCCAAACCTGCAACGCTGGGATCATGAGTTCGAAGCTCTGAAATGCCGATTCTGTGTGATTCTGCATGTACTTCTTCACCAGATGAGCATTATTGAAAGACATTCCATCACCGCCTAGGAACCACAGCCTGAAGTCAAAATCGTCTTCCTTTTGGCCGAGCTGACGAAGAAAGTCGAGTAATGCGTCTTTTAGTTCTGGGATGAGAGCCTCGTTTTTGCCGCTATGTGCCAGAGGGTTCATATCGTCCTTTGCGAGGGGAAGTTGACGTTTTTTGCAGCGGGTGTTTGTAGCGTAACTGGATCTCGGCCTTGTATATTGAGCCTGCTGGAATGTACGTCGCAAGGGCGGATAGGAATTGCAGAATTCCAACCTCTCAAAGATGTCGCAAATCGATACGGATGAGGAGATCGTCAACGGTTAGGCTCAGGCGTAAATTCAAGGCAAGGCGGCGGCGCCTATCGAGGGGATCCAACGCCGTGGCGGCCACCAGTCGTTGGAAGAAAGTGGCACCGATTCCAATGACCATGAGATTCTCTTTGCCAATACGACGCTCCCGTTGACGGCGAAAGTGTTGTGTGTTGTCGAAGATGATGATATTCGCTCTGACCATCTTCCGCCCATCAATGTCTAGAATCCCCATATCCCGACCCATCTTGCGAATTTTAATTGCTTTCTGGTTCGACAGCCCTCGAAGAGCTGACTTTATCGTTTCGAGCGATGGCATAGTTCCGATTCGGCAGTTGATGTCGATTATATCAATAGGGACATGGGAAGCCAGATATAAGATGCCCCTGGATAAAGGAAGAAGGCGAGCATGATAGTTGCGTGTGAATGTAAGCATAGAAATGGAATTTATGACGGCCTGGACAATTAATTGTTAGAAGAAAATCCAGAGAACATCAAAATTACATACCAGTTCAGGCGGCCGGTTTTTTCGAGGTGAGGTGAGATCGGGAGACGCAACGGCCAGCATTAGATCGTACAACAGTCCCTGGTTCTCTCGAAATACTCGCTTCATGTTCTGCATTAGAGAGGAGCCTAAATCTGCGAGTTTAATTCCAGGAGCGGTGTCATCTGAATCAGGCTGCTTCGACACCGCTCCCGGCTTCTTCTTGCGTTCAGTGGGTGCATGTAGACCACTGCTTTTCAGAACAGCGGAACGGACGTTTTGAACAACCCGTTTTTCAACCAATTGGGCCGCGAAGGAGGTGAGTGTTGTGCGAACGTGAAATTGTTCGGTGTATGGGATTGTCAGGCTGTACATCGAGGGATCGTCATCGCGTCCAGCGCCATCTGGGCTGGTCAACCAGTCGTGAAGAATGCCGCCGACGGTGAACTTGTTTTGGCCAGAGAGGTATCGCTCCACAATCACGCCGTGACGTTTGCTGCGATGCACGTCCTTGTGCGCGAATGCATGGTGCATAAATTCACCGAGGGTCCATTCAAGTTCTTTGAACAAGTCGAATACTTTGTCGAGTTTCTCTTGGACAGAAAGTTCGCGCGTCATAGCCCGTTGCCGTTTGCGCTCCGCCTTCGAAGGTGAATCTGGGTCCGGCTCTTTCCTGCGTTTGGCAGGAGAGGCAGGTGCAGTGAAGGGGTGAAAGCCCGCCTCGAAGTTATCGGATGAAGTAAATTGTCCAAACTTGGAGAAGTCGAGGTTATTAGTCGAATTGGTTCCGAACGAGCGACCGCCCAGTGGCGTGGACGTATGCGGACTAGGAATTGATGGATTTATTAGGGTATTTTCGGAAGGGGATGAGAATAAAGCCGAGTTGGATGAACGCGAGCTCCTGAGGGAATCATACGAAAGCGGCTTTGCGGGTGGGCGAGGAGCATTCAGACTGGCAAAGAAGGTTTCGTAGTTGGAACGAGAGGGTGTTTCATTCGTCAGAAATGGATCCTCTGACGGTGTGTGGCTCGGTAGGACGGTGAGAAAGCTATCAGACATCGGAGAGTCGGCATTAGACGGGTCCTGAATTGGTGCTGATTCTATGGGGTTATTGGACGAATGGAAGACGGGGAAGGGACTGGAAGGGTCAAATGGATCGGGATTAAACGTCTGAAAGGGATCTCGGCTCTCCAACGTCGCCCAAAAAGTCGAATATGATGGCGCCGCATGAGGCTCTGTCTTATCACTCAAAGACACGGTCCGTCGAAGTTTGGAGGGCTGGGGAGCACCGTTAGACAGTGAAGAGCTCGAGGGATGGATTACGGGGCGGTTTTGGCCCGCATATATCGAGGTCTTATTGGTCGTAGAAGTGAGGAAGACGTTCGAAGGCTGTGATGGACCGAGTCTCGAGGGCGTGCTACTGGCGGCTATCGTGTATTCTGAGCGTGGGTTACTGGGGTCCGAATTCATGGGAAGGGAAGTAAGAATGAATTAGGGGTCAAGTGGGCGCAAGAGAGCAGATGAAGGCATAGGACAAAAGTGCTTGAGCCAAGCAGCATACCGGCCAAATACCGGCCCCTTGATCCGCCGTGCACGAGGTGGCTGTGCGGTCACGAAATGATGATAGGCGTAGGCCGGCGAGCGGCGGGTCACAAACAGGAAAACTGGGAGACGTCTGGATTTCAGACATGCCGAGAGCTCAATGTTCGCTCGGTCGGCGCTTGCGCGCCGACCAGCTCACATTGAGGTTTGTGTGGCTGAAAGATGTGCTCCGGAAAGAAGACGGGCCGGGATCGCCCCGGGGCCGTCCGATTTACATTAGCTCCAAATGGTAATAAATGCAAGTCATGTGACGAAAAGGCGACATTCTCGGTCCCTCCCCCCTTTGAAACCCCCCAAATAGGCACATACAGGATAAATCCTGTTTGTGAATCACGTTTATCGAGGTCCGCCTTGGCAGATGAAAGTTCGATCAGACTCAATACAAGTGAAAATTTCGACTGTCTTAATTTTTATTTTTGAGTCTGACATGTGGGAGACTAATGTTTTGTGCCTACAGACTCAATATTAAGACTAGATTTTACGGCAACACATTCATGGAGATGCCTCCAACCTTCCTATCTGCTTAAATTTTTTTATACACTGCAGAACGGGGTGGTAGAAATCCTCAAATATATCATGTGACTGCGCGCTCTGTTGAAGAACCGAACCTTGAACAGTGCTCTAAAATGCTGAATAAAATCCAGAAGGCATGGAATGGTAATAAAGTCCTTTTAGTGGTTGAAACAGGCAGAAAACTCTTGTAGTGGTGCCGTGGTTGGAGGTTCAAAGGTGTTGTGGCTGTGCACATTATGTAACAAGCACTTACCCTGATCGGGACCCCCGCGCTTAACAACAGACTACGTTGGACGTAGTCTCTCGCAGCCACACTTCAATATTTTACTGAACTCGTACCTCGTTATATTGAACGTTGGACGCGGATTCACAGGCGTCCCAAATGGCTAGTCCAAGGCCAACATGATTTTGGTCGGTTTCCAGGCGCATGGAGCTCATATGCATTATGATATCTCCAGGAAATAGTGTTGGGTTCCAAAATGCCTGAGCACTCGGTGCCAGGTTCCAGAAGAGGATACTTATGGCCTGGTAGCGGGAGGTCCGCACCTGTTTTCTGTGTTGAGCATCCTAGTGATGTAAGCAGGAGCTGCTTCCGTTCGATTCGCGACCGGGCCGTATGTCGCTGAGACTCAATATTTTTTTGTTTCTTTTCTTGGGGCTCTGTCGAGGATCCTGCACCCGGGATATGCCCATGGCTGAGCGTAGCTTGGTTTGACCGAAGAGTCCAAGAATCCAATACTATACCCGCTCATGGGATTAATTTCAACACAGGTTGAGCTGATGGGAAGAACATAGGCTGTGGGAGGTCTGCACAAAATCAGGTTCAAAATGGGATGGATATGGCTTGGTAGCGGGTGGGCCGCACCTGTATTCTATGCCGTAGATCATTCCAATCACGCAGGGTGTACCTCCGTTCGATTCGGGACCAAGCCATACAGGAGTACTACTAGTTGATGCCGTTTTTGCCCCTCGATTGACCGGGCCGTGTGAACTAGGGACGCGTCGATTTTTCTGTTTGAGGTCTACGAATTTGGAACTCAAGGATATGTACGTATGCATACCCGCGGAGTCCAGTTATATGTCTGTCGTCTGACAACCCGACAACTGCATAATTTCCGCACGTTGGACTTGTTTTCCCACGTTGGGCTGAGGGCCCGGGTAGGGAAATGGATTATTAGCTATTCTACGGAAAGTGCGCACAAAATCAGGTTCAAAATGGCACGGATATGGCTTGGTAGCGGGAGGTCCGCACCTGTTTTCTGTGTTGAGCATCCTAGTGATGTAAGCAGGAGCTGCTTCCGTTCGATTCGGGACCGGGCCGTAGTATGTCGCCAAGACTCAATATTTTTTGTTTCTTTTCTTGGGACTCTGTCGAGGATCCTGCACCCGGGATATATGTCCATGGCTGAGCGTAGTTTGGTTTGACAAAGAGTCCAAGAACCCAATATTATACCCGCTCATGGGATTAATTTCAACGCAGGTTGGGCTGATGGGAAGAAAATGGACTGTTGGAGGTCTGCACAAAATCAAGTTCCAAATGGGATGGATATGGCTTGGTGGCGGGAGGGCCGCGCCTGTGTTCTATACAGCGTTCTTTCCCAATAACCCAGGGTCTGTCTCCGTTCGATTCGGAACCAAGCCATGCTTGCTTGATGCTTGCGAAGATTGAAGTTTTTGCCTCTCGATTGACCGGGCCGTGTGGGACACGTCGATTTTTTTGTTTGAGGTCTACGAGCCTGGAACTCCTAGATATGTACGTATGCATACCTGCGGGGTCCGGTTACGTGTCTGTCGTCTGCCAACCCGACTCGGACAACTGCATAATTTCCGCACGTTGGATTTGTTTCCCAAGTGGGGGCTGGGGGCAAGAAAATGGATTATTGGTCGATGGCTTGCCTATTCCAAGGAAAGTGCGCACAAAACGAGGTTCAAAATGGCACGGATACGGCTTGGTAGCGGGAGGTCCGCACCTGTGTTCTAATATGTCACGCAGGTTCTATCTCCGTTCGATTCGGGACCAAGCCATATGGCCGAGTTTGATACAATTTTTTTTGTCTCCATCCTTTTTGTCCCTGGAACGGGGCTCGGGTGTGCTTGCTTTTATACATGTCAGTCTGCCCAAGAAATTTAAGTGTATTAGCAGTTTTCAGTTTTTTTTTGGCTGCGATTGGGCCCTCAGCAGCAAGTAACTGAACGGCTCGATGGGACACTGCTGCTGAAGGACCTGTTCAAAGGATCGTCGGACGCGGATTCACAGGCGTCCAAAATGGCTAGTCCAAGGCCAACAAGATGTTGGTTGGTTTCCAGGTGCATGGAGCTCATATGCATTATGATATCTCCAGGAAATGGTGTTGGGTCCCAAAATGCTTGAGCACTCGGTGCGAGGTTCCAGAGGAGGATACTTATGGCCTGGTAGCGGGAGGTCCGCACCTGTTTTTCTGTGTTGAGCATCCTAGTGATGTAAGCAGGAGCTGCTTCCGTTCGATTCGGGACCGGGCCGTAGTATGTCGCCAAGACTCGATTTTTTTTTCTTCTTTTCTTGGGGCTCTGTCGAGGATCCTGCACCCGGGATATGTATGCCCATGGCTGGGCGTAGCTTGGTTTGACCGAAGAGGCCAAGAACCCAATATTATACCCGCCCGTGGGATTAATTTCAACACAGGTTGGGCTGATGGGCAGAACATAGACTGTGAGAGGTTTGCACAAAATCAAGTTCAAAATGGGATGGATATGGCTTGGTAGCGGGAGGTCCGCACCTGTGCTCTATGCAGGGTTGCGTTCCAACCACACAGGGTCTGTCTCCGTTCGATTTGGGACCAAGCCATCGTCCATGGGTTTCGATGTAATTTTTTTTTGTCTCCATCCTTTTGTCTCTGGAACCTTACATGTCAGTTTGCCCAAGAAATTTAAGTGTAGCGGTTTTCAGTTTTTCAGTGTTTTTTTGGCTGCGATTGAGCCCTCGGCAGTAAGTATATTAACTGAACAGCCGATGGGACACTGCTGCTGATGGACCTGTTCCATTTCAAAGGATGGACGCAGATGCACAGGCGTCCAAAATGGCTAGTCCAACAAATGTGCATGGAGCTCATATCTCCAGGAAATGGTGTTGGGTTCCAAATACTTGAGCACTCGGTGCCAGGTTCCAGAGGAGGATACTTATGGCCTGGTAGCGGGAGGTCCGCACCTGTTTTCAGTATTGAGGATTCTAGTGATGTAAGCAGGAGCTGCTTCCGTTCGATTCGGGACCGGGCCGTATGTCGCTAAGAGCCGATATTTTTTGTTTCTTTTCTTGGGGCTCTGTCGAGGATCCTGCACCCGGGATATGTCCATGGCTGAGCTTAGCTTGGTTTGACAAAGAGTCCAAGAACCCAATTTATACCCGCTCACGGGATAATTCCAACACACTGGGTTGGGCTGATGAGAAGGAAATGGATTTGGGCTTGGTAGCGGGAGGTCCGCACCTGTGTTCTATGCAGGGTTGCGTTCCAACCACGCAGGTTCTGTCTCCGTTCGATTCGGGACCAAGCCATTGTAAAGCTCTGGATATAGTTTTTGCTCCTTGATTGACGACCCGTGTGAACTAGGGACGCGTCGATTTTTGGTTCGAGGTCTACGAATCTGGAACTCCAAGATATGTACGTATGCATACCTGCGGACCAGTTATATGTCTGTCGTCTGACAACCCGACAACTGCATAATTTCCGCACGTTGGAATTGTTTCCCAAGTGATATAACAACCGAGGTACGAGGTTTAATGTTATAGTGTCTGTTTATAAGAGACTAGGGCTGGGGGCAAGAAAATGTATTATTAGTCGATGGCTTGCCTATTCTACGGAAAGCACGCACAAAATCAGGTTCAAAATGGCACGGATATGGCTTGGTAGCGGGAGGTCCGCACCTGTGTTCTATGCAGTGTTTCTTTCCTATCACGCAGGGTCTGTCTCCGTTCGATTCGGGACCAAGCATAGCGGATACGAGCACCTTTTTTTTCTTGTCTCCGTCCTTTTTGTCTCTGGACTGAGGTCGGGCTGCCCCAGAAGAAGCGGGGCAGTTTCGACATTATTTTTGCTGATTGGGCCCTCGATAGTAAGCGACTCAACGGCGTCGGCGCGATTGGACGTGAGTAGCGGGTATATATGCTACCGGGCGTGAATTCACAGGCGTCTAGAAATAAAAATGACTCGCACAAGTCGAGGGCAGAACGAGACGAATACGGCTTGGGAGCGCGAGGCGCGCATCTGCGTTTCGTATGCGGGTATGCTGAAGAGTCCTGCGGGAGGCACCCGTTCGATTCGGGACCAAGCCATGTGGCCGAGCTGTATACAATTTTTTTGTCTCCACCCTTTTGTCTCTGGAACGGGGCTCGGGTGTACTTACATGTCAGTCCGCCCAAGAAGAAGTGTAGCAGTTTTCAGTTTTTTTTTTGGCTGCGATTAGGCCCTCAGCAGTAAGTACATTAACTGAACAGCTCGATGGGACACTGCTGCTGATGGACCTGTTCAACGGATGGACGCGGATGCACAGGCGTCTAGTCCAAGTCCAACAAGATGCTGGTCGGTTTCCAGGTGCATGGAGCTCATATGCATTATGATATCTCCAGGAAATGGTGTTGGGATCCAAAATGCCTGAGCACTCGGTGCCAGGTTCCAGAAGAGGATACTTATGGCCTGGTAGCGGGAGGTCCGCACCTGTTTTCTGTGTTGAGCATCCTACTTAGTGATGTAAGCAGGAGCTGTTTCCGTTCGATTCGGGACCGGGCTGTATGTCGCTAAGACTCGATATTTTTTTGTTTCTTTTCTTGGGGCTCTGTCGAGGATCCTGCACCCGGGATATGTCCATGGCTGAGCGTAGCTTTTTTTGACCGAAGAGTCCGAGAACCTAATATTATACCCGCTCGTGGGATTAATTCCAACACAGACTGGGCTGATGCGAAGAACATAGACTGTGGGAGGTCTAGATCTGCACAAAATCAGGTTCAAGATGGGATGGATATGGCTTGGTAGCGGGAGGTCCGCACCTGTATTCTATGCCGTAGATCATTCCAATCACGCAGGGTCTGTCTCCGTTCGATTCGGGACCAAGCCATGACAATGTCGAGAATTAAAGTTTTTGCCCCTCGATTGACCAGGCCGTGTGGGACGTGTCGATTTTTGGTTCGAGGTCTACGAATCTGGAACTCACAGATATGTACATACCTGCGGAGTTGTCTGTCGGCACTACGCGTTGTTTGCATGTATGTACGCGTTTGATGCCACGTGTCCCGCTCCGTCCCGACTCACACCATAATTATCAACTCCCACTCTCCTTGTCTTTAACCAAAATGGGCTCTGCACAAAGCACACTGACCCCCGAGACCGTCCTCACCGCCGCTGTCGTCGTCGGCGGCGCAGTGGCCATCGGCTACTCGACCCTCGCGCCGGGCTCGTCGTCTTCCGGCTCCGGGGCGGAATCCAAGGCGAAGAAAAGCAAGCGCAAGTCCACGGCTGGTGTTACTGCTGCTGTGGCTGGTGCTGCGGAATCTCCCGCCCCCGTATTGGAGCCCAAGAAATCAAAATCAAAAGCCAAGCCCAAGCCCGCTGAATCCCCAGCTGCACCCGTCCTAACCGCATCCTCGTCCCTCCCTGGCGCGTTCGACGGCGCGCCGGACCCGGACGAGCCCAAGGCGCCGCTGGTCAAGGCGCACTCGAAGAAGGCCAAGAAGAAGGCGTCGGCGGCCTCTGTGTCCGCGTCTGCGAAGGCTTCACCTCCTTCCGCACCTCTCCCGGTACCCGCACCGGCACCCGCGCCTGAGGTGGCGACGCCCACCCCGCCCGCAGCTGCCGCCCCGGTCGCGAAGCCCAAAAAAACAAAGGGCAAGAAGAAGGCGCCCGCCCCGCCCCCCCAGGCGGGCGAAAGCACCGACGACGGCTGGACGCGCGTCGGGGACCACACCAACACCTCCGCGTCCACCACGACTACCACCGAGGACAGCCTCCCGGAAGAGGACGAAGAGGCCGAGTCGGAGGCGGAGGAGATCCCCCTGCCGGGCATGCGCCCCAAGGCGAGCCTGAACAAGCCCCCGAAGCGCCCGTTGGCGGAGAGGCTGCTGCCGAAGCCGCGGAAGACGGGCGTGGATGAGTGAGTCCTTTCTTTTTTCCTCGCTGGGCGGTCTCTGGGCTTTGGGTTTCTTCCCGTGGAGTTGCGCGCTTCTGCGTTCTCTGTGCCCTCCGATGCACCCGCGTGCAGGCCCGCGCGCTCACAGCGTATGCGGAAAATTGATGGCAGCCCAGTACGGCTACCCTACCCACACTGCGGGCTACTACACACTGCCGCCGTGCCCCTCGAGCCGTTCTTTCCTTTCCCTTTTTCGGCGCCGTCTTTGCGCTGTCTCTTTCTGTTCCATGTCTTTTCACTTGGCTCCTGCCGTCTTTCCCCTGCGTTCCTCGTTGAGCGGCCCGATGCGGAAGGTGATAGGATACAGGGAAGGCACTAGACCAGACGAGCCACTTTCTCTTCTCCGTCGTGCGTCATGCATCTTACTCTTCGTTTCGTCCCGCGTTCCGCATGCCCGGCCCCACATCGCGTTTGTGTGGGGCGGAGTAGGCTGAGAGGGGACTGTGTGGAGAGGATACCGTTTCCGAGCGCCGAGCGTGCATGCGGATGGGTGGGGTGGGGTGCAGCATGCGTGCGTACCCGATGCATCCCCATTCCCTTGCATTTCATTTCATTGTCCGCAGGCGGATGCAGACCCGGGCTTGGACCCTTATGTGGGTGGGACGGCCCTGGACGGATGCCGACGGGACGATAGATGGACACATCCGCGCCACGGAGATGCTCCTGACCGAGCACGAGGTCGCGCTGTGTGGACGCGAGGCGGACTCCGAAGACGACGCGGAGTCGGACACGTGGACACGAAAGGCGGCATGTACGTGTGGCCCCGGACAGGCCCGCGTTCATCGAGGAGAGCGCGCGCCGTGTGAGGGAGCTCGGCAGCTTCCCCTTGCCCCGCCGACGATGCGCCCGACCGCGTTCCTGTTCTTCCTTGCTTTCGTCCTGCTTTTATTTCTTCCTTTCCTTTCCCTCGATGTCTTTGCAACCGATCGCTAACCTTACCTCTCCAGCATGCTCCCCGCCTCCTCGCCGGACTACCCCGCCCTCGCGCGTGTCATGCGCGTCGTCCCCGGCACCGGGCAGCGCACGCCCACCGGCTCGCACTCCGCGGACCCGCTCGCTCAAGAGCAAGAGCAAGACACCCCCGCGTCGGAGGACGTCGACGTCGACGACGCGGACGACGAGGACCTCCGCGCGGCGCTCGCGCTGTCCGCCGCCGAGGCCGATGCGGGCGCGGGGTGGGGCGCGGACGCGTCGTTCGAGGAGAAGAAGGAGGAGGAGGAGGGCGCGTGGGACTTTGTGCCCGTGAAGCGGCGGGGGGCGGGTGCGTTGCTGTTTTGCTTGGTTCTCGGTTCGGTTTTCTTGCGGGGGTGGCGGCGCGTCTCCCGTGTTTCGGGGATATCGTGTGGTGATGGTGATGGTGCAAGGAGGGAACTTGGACAGGGAAGGCGGGAGGACGGAGTCGGTCCATCCATCCTTCTTGTGCGGAGGGATTTTGAGGGTGGCGCGAGCCGGGGTTTTGGGGGGGAGGGCGGAAGGAAGGAGGATGAGAATGAGACGGGACGGCGCGTCTCTTTCTCCTCCTCCCCTTTCTCTTTCGTGGTGCGCGCCGCTTTGGGGGCGGTGGAAGCGAGGTGTGACGCGGTGCTGGAAGGAGGGGCGGGGCAGCAGCAGCAGGGCAACCTCTCTTCTGTGCGCTGCTGGGCACGTTTGCCCTTGCGATGCATTCCTTTTCTTTAGTGGGGCTTTGCTTTGCTTTGTGGGGCGTACGGTGCGGGTACACTGGTGGCGGCGCAGCGCAAGTCGTATGTCGTCGGCCGTGGGACTGGCACAAACGTCGTGCACGGCCCTTTTCCCCTCTGAAAATATGCCCGTGAGCATATCGGTATCTCTGGTTGAGCCGCTGCGCCCCGTTCTCTTCCTTCTCTCCCCTCTCCCTCTCGCCCACACCCACTGATCACCTATCTTACAGCCCAATCCACCTCCTTCACCTCCTCGCAACCCAAATCCAAGCCCACCACCACGGCGGGCGCTGGCGCGCAAGCGAAGAAGAACGCGAAACGGAAGGAGGCGGAGAAGGCCGCGAAGGCGGAGGCGGATGCGGTGCAGGCGGCGGCGCTGGCGGCGCATCGGCGCGCGGGAGAGGCGGAGCGGATGCGGGGTGAGTAATTCGATTCCACGTCTTTGGAGTCTTCGGGGGTGGCTTTTTCCGGGGAGGGCGCAGTCGTTATCGAGGGCGCGTTGCGTGGCGTTTCTTTCGGCCTGCGTGCGTGTATGGCGCATTATGCACCGTGCTCTCGCTACATCTGCATCGTCTCCCTTTCTTCCTATTTTCATATCCTCACCTTCCTCTCTCCCTTCCCTCCCGATTCTCCTTCATCATTCCCCTTACTCTCCTACTTACGCCCATCTGATTCCCCTCGTGCTCTCCCCTTCTCCTACGTCCCATTCTCCACACACTCTCACTCATGTCCTTGACGCCGCTCGTCGATCTTCACATTCTTCCTCCACACGGTCTCCCCCACCCAATTCCAATTGCCCCCCCTCCCATTTCCTTTCTCGGTCATACGCTCATCCCGTTTACAGCGCAAGCCTCCTCCGGCAACCCCAAAGTCGGCGGCGGGATGAAGGCGAGCGTGGATGCGGGCGGGCGGCTGGTGTGGGATTAGCGTCGGCGTGCTCGTTGGCGTGTGCAATTCAAAATCTCTTACATACATACCATACTATACCGACTCCTCTCACATATATCACATCACGCGGCGCAGGATCACATTCACTCGTTCTTACTGGATCCAGTCATTCATGCATCTCGCGTTTAGTGGGTGTTGGTTAGGGTAACGGGAAGAGAAGTATAGAGCTAGGGCGACGGGAAAGAGAAACAAAAATAATGCGAAACAAAAATGACCACCGCAGGGGTCGAACCTGCAATCTCCTGATTGATACTGAGAAAGAATGCCACGATCGTAGTCAGACGCGATGCCATTTCGCCAGGCGGCCATTAAAACAGGGATATTGCTGTATGGCCATATCATTGTGCGGTTTTTTGCTCTGCAGAATTGACCCGAAAACAATCATTACCCCCGGCATTGTGTGGGAACCTACATGATACCGGTTGCCTATCCCACATCAGACCCTTGTCTCCATAAGATTGAGGTAGAGACAGGTATGAGTGGGGTATATACTGGGTCTGTCTATGGGAGACTAATGTGAGGGGACCAGTTTGCTGAATGCTGATGTGTTGATAGTTTAGTATGTGTATAGGTGTTTTTCTCATCTCAAGTCGAATTTGTCATGGGGCTGGCCTCGAGATGGCCGAAACTAGAATGAGAGCATGAACGAGAAGAAAATCTCAAGGACTAGATAGCCCGGAGACTGGTGTTGATTCAACGAAGCGTACTACAACAAATCAAGAGTACAAGTACAAGGGTCAAGGCAGTGCCACAGGTGGAATGTATTGTAAGTAAGTCACTAAGCAAGCAAATTATATTAAAACAGGTACAATGTAAAGGGCATGACAGTATTGATCCGCTATGCCCCTTACAGAATTTTCTCCTCCATAATCTGCAAGGTTGAACTGCAACAAAGCAATTCACGACTTTTTGGTCTCACACACAACTCAGAGCTTCTGTGGTGGAGATGTGTTGTGTTGGAGTTTATGCTTTGATGAATCTGATCCTTTCACACAATATTTGGTTCAAGAATTGATAAGATTTACACAATGGCAGTGACACTGGGCAGTACAAGCTGGTGAGGATTGCATGTCAGCAATGGCCTCTAGGTCAACTAAACAGCAAGTAACCCAGCGAGAACTCCAACCAGGAGAAACCCAGTAGACACTAATAACTTCTGTGTTCCCTGAGCAACAAGACCAACTGAATGGTGTCCTCCCTAGGAGACTGTACATTGTAGGTTGGGGTGCAAGGCGGAACCCGGAATGAGTTGAAGGTGTGATATCCAGTCAGGTATAGAACCCAGGGTGTGGACACAACCCATAATAAGGTTGATAGGAAGTGGGGCAGGGTGGAGACAATGCCTATGTCAAGCCAAAGCAGAAGCCTGAGATTAGACGAGGTGGAATCTAATGTACAGGGAGATTCTACTGAGATTTTATATGCTTTGAATAAATTAAATATGATTGTGGTCGATCACAATCAGTTCCTATACTGCAGCATTAAGGAGTGTTAATGCTGATACTCCTGGACTCCTCTGTGTTGGTCTTCATAGTGTTGGAGGGCTAGGGGTCTGTATGGGTTACCTAGCCCTTAACATTGTCTTGTATCCAGTGGTCAAAACCCCAATCAGTTTGTAACCATACTTGTAACTCCTGGACACCTCTGTGTCGTCTATCATGGTGTAAGAGGGCTAGAGGGTCCACCTGTATGGGTTCCCTAGCCCTTAATATCTGCTGGTATCCAGTGGTTGAAACCATGCTAGGCTTGCAACTTGGAACCCTCAATCAGGTTTCAACTGTGAGAAGATCACAGTGGTGGTGTCATGTGAGTCCTGTGATGCTAGACGTATCTGTATCCATACAGACACGTCACACGAAAAAAGAGGAACCCGGGTGATCCATGACATTGCACCACAATATCTACTATATTTATACTCATCCTACAAGTCATTCTGAGTCACAAGTAAATATTCCACAGCATTCCTGCATGTTCTACAATGTTCTGCTCAAGTCTACCTGATCCACAATAGAGTCAGAATACTCTCCGAAATACCCAAGCCTCAGCTGTGTGCCTTTTTTTTTGGAATCCTTGTTTATTCTCCTTTGTGCCAAGGGCATATGGTAGAGATACAAACTTATCTTCCTCTATCTATCAGGTAATCATATCTAATCTTTTTAATCTCCTACTTGAACACATGACATGGTGATGGAATCCAGTCCTGTGGCGCGGCCACAATGTTAACATCTGGGGAACTCCTGAGAATGTTGTAATGATCCCATCAGTCTTGACATTCTGGCCCGACTTCCATCCCTAGACCCAGCCAAACCAGCAGCCCCTACCCCAGTTCCTTCTGATCCTATTTCAAACCCAGGCTGATGAAATTCCCATTCTCGGCACAGTGCAGTGATTTTCTGGCTCCTTTGTTGGCCCCCATCAAAATCCCAGGCAACCTCACTGGGATAAACGACTGCCGGGCTCAACCCACCCGGCACGTTTGAGTATGAGTGCAGTACTGCAGAGTGTGAATGTGCTGGCCGCCGGGTTGTTCCGGCTGTTGTTGCAAAGATAAAGGGGAAGTTGCCGATGGCATGGGAGATGGACAGCGGGATCCGTGGGATGATCTGAAAGAAGGGGAGGAAGGCCAAGCTGGGAATCAGCAAGTGGTGAAGCCAGAGAGTGTCAAAAATGTTAATCTCTCCAGCGTGTGGGGGTTCGAATCTGCTCCAAGATCCTGCAAGTCAGGTGGTGTGTTGAAACACCGCACGATAGACCACTACACCATTGTGCCCCCCAGCCATGTGTCTCAGTGCCCATATTCCAACTAGCTTTGATCTGTTTCCATTTGCAATGGGTCAACAGTTTCTGTCCCATCTATAGAGCAACTTTATCTGCTTCGAAAATGGACAGATACAGAATGGATTCACCTGTTTAGACAGAACTTGTATCTGTCTGTAAACAGGTCAACAGATTGATTACATGAGTTACTGCAAGTAGCATTGCCGAGCATGTGGCAATGACTGCGGAACTGTCCGAACAGGTGAAAGACACGCATGTTGCCACTATGCTTGAATGCCACCACCTACATCTGCTTGCCCTTGACTTCAACATTGAACACATGTATTGCCCTAGAGAATTTCTGAGGCTTCCTTTATATTTTTTTGAGTCTCTCCACTCCACAGAGATAAGTATGGTTTACCAAGAATCGAGTTGCAGAATTTTGGCTCATCAACTACCCTCCTTCATTCGAGGACACAGACCCATTGAAATGGTGGTACATGTGTAGGATAGGATAGGATTTACATAAGTTGGTCTTTGATTGACATATATCATTCTTACTGGTAGATAAGGAGCAATCAAAGAAGCACAAGGGGCCAGTATAGTGCCCACCAACTCTTTCCCATGTTGTCACTACCTTGATTCTGCTACTGCCATGCCAAGTCCCAAAAAGGAAATTAGTCACCCATCAAACAGCCATACGGGTTCAATTGACGGAACCTTTCTGTCAGCCACTCTCAGAATTACTATTGACAGATGGATAGGCTTGTCTGTGGCCAGAAAACAGCTGTTTTTTTGATGGCCGTTCCATTAAATGGATGGACTGGAGCCCTAATTCCAACATGTTGTATTGATTTACTTTCATGGTTGTGCTGTCATATTTGACCTCAAAGGTGACATTTGACATTTGGGTGCTTGCCCTCTCTTCTTTCTCTCTCATCAGGGATTCACTCTGTATATCAAGCAGAATACTAAAAGGTGGGCAAGGCCAGTGTTGTGCTTGCTAGCACCCCATGCACGGGGCAAACACCAATCATTGATTGTTTAATCATCATTATCCCCTTCCAACTATGTTGTCCGACCTTTATCTCATTCCTCCCACTCTCCTGCATTGCCTAATGCCTGCCCCTTCCAACCATGACACCCTAATCAACTGAGCATCTATTTCATTTCCCCTATTAATTGGGTGTTCCATTGTTTCACTGGTGTATATATAGGAGCACTAAATAGCTACAATACAACTTCTGTTTTCCCCACTTTCTCAGACTCAATTCACCCCCTTTGATTTGCTTCTGTCTCACTTTGCCTCTGCCTTGCTCTGACTCACACCTGCTTTGCTCATGTTTACACCTATGCCTCTCCATCTCCCTCATTTGCCACAACTGTCTTGTCACAGCACCAGGACTCATTGGAAGTCCTTGCATATTTCATTATTCCCTCCTCCTGCCCACAGTAGCACCTTTTCAGGTGTTCTATCACAACCAGATGGTCAGTTGGTACATCACCAATGAGTAGCATGTGTCAGCAACAGCCTCTGGGTCGGCTAAACTGTGAGTAACCCAACAAGAACCCCAACCAGGATAAACCCGATAGATGCCAGTAGCTTGTGTGTTCTCTGAGACACAAGACCAACTGAATGGTGTCCTCTCTAGGAGACCGTATCAGGATGCGAGGCGGAACCCGGAACGAGTCAAAGAGGGTATGATATCCACTCAGGTATAAAACCCGGGGTGTGGATGCAACCCGCAATGCGTCTGGGGACTAGGATCCATCTGAATGGTTTCCTAGTCCCTAGTGTCTTCTGTATCCTGTGGCGCAGACCACCCTGGGTCTGTGGCTTTAGAATCCATGGTCAGGTTTCAACTGTGAGAAGGTCATGTGGTGGCGTTATGAGAGTCCCATGCTGCTAAGACGTGTCTGTATCCATACAGACACATCACGCGAAAAAGTAGAACCCGGGTGATTCATGACAGTATGGCCTGCTACCAGAAGTTGCATAAATTGAACTATGATGTGCATATTGTCCACAACATGTGAGTTTGCAGGCACAAATTGTTATACTGTCTCTCTCATATATTCTGCTCTGCTTCAATGGACATCTATATACAAACAGTAGCTGTGTTGCCAGTAGATCCTGTTCCCTGAGATACAATTCTGCAAGTGTAACAAGAGTGCAAGGGGGCTGCAAAGTGGCCCCCCACTTGGGTTGAGGCATGTGGTTTCTCGACAAGTGATGCTGGAGCTGATGGTAAAGATGGCGGAGTTTAAAATGGCTTCAGATAGACAGACACATATAATTTTAATAAAGGGGTGATATCACTATTGATAAACTGTAACCCATAGCAGTAAATATTGACCTAACACAATCAGTATTCCATTGCACATCATGTTTTGGAACATTCATTAAGACCTCAACTGCAGAAACATTCAGCAATGCAAAGGCATGCCAGAAGGCATCTTGATTTGCAGTGATCTGAACTATCTTGGTATGAATTTTCCAGACTTCACAATACTCCAATTTACACTTGTGGACCTCAGTCTGAATGGTCATGATTGTATGGCAACCTTAAGCTCAGTGTGGAGCATAGACACTAGTGGGAGAATCCGAAGTCAAGAAGCTATACTAAATCTATTAGAGAGTTTGTGATAGCCACCCAGAGCAACCCAGGTGACTTCCGAGGCATGTGGAGCCAGGTGGTTCCAACTTTTACAGGTTGCTTGTCAAATGATGTCAGCCCTACTCTTAACTTTGAAGTACATCCTTCTGCTTCCACACATCAACTACACCTGGCAAAATCACCATGAAAACATGCCCTAAAGCCAAGAAAACACCAAACGTGGCACACAGAACCCTAGAGAATCGGAAATCACCAACTCTGGCCCTCTTGAGGCTGAAGATGACACCAAGAACATGACCCCAACTATGCCAAGGATACAGGAGCTAGAGACAACAACAGTATGGATGTCATGAATCGCCCGGGTTCTACTTTTTTGCGCGACGCATCTGTATGGATAAAGACGTGTCTTAGCAGCACGGGACTCTCATGACACCACCACGTGACCTTCTCACGGTTGAAACCCGGCCTCGGATTCTAAAGCCGCAGACTCAGGGAGTCTGCGCCACGGGATACAGAAGACGTTAGGGACTAGGAACCTGTACAGACGGACTCTAGTCCCCGGACGCACCAAAGGCTGACACAGAAGAGTACACAAAGTACAGGAGTGGTTGCAAACCCGATCGGGGTTTGAACCACTGGATACGGTGACACTTAGGACTAGGAAACCCGAGCGTCGGGTCTCCTAGGTTCACCGACGCCACAGAAACCAACACAGAGGAGTCCAGGAGCATCAGCATTAATGCTCCTTAATGCTACGGTGCAGGAACTGATCGCGATTGACCGCGATCACTTTAATTTATTAGAAGCCTATATAAGCACGGTAGAATCTCCATGTACAGTAGATTCTACCTCGTCTAATCTCAGGCTTCTACCTTCGCTTGACATAGGCATTGTCTCCACCCTGCTCCGCTTCCTTTGCACCGTACTGCGGGTTATATCCACACCCCGGGTTGTATACCTGAGTGGATATCACACCCTCTTCGACTCGTTCCGGGTTCCGCCTCGCATCCCGACCTACGACATACGGCCTCCTAGAGAGGACGCCGTACGACTGGTCCTACTGCTCGGGGAACATACAAGCTACTAGCGTCTATCGGGTTTATCCTGGTTGGGGTTCTCGCCGGGTTATTCGCTGTTTAGCCGACCCAGAGGCCGTTGCTGACAATGGAGGAGGTTACTGTTGGAATAACAACCAAAATACCTGCACACTGCCATTATGGCTGTACGGGTGCTGGTGCAGAGATGTGTTGCCACCGACCATTCTACTCATCCCAACTCACCAATGACTCACTCTATTGCTGCAGACTGTCATACAGACTCTTTTCTACTCATGTGTGCTATTGTTCTTATCAACTCCTTACATACTTACGACTTCCTTTCTGTATAAGTACTGCATCAAATCTATTGAGACCTCTGCTCGTTTGCAGAGGGTCACTGTGCACTAGGCCAATTACCAACAGTTACAATGAGACAAGCCACCTGGAAAAGCCACCTAAAACTGGAGCCACCCCAGATCACATGCCTTGAAAGCCATCCAGGTGGATCCGTGCAAACTCTCTATTGCCAGAAACTCTTGCCAATCTTTAGGCCTCATATGCATACATTTCGGCTATAGAGTGGATGACTTTCCATAAGCATTATCTTATTTTTGAGCTTGTTTGAGGGGTGCCAACGTGGCCAGCACCCATGTTTACTTTGAGTAATCTAATCGTTGATGGTTCCCATAAGCAAATAGAATATCATTTGCCTAATTATTGGATGCAAGTACATGAGGAAGATTGTAGAGCCTTGAACACTCCGTGCATTGAGATGGGTGATGTCCAGACCTCCAGGAGGTATCTGACAATATACGTGAATGTATGATCAACACGGGTATGCACCTGCTCGGTGCGGGCAAGCGGGTGCTTGGTTGGCTCCACCGGTGGAACACAACTTTGAGCACACTGGACTCACCAACTGTGCCCACACCTACCGTGGAGGCGTACACTGCACCACTTATCCTGCACACACACGTCTGCGACATTGAGACACCAAAAGATCAACGAGACGCTGTGGTGGAGTCAAAGTCCCGGCTGGTAGGTTCTTGAAAGGGTCGGTGATCCAGGTAGAGGCTGAACAAATATTGGAAGATAAATTTGGAATAGTGTCCTGAGCCGTAGAATGCAAAAGTGCAATAAAAACAGAGTAGGAAAGGCCAAAAATGGCACGAGTGGAAGGTGAGGCTGTAAGACGAGATTCAGGGGGTTCTGGTGGCTAAACAGCCCACTAGCGGCATTCCGAGAGGAGGGGTCGAGGAGCTCAGTGCTGCCTCTGGGTTGTTTGCCCTGCACTGGCCACGGATATGGTGGTAAGAGCGCAAAATTCGATGATCTGGCAGTATTTACTGTACAAACAAATGCTGTAATGTAAAATAGGAGGTGTAATAGTGTAGAATTCAAACAAGGATGTGGAAATCCTTCCACATCCTGGCCGTCCAACCCCTCCACAACACATGCACATATGTTTCGTGGGTGTTGTGCAGGGCGAGGAAGGTGACGAGAGGGCAGTAGAGAGGTAAGAAAGAAACTTGGGCAGTGGCATGTACACAGTAGGGGGTGGATATGAGGCGAGGTTGAGTGAGGAAGAGAGCCACTTGAAGTCACATTGTGACATGCAACCCAAAGAGGCGATGTGAGAAGATGAGTGCCGTCGGATTCATCCAAATCTGTCTATTTGACACAAATTCAGCAAGAGAATAATCTGAAGAGGGGGTACCCCTCCTACAGGTTGTGGTAGATTAAGCTCTGTAAGAGGGTACACAAAATTCTAACAGAGATCTGGGCCTGATGGGGTCCTGACAGGTTTCATGTCAGTGTGGTGATTCGGCAGATTTTGAGCTCAAAATATTTGAAAAACATTTTTTAATGCTTACACCGGAGTTTGGCCTGAATAAATCACGACCACTATTTGGCCAATACTTGATGTATTGGCCAAATATTGGTCGAATATTGGGCCCCAGTATTGGTCGACCGATATTTGGCCAGTACATCCAGTATTGGCCAAATATTGGATAGCTTTTACGTTGTCATGGACTTTGAATATCTACATTATAATCAATATATATTATTGCCGCATGATGCAGTGTGTGACCACGTCCTCCTTGCTTTCTCCTCCCACTGTGGCATCCAGATCCTGGCCCTCATGGACTCTGGCGCCTTGAAACCACCAAACCTCTTCGTATATACCTTGGCCTCTCACACCTCACCTCTCCACCCAGCAGATGCAGTATTCCATCTGTTTCAAGAGCTTCTTTACGCTTCAAAACAATCGTTCACTCCTGCTTTTTCTTTGCCTTACAACATGCTATCTCTTATGGGAATCTCTGCAGGAACCTCCAATTCATGCGAGCAGGCACTTGGTGGAGTTTGCGAGAGTTGATTAGGCTGACCAAACTCCACCTCGTTCTAGGTGAGTTTATGTCATTCCCTTTGCCTGGGGCTTGTTCTGACCCCTGTATCTCCTCTCGCGTGCGCTGCAGCTTCTGAGGCCATCGGAGTCCAGACGTACGCCCAGTGTCGTCAATGCCGACCTCCTCTACTTTCTGTCTCTTCCCCCCCTCCTTCCTCCACTCGGCAATGGCCAAAGAACGGCATCCTGCCTCCCTCCCTTCCCTCAAGCTGTCCCTCGTCCAGCAACGACTGATGAAACACCTTCCCCTCCCTCCTCCCACCTCCCCTCTGTTCTTTCCCTCAATTGACGAGATGGGCAAGCTGACGCACCTCCCTGCCTCCAGGAACAACTTCCCGCACAATGTTCAACTGGGTCAGGCCCGACGGGACACAGCTGCAGTGCAATGTGATGCCCATGGACACGTACACAGCGCAAGCGAGAGTTGGGGACGTGGTGCGGGCAGTGGCAGGGCACAAAGTGCGCGACCCTTTCGGTGCTTGCACCCTCCATCAAGTGCAGAGGAACAAAGGCCTGACCCCATGCACAGAACCTCAAGTCACTCGTCTTTGGGAACAGCGATGGCGCAGGGGACCACTGACAAAGATGCCGGACAACGTAAGATCTCTTCTCCTTTTACCACTGCATCGACACTCATAAAAAATTTGACGCCTGCAGCTCCGCCTCACCCGCACGGTGACCAATACGCACTACGAGCTGCCACCCGTGCATATGGGCCACTCGGACAAGTTCTTCGACAACTTTGTGGCGAGCTCACACAGTGGTCTACAACGATGCCGAGAAGCTCTACGCCAAGGTGCGCGAGGTCTTACATCTTGGAGCGGCACTGATGCTCTGCAGAACGCCAGCATGCAGCTCACCATCTCCCACAAACGGATCACGAGTCCGCTTGACGTGCAGCTGGAGTACGTGCTCCTCACTCTTATCGTCGGACTGGACTCACAGATGCAATTACAGCCGCGAGCTCATCCAGGAAGGCGCCACTGGTGGGCTCGTCATCGTTGAAGACTGCCCGAGCTACTGGGACGCGTGCAATGTCGAGATTCACCACCTGGAGAAGGCCACGCACCTCGAGTCTGCAGGGGTATCGGTCGTCGCGCAGGCCCACTGTGTGCGTCAGTGAGGGTGTGGGTGGTGTACGAGCAGAGCAGGATCAGCATTACAGTACGTGAATTTGTGGTCTTCCGTGTCTCTGCGGTTGTGGCTGATATCTTGTGCTGTTAGATCTTGCTTGACTCTCTTCCAGGTACACTGTGTGTTCTCTTCTCCGTACAAATTCACAGCTGACTACCGCGCTCTAGCCTCGACAACACTCGACTCTTGCTCAATGTTGTACTTCAACGCATGGGTGGACTGGCACTAGCAGCACAAGTTCTTCAAGTGTATGTCTCTTCCTAGCCTTTCCTGTTCCTTACAACATTTTTGCAGTCAAGCTGCTGCTCGCCCTCTCCAGCAACAACGCGATGTACTAAACTCAGTTTGGCTGGGTGCAGCACCCTATGCACAAGAACACAATGTGGGCTAGGAGACAGTGTGATGAGCATCTCGGGGCGCTGGTAAGCACACTGTCAATAGCCCGCATGTGGTAGATAGTCAATGCATCTTCTTGTGTACCAATTGAATTCATATGATGTGGGCGAGGAAAAATAATATATATTAAATGGCAGCAGCCCTAGGCAAAAAAGGGTCAGCCAATATGTGGCCAATATTCGGTCTAATATCCAGCCAATATTTGGCCAATACAACGTATAATGGCTGAATATTGGTTGACCACTTTTGTCCACTATTTGGCCAATACTCACCCAATACAGCATGTATTGGCCAAATATTGGACGTGAATTATTTGCCTCAAACTCCGGTGTTATGGAAAGTCATCCAGTAGTTCCCAAGCCAAACATTAATCCAACCCTTGATTATGTCTGCAGCTGCTACCAATTGGAATTGCCAAGAATATATCTTTTTTGCACATAGTTGCAGCCCCAACAAGATCAGCTCTGGGTTCCTCATAGTAATTCATAATTTGCCTTGAAAGTCCAGGTGTCAGTTCTCGTAGATCATATCAAATATAGTACACACATATGTAAGATCTGGATCCTCAAAGTGGTTGAGGTGCTCCAAAGCTTGAGAAGCAAGAGCCTCAGGATCAGAAATGGGATAATATTACCACAAGTTCACACTCAATGGGATTATGCTCAAGAGCAATGAGTGGGCCAAGGCCACTTCCTCACCGGATGTATGAAATTGAATTTTCAACCCCTTAAGGACACCAAAAAACAATCTAGAACTTTTAGGCAACTGGTACCCCATATCTCTGATGCTCAACACTAACTCAACATTGAGGTTATGGTCAGAGAATATGGAGGCCAGGAGAGGTCGGATGATTCCATCCTTCTCACTGTGAACAAAGAACTATCACTTGCACTTTGAGGTCAAACTGTCATTCCTACTTGACGGCTAGTTTTTGTTACATCGTGGACATTTTAGGGCTCGTCAAGTGACAGTTAACACCTGGCTGGTTGATTGTCCTATACTCTTCATGGCCGCCTGGCGAAATGGCATCGCGTCTGACTACGATCATGCTCAGTATCAATCAGGAGATTGCAGGTTCGACCCCTGCGGTGGTCATTCTTTTTGGCCTCATTTTGGCCGATCTTTAACCGACGGATGCTAACATCTCCTCCCGCCCCTTTTTATTTTTTTTGCCGACGAGTGAGCCCACTGTTCCCTAGGCCGCTCATTTCACCAGAACTGAAAGGCGCACAAGGTAGAACATCTGGGTCTGGCAAAACACTATGAATGCATGATGATAGACTCGAGCTCGGAGGGTCCTTTTATTTGACTACATTGCGAGAGCTGCATCCTGGATAGGAGATTGTGACATCGATTGAACTTATGTAGGATCCCCACAGCCTCATCTTTCGCTTCACTATCCGCTGTGTACAATACAATATTTACATGCTGACTGCAGGGAAATAGGTTACAAATGCAAAGGGATGCTGTACATTAAGTTAGTGCGTGGTGAGTAGTAGGTGCAATCAAGAGGTGAGTGGAATATGCAAGCGAGTAGGCGCATGTAGAGGTATGCGGGCGGGGCGAGAAGATGCAGCGGATTTGAATGTGCAAGGGATAGGTGGGTGAGAACATATCCGCATCGATTTGATTCGGGAGAGAAGGGACTGGACAAGGGTCCGTACCATGCAGTAAGCATTCAGTGCGCGCGCGGCTCACCTCCCACTGCCCCCGCGACCTTCTGCATCTTCCGGGGCGGTACTCCCCACGGGCGGGTTAGAGCGGGGCAGGAGAGCGCACCCGCAGGCTCAATGCGTGCGTGTGAATTTGCCCCTCCTCCGGGCGCCGGTACGGGTGCGGCCCTGTGCGGTGGGTACGACGCGCGCGCCGCGGGGCGTGGTCGGGCGCTGGCGCTGGTGCCGGGGTGGGGCGGGGCGTGGGAAGAGGACGCACGAGCACGAGGCGCCGGCGCTGCCTCGGGGTGGTGCACGGCGACGTCCATTATGCACCGGGCCGCTGCCCTCCCTGCGCGCGCCGGTTCCGGAATGAGAAGGCGTGTGCAACGTACTGGCACGGGACGGACGCGGAGGGCGGGCGCTGTCCGTGTGGGGATGGGGACTGTGGATGTCGGCGGAGGGTGTGCCCGGGGGCGGGGAAGGAAGAGCCGGAGCCAGGGCGCGCGGTGGGCGCGCAGACGCGCGCCCTGGAGCGCCTGCGCGGGCCGATTTTTGGGTTGTGTGGGGACTTGGACGGCGCGCCAACTGCTCCTGGACCCCGCAGCTCGGCGTCATCGCGCTCCCACCGCTGCTTGACGTCAGCGTGTAGTGCGGCGCCGACATCAGGGCGCACGATACGCGTCAGCGCTTGAGGGGGTGCGGAAACGGCTTCGCTGGGATCCGAGTGGGTCGAGCTGAGTAAATGAGGCAGGGGCTGGTATAGCATCCCTTGGTACCCGGGAGGTGGTGGTGGCGTGGCTACAGAGGCATGAGAGTACGCAGAAGAGGAAAACGACGATCCTGACGAGCTGGCGAAGGACGATAAGAAAGTGGCACTCGTCCTGCCTGCATTCGGCTCGCCGAATGAGCCCAGATTGCTACCAGGCGCCGACCCGGTAGACGAGAACACGGGCGACGCGGGGAACGGGGGCGAGGCGCTTGTCTGCGAGAGCGTCCGGGCAGGCGCAGCTTCCGGTGGGTGCGCAGGAAAAGACAAAAACGAGCCACCTGCTCCTCCTTGGTGTGCGTTACCACCCCCACTCCCACTGCCCCCCGGAGGTGAGATCGTATGTGATCCCGCCCGACCCCGCCCATACACAGGAGAACTGGATATCGCGCGCCGCTGGATCTCCGAGGGACACTACTGTGCCGGGTGGAGGCGCGGGTGGGGGTGGGTGCCCGAACTGCGAGTCGCTGCGGTGCCGCTGTGTGGTCGTTGGACGTGTAGGGATGTTGGGACTGGTAGGGTGAGTCAACGAAGAGACGCTCGCGCGTCGCACATGGGTTGGTGAGAAGCTCGCGGAGCGGGGATGGGTAACCGCCTCCTGGCTGTGTCTGTCGCTGTCTGTGTCCTCGCGGGGCCTGCTGCATCTGGGTCTGCGACGGGGCAATGCCGATGTCGATACCGCCCGAAAATGTGCCTTCACTTCCGCCTGCATTGTCCCGGCCCACCGAGGATTTGAAACGATCCCTGTCGCCCGCCCAGGCTGCCGGGAGAAAAGGTGGATTCCGATCCCGACACCGCCCCCGAGCTAGGGAACGTCTGCATCTGCATCTGCATCGGCGGGAGTGACTGGCCTGTCGGGGTAAATGCCTTCTGCTCATGATAGAGCGGCGATTGTGGATCAAAGCCTTGCCCCTGGCCCTGGGATGGTGATTCTTGCGGCGAAAGTGGAGCAAACCTGGCGGCGGGGGGGTGAGACGCGCGAACATGCGGAGGAAGCCGGTGGATATAGTCCTTGAGCCCGCGAAGGGTATCTTCGAGCGCGTCGACACGCGTGCGGAGGGTGTCGTATTCGGCTCGGGGGACGTATTTCTCAGCACTGAAGGGGCACTTGTGAGTATCGAATTTTGTACGATGTAGAATGGATTAAGAATCGCGATCGTGTCTCGGAGTGTCAGGCAGACAGAGGCGGTTCGCATCGGCGCGCGGACGCACCGCACGTAGTATCCACCCGCGTATGGGGCACATGCACCACGACATAGGAGACACGTCCAGACGGCCAAAATAGGCGTCCATAGAAAAATAAATCGTGACTGAAAGGACTCACGCTGGTTCCACAACATGCCACTGACACTTCGCCTGGTCTCCCCGCCTGACACACGGCGCGCACGGCTGTGTCCTATTATCCAACCAGTTACTTTGCGCCTCAACAACGAAAGGAGAAACGAATCGATGCGCACCTATCGCACCCGGATCTTCCGCCGTTTGCATTCTGGTGGCGCGAAATTAGTTAGTTTCGGTTCTCTAAATGAACGACAGACACGCACCAGTACAGCTTAGTGCTTGTCTTCGTCTCTTCTTCTTCGGCGGCTCGTTGCCCTCATGCTCGCGCTGTTCATCACCTTCGGAGTCAGCGTATGAGGACGCGGGGTAGGGATACCCGTGAATGGGGGTTGGGGGCGCCGGTGTATAGTTGGAGGTCGAGGTCGACGGGCCGGGATCCATGGCGGCCTGAGGTCCGGGGGGCGGGAGGTAGGGGTGCAGGGTGCGTATGCTCGGCAGCTGCGGGCCGGCGGGACGCTGCTGCATCGTTCCCTTTTCTACACTCTCGCGCGAAGGAAACAAAGTACACCTCAGCGCGCCGGTTTATATACGTGGAGACACCGCATCTGCACGCACTGTTATGGTTAGCCTAGCCCGCTTCCCCGGGCGCGGCGTGAATGCTATATTTTGTTTGTTGCAATGCTGGCGTTTCGACATCGTCAGATCGGGCTCGATTTGATTTAATGTTATTATCCCCGCTTCCGCTTCCGTATTGATATGCTTCGTGCCCGATGCGAGCGAGATGCGATGAGCGCTTCTCGCCGGATTGAGTCGATGTTCGCATCTAATTCGCCGAGTGCCGTAACCCGTGTTGATTTACAGTCCGTTTCAGTGACTCTCGAGTGAGATGAAGGATGAGAGAAACAAATGCTTGAATGTCTGAGGCGACTCCAGGGCAGCTCCACTCATCCAGGGAGGACTTTGGATGCCACGCTCAGGCGAGGACGACTTGGAGCACAATGCGGACTACGGCTGCCCAATAAGAAACAACAGGTACTTATTGCACGTCTGCTGTTGCGCGCGCTAGGCTATCTGTCCTTGGTTTCGGGAACGTAGTTTCGCCGCGCCAGAATGGAACGTAGAAAGATCCGGTGCAACAGGAACCAATGGCGTTCGGGTCTTGAAGGAAGAGTCCAATCAATAAGACAGCCAAAACGTTAGGAGCAAGGATGGATGGGTCAGCGCAAGAGATAAGTAGACCGCAGGGAGGGAGCAGGCGTCGAGGACGAGATGAGCGCGACGCGACAACAGTAAATGATCACGTGGATATCAAGATCACATTCATCGGCTAGTACATCTTGTCGTCTCCGATCGTGTCTCCGCTCTGTCGGGCTCACTCTTAGCTTGCAGACGTCTAGCCAGCTCTTCCGCCGTTTTGCTGGTGGATATGTTTGGCAACTTTCACATCTTGTTCAAGGCCGTTTGGAATTGGGAAATGGCTTGTCTGGACGATCAACGATCATTATCACTGCTATTGTCTTTGTCCTTGTCTAGGTCCAGGCAAATACTCCAAGTCCGTTTCAGTCTACTGTCCAAGACAAGATCAAAATCAAGGTCCACGACGTATCTCAATCACAGAGGTTTGAATCTAATTTCAATCTCGATGCAGACAGATAGACGAACTAATCATCCGCTCGCCTAGCGTCGATGGTTCAAGAGAATCGGCTCACCCTAGTTCCAAACGCTCTCGACCCAGTTAATTGAACAGCGGACGAGGCGGTGATGGCATCACGCCTCCAACCGCAACCACCGTCCCTGCATTCCGCCCCGCCTTGCCAACGTATCCCCGCGTATGTCCGTTATCTCCGTCAGACTTGCGCCTCGCCAGACTCGCCTCGGCTGGCATGTCTGGACCTTCGAGTCACTATTGGATTTTCTGTCCACGTCAACGTCCGTCATTGCAACTTTCAACTCAACATGTCCCGGTGCGGACGGATCGATATTAACGCGGGTTGCCAGCACAGGCGCGGTCCGATTCCTTGAACTATTATAGTTTGACCCAACCTGACAGTTGACCTCGATCTCGCTCCGTGCCTGGCTGGACTTGCATCTGCTTTTATTACCCTGTATTCGAATGCCAAGCTGTTCAATGCTTGAATGTTTCAAGGTGTAAATGACTTGATGGCTCGATGTCCAGTTGTTTCCCCCGTCCTGTGCACGGCGGGGTCCGATGGAAGCCGACATCTCCAGGCGGTAGCAGCTCGCCTGGAAGATTTCCACCGGATATTTTGGAGATTTTCAGCACTGAAGGCAGTCCGGACATAACCCGCAAACAGCGTAGCAACACCCGTTTACTCAGGACCAGATTCAACATGCGGTTTGCGGGTACGTAGGAATTATTCACGTGAACTTGATTTCCACTCTGAGTTCTTGACAGTAAATTCCGAACACCGACTTTAAAGACGCTGAATCCCACGGCAGCATGAACGAAGATCGTGTTATTTTGCAGCGCAATCTGGTCCAGATCGGCAAGTTTCAGTTCAAAATCATGCAATATTCGTCTCCGCAAGCCGCTGTTAAATCTCCAATTAGAACTTACTGGACCCCGATATCTCCGCCGAAGTTTCGAAACTGAATTCGCCGAATGAAAGCTCGACGCCACCGTTCTTGGGTCTATTTTCACAACAACGTATCACCAGTCTCGCTTCATCTTAACTTCTTTTCTCGTCTTCGTTGATGCGACAACACGGACTCAGGTGGACTCTTGAGTTTCGCCGGTATCACGAAGCACACAACGCTGCGTTGCGCCGTCCGGAATTCGAGTTCGTACGATCTCAAGAATGGAAATTGGCGTGGGGATGACACTGATTGTTAAGAGAGCACAGACCAGCACGGATATCCTCGTCTCGTAACCATCGCACCACTGATCTTGTTTGCTTGGGGACAAGTGCTAGGTATAATACGCTCTGCACTGTCGTCTGACCAATACCAGGTGCAAGTAACTCGTGCAACCTGTAGGGTGCACACACCGTTGAGGTATCCTTATCCATCTGCAGCTGCGGAGTTCAAATTCAATCGTTGCACTACTGGTTCAACTTCCTGGACCGCGGCCTGTTCATTCCCTCGTGACTGGGTTTGTCTTCTGCAAACACTTTCCTCGCTCCCGCATGGCTCTGAGCCTCGCTTGGCGGAACCGTTCGGAGCCGTCCTTCGAGACACGTCTGTTCACAATTCCGGAGGCGGTTCTTTTATATCTGAACGGTTTCCTGACCGCCTGACAGAGAGTTTTAATCTTGGGAGATGGAATGCGGCATATTCTCGTATCTATCCACAAATTTGCAGGCTCCCTGACCACTCTGGACCATATCCGGAGGGTTGTATAAATTCCACAAATCCACCTGGATCTTGTGACTGTCAATGGCCCTCGATGATTCGCAAAATCCTCCGTCCATGCTCCTGCGCGCTTTAGTATGGTCTCGTGGTCCACAAGTCTCGAGATCAAGCCTCACTTCGTGGCCACACATATCATGTATTTCGCCGTTAGCTTACGGCACACCCTACACAACAGCTATATTGTATGAATTTCATCAGATTTTCTGCTTATTTGTGAGCCTATTCCGGACTTGGCTTCAGGTATCCCTGCAGTGAATATGCATGGAGTCTCTTCGTTCCGCGAGGATTCTCCGGGACGCGAGAAATTTGTGTAATTCTGTTGGGCGGCGCGGAAACTCAGTAATGAGGAAACGGTCCGAAGCCACTCTGGAGCGCGAGAAGCACACGACAGAGGCTTCGGGAAGAGTGCGTCTGCGTGGTCGTTGACTTGGCGCGCTTTTACCTGTGGATATTTTTGTCAATCCAAAAATGTTTCAACCATAGGTTGGCGTAATGTGCGAGGATCTGCCGGGGCCGCTATCCCCGACTGCGTCATGATGTGGGCGCCAGTAGACCACGCTACTCCATATGTTCATGCTAGATACGCCGTCTTCCCGTACTCGCCGCGCACGAGAGAATGATCAGGTTCATATTTAGAGCGCGCCGGAATCCGGAGTCGCTCAAACTTCAACCAGTCCGAGAAACCCGGATCCGCGTGATTGATACAAATACACGGATGGAGACTCAGCATTCTGTGAGAGGAAGTTATTCTAGGACATTCGACGGGCCAGGGTCAGGGAAACCAGGGGTGCGAAGTTTCAACTACCGGGTATCTCGAGCGGGCGGAATATCCTCGCACAACTTCGGAGTTTGCCGGGTTGCGGTTTTCTCTGTTCGAATTTGAGTGTTGACGAGTTACAAGTAGATGGTCTGTGTTTTCTCTCCGCTACATATTTGGATCGCGATACAAACGGCCTCGGATCGGCTAAATCTAATCAGGCATCGTTCTCCACCGATGTTTCTAGTACTCTATCTTTCGGCGTACAACTCCCATGGCAATTTCACTGTCACTCGATTCGCTCTACGTCTGACTTTCAAGCACCAATAGCGGAAGAAACTCACTGGTGGAAACCGTAAGAGGACCTCCTATAAAGCCGAGAATTACATGGTGGGCGCCACGGCGCCACATCAATATCGCCACTGAGTTTCATCAAGCGGTTTTGGCCTAGGCAGGCGAGTTGAGGCAAAAAACATGAAACCCGAGGTGCATCATACCGTACATACTTGCAGTAGACCATCTCGAACGAAACCTGAAACCCAGGGACGCCGACCAGATCAATCGGGCGCCCTCTCAGTGTCCCATAAATTTAATTCCTGACGTTTAGCTGTTTGCCTGAGGAACTCCTCAGACAGCTTGGAAGATCTCCCGATGCACCGGTAGAAACCTGGGGAATTTGGAAGGAAACGCAAAACAGGCACAAAAAACATCGGGCCATTTATGTAAAGCACTGCTCCTTAAGACCCGCGCATTTTAATCGTGCAAGACGAAGGGTTGCGGTGTTCGGAATATTCTCGCGTTTGGCCAAACAAATACAGTTCGATTTCTGATTCATTATGGTATGAACCAAATTGAAAGCCACAGTTACATCATGGCACGTTCAAATTGACGTTTTAATCACACTAGTACTCTTCGCCTCCCGGACACTCCTTGACCGATATCACCGTCAGTATTCTTCACGTCTTCTAGAAGTTGTGCATCACCCTTTCAAATGAACTGTAACTTATGTCCGCCAGAAGGCTTTTCAACCCCCGCAATCTCCGCTTGTCGACCGAAATCTTACCTTGACTGATTTATGTATTTATTGAAAGCACGCAGGGCCTAAATCCGAGACCACCACAAACGAGTACATATCAGTGTCGGGGTCCGAATGCCGCGCACCACGCGCACTACTATGTTTAATTTCTATCGGTATTACAGCCGGAGGACGGTGATAGCGGGTTTCTCGTGCGTTCAAGCGACTGTTTGAAGTTTCAGCACCCGACAGATGGGAGGGCCGCGATATCCGCTCATTCTTCATGGTTCTGCTGCCGTCGGTGGGTCTTCTCCGACCCAATTTCGAATTCAGGGAGGAGAGGTGCGGGGATGAAGAACCGGGCCGAAGGTGTGGTTGAACCCGGTGGGTTCCGCCGCTGTTTTCTTCCGCATGCGAACGCGGCGAGATACACGACAATATTACAGACTGCGAATACACGACAATATTACAGACTGCGGTAAGCCAAGTTCAATTTCATTGGACTGACTGGACTCGAAATCGTTTCGGTTCGTCGTATATAGAAAAGTCAAGACTGGCCAAGAGTATGATAAGGAGCTGTCGATTGGGTTTTCTTAGATCCGTCCCGAGAGGATAAGATTAACTGGCTGTCTCGGCTCGGACCCTGAACGGTCCGTTACCACCGCTCATTCGTTCGCCTAACTCAACGCATTATAATTACTGCCCCCATAACCATACCATCTTGCTCCACATCCGACGGATATCATCTGCCAAATATTTATCGATGTGTTCAACTCCCGCCTCCCTCCGGGAGGACTCCGGTAAAATACCAGAATCACAACTTGACACCGCGGGCCGCCCGAGCGAGCGCCACTGTCAATCGATACCGTGACTGTGCTCTGGACAGCGAAATGAAGATCACCAAGTCAGAACAAAGAAGCGGCATGAGGCAATAACGATGCAATTAACAGAGCTAATCGGGATCGATAACAAGCATTCACACCGGGTTGGCTGTCAGTCCACCCACATAACGGGCATACGGTTAGGCTTCCGGTATGCCACGCAACATCCGCACGCTTTTGAGACTCAGTTGACCTTCACCGCCTCATCGATACCGGGGAGCTGTCCAATCGAGATTGCTCACAGAATGAAACACTAGCCAGACTAGGACTAGAGGGGGTGGGTGCCATGCCTACGGCGTATCAAAGGCAAGATGATTTTGCCTATTCGTGGTTCCGGTGCGGGAAGAGACATCTCAGTCAGAAGACCGTCAAGCAGCAGGATTGTTTGAATCTTAGGCATACAGAGAGTAAACAAAGCAGTACGTGAAGGTAGCATGCAAGCTTGCCGACGCAGATGTGTCCAAGAAACCCGATCCAAGCATCAAGAGCACTGAGCACCTACGGCGATAGATGTCCTACTAACTGAATTGGATTATTGGGCAGCGATTCAGGCTTACCGCAGGGCCAAGGCTAGCTGGGAGTGCATGATCCGGTGCGAAATGAACGACCCCGGGTACGGTAGACGGCAGAACGGAGGACGGGGATAGGTCTTGTTGTGGAAGGTTGGGTGACCGGGTGACCGGGCAAAACGGCGGAGAGCTTCAAAGCAACGGGTAAGAACAGAAAATGGGTTATTTGAGCAGTTGAACAAAATATTCATCGAACAAAAAGTGTAAAGACGAGTACAAGTGTAACTTCCATACGGGCCGCCACCGACCTAGCAATATCGGCGCGATCTTGGGTGGAAGTGTCGCTCTCCCTGCACGTAGAAGCTCAAGGTCTCCCCGACATGCGAATACGAATATGCGCCGAAGGGAGACCCCAAATATCAGCCCGCGAGGTGAACTTTCGATAAAGGAATGGACTGATGAGCCTCGCCTTTTAAAGCATGCGCCCACCGGCGCACGGACCAGTCACGTGCATCCTAGTCAGCATAAAAGCGGAGCCTGAAAATTTGCTATTCTTACAGTCCCTCGCTGCGTTTGTTCTTCTGAACGTCAACCACCTCGATGCTGGGTGTGCGAAGCGTCGCAGCGAGTAGATTGGTACCTCCGACGCTGGGCATGCCGTTTATCGATGCTCTTACTGATCAAGTGGCTAATCAGCTTCGGAAACATCCCATTTTCTCTACGATTCTGTCGTGTTATTTACACTGTTCTTTGCGAATTCAATCTGTTATGCAGTCCTCAATGTTGCTGTCGACATCTGTCACTTTGCCTGATGTTATGTCGTCTACTCTGGTCGGTATCGATCTACAGTTGCCTACATACAGCGGGCTCGTCCCAAGCACTCGTCTCCATCCGTTCCGGTCGTGGAGTATCCGTCTCAAATGTCTCCATGTCGATATATACCTGAATTGAAGAATTTCATTGCTAGCAGTTGTCTCGACCCTACCTCCTAATACTTAAACGCTACGCCTGCATTGCTAAACCTGCTGTTTCGCTTCCTCTGAAACGGCATGGCTCGCGGCGGCGTCAGGTGCACCGACGTCGAATGAGGGCGGCACACCTTGGGCTAGAGATTGATTCGAAGTATTGCTGGCAGAGAAAATGCACGGACAGCAACAGCCAACCTTGTTCTGTTTCTTCTCTACTGTAGTATTTCAGCCAGATCGTATGTCACGCGTCACACGCCCGTTTTCATACGAAGATTTTTCGCAAGTCACAAGTTTTGAGCCCAAATCTTTGCTTAGCCGAGGCTAAGCGGCGGATCAAACTGCCTCATATGGACGCCATCAATCCGGCTACGAGTTCGGGTGGAGCATGCCACACCCCAAACCATACGAAATGAACGAAATACTACAGTGTGGGCACACCAACTTCTCGATCCTTCGAGCCTCCTCGACCTTTGTGAAAAATTTGCATATCGGCTCCAGCAAGCGATTGAGCGCATCCCCAACGGCCGCCTTCAACTCGGCAAACGTCGATCTTCAGCTCCTCGTACGAGAGTCGAACCCCAAAACTTTCCAGCCATTCAATCGGGAATACCGTTCCCTCCGGCGCATCCTTGCTCGCAAACAGCTTTAAATCCTCAATATGGTGCCCCCCTATTTGCTGCGAGATGGGGATCACATGGCGATTTTCGTTTTACATCTTGCAGCATGCGTGGCCGGGGACCGTCGCATTCATTTAGGGCTCCAACCGTTTCCGTTTGAAACCGGTTTGAAACCGTTTTAACTGTTTTTATTTTCGTTTGATTTGCTGGCTGGGCCAAACGGTAAACGGTTAGCAAACAAACGGTTCAAACGGTTTTGAACTGACCAACTGAACACAGTTATTGGAATCTGTTTGGGTCTCAACGAGATTCAAAACGGTAAGAAATGTTGGTCCCATTGAATTTTGGTCCAAAATAACCGATGTGTTGAGATTGTGGCGAGGTCAATGGCGGCACTGGGCGGTATCCCAATTGGGAATGATCGCCGCGATTGATGGCGGGAGCGCACCTCTGCACAATGGAAGAACAAGGAAGGCTCTCGTGGACTTTTGAATCTATAAAATTGGAGCATACCACTGTGGAGAGGAGCTGGGGGGGTTTTCAAGTAAAATCAGGTCCGTTCAACCCGTGTCTTCATTTTCCCTGCCAAAAAACCGCTTGAAACCGGTTTCAAACGGTTTTAAAAACGGTTTGGCAACCGTTTCCGTTTGATTTGCCCAAAACTTCAAACGGAAACTAAATGATTGGAGTCCTACATTCATTAGGTGCGGGCGTTTGTAGCCGAGGCGCGGGCTCGAGGTAGTCTGCGAAGGTGAAGATTTTCCACGGCAATTTTAACGTAACACGCGGACTTATGGCCCGTCCAGGGTCGCGGAGTGAATGAATGTATCATGGAGACTTGGACTTTCCCCGGATTCGATCCGCGACCAGAACCCCGGTGTCAAGTACGAAATCTAGACACCAGGGATGTATGAATGGGGACCATTGCAACGCGGCAGAAGGTGTCATAAAGCTATGTTGACTTGATAGTGGGCTCCTCGCTGGCGCCTGGTGCGGGTAATAAGACGAGTTTAGTAATGTCTCTTTCGGAGTTTGGAACCAGGAGCCGCCAGGCGGTTCATTCGCTGCCACAACAAAGCGTTGAAAGGAATACGACGTGCTTGCATTCGTTGAGAAAAGATCTCATGTCGCCACGCATGTCACACACTACCGGCAGGCACAAGGGCGGGCCTCGAGGGACCTGTTTGAACTTTGATCGAACTACTCAACCATCGGTGTATTGGTCAGACCGTTGAAATTGATCGAAGGCGGAGACGGACAAATGGAATGGAAGCCTGCAAGTGACAAGGCAATATAACCGAGGTCGGCGGGCAGCCTTCATTAACGGTGATATCGAACCGAACCCTTGACGGCCATCGTAGAGTTCAACCGCCAATTTCGCACCGCGGAGTGTTGACGCCCCAACGCGATGGAAATAGATGAATCACCAGGTGGAGACCACCCTATATTACAGTCATTCGTTTTGACACTATTAATCATCATAAAGCGCCCACGAACCCCACGACAGCCAATTGCAACTTACCCTCGATTTTGCGTCCGACGAGTTCGGTTTCTCAAAGCCCCCGGGGCAGCCGGCTGCGACAGCTCACGATCAAGAGCAATGCAACTCTTAGACCACTGATTGGCACCAAATTTGAGCGGCGTTCCGTTGGCATGTATGCGAGACGTCGAACATATAGCCAGGTAGCACAGGTTCTTGGCAGGGTGCAATTGCACCGAAAAAATGGCGGCTGAGATGTATTAAAATTCGCACCGGAGTAGCCCGAGCCCGAGAATTTCATTCCAATCTTATATTGGAAGAAGGGTTGGTTGGTTGATCCGTTGACCATAGGGCACCGCTAGTACAATAGCTGGGATGGAAATTAAGCCGAGTCGTCCGTCCGAAGCTGATGGATTATACAGTTGTAGAGTGCGAGGCGTCGCCCGCTGAATTTAATGAGCAGAAGACTGGTTAAAATCAAACTGCGCAGCTGGGTCAGGAAGCCTAATTTAAGGTTACGTTGCTCCAAGTATTCCCCCGATATTTTCGAAGTCCTCAAGGGAAGTTCAGGGAAGCAGGGGCTGTCGCACCAGTTCGCCGCTCTGAGCGCTCACACCAGGCGTCCCATCTGGAGGTCACATAGATCGCGCTGGCAGATAGCCGAGCCTGGAGCGGGTGGGTTAACTTAGCAATGATGACACTCTGAGTCCGAATAGAAATGGGTCATTATTGGGGATAATTTCCTACACGTCGTGCTGATCAAATCGCCAGCATCTATGGACATTAGACAAATCTGTCCAGGGGTGGTGCGCGTGAATGATCCGTGCCGCAGAATGGGTTTTATCCCAAGAGCTCTGGTGCTGTGCACGTATTTGCCGCGTTGCTTATGTAGTGATTGGAGTCTGCATTTGTAATACGGAGACCTTCATTCGAACGACTTATACGCGGCCGTCGGAATATTATTTGCGGTATTAGAATCCAGCCTTCCTCGCACAATTCAACGGTGGTGGCCGGAGTTCCCCCCAGCCGGAGTAGGCCAAGTGGCTACGAATACGCACACCTTGCCATCTGAGCACCCAGGGAGCGTTAACCGCGCCATTGTTCCGGCTGCGCATCAGGTTCTGAAGATATCACATCCTGATACTAATACACTGAGATGAATGTCAGGGCGCAGAATGAATTGAGCACGTAGCACTTGGCAAACGAGACGGCAGGAAGGCGCATGTTGGACACACACAAGTTCCAAAGATGACCTGATAAATACGACATAAAAGATAACAGAAACGGAACAGAAAGTCACCAGGTGATAGGTAGACGCTCACGGGGAACGACGACGATGTCAGAAGCTTCAGAAATATTCTCCGACGGGTAACGACAAGAGTTGGGACTGGGAAATTGCACCCGCGAAACAGGGTCAAGGAACTTGAAAGGCCTGGAACCTCATCCGTATCCGGGGCGGAATTGTTTGTATGGTAATGGGACACAGCGCATATTCCGAGTCGCAGCATAGAAGGATTGAAATAAATGACTATAGAGTTGCCCAGAATAAATCGGCCGCTCGGGTAAAGCGGGAACACAAACCAGGGGCCGCCCAAACCCCTGGTGTTCGCGACCGGCGAAAGAGAAATCGGGGTGCACGCTTGAAGGATGGCTCGAGGCCTCAGCCGATGAGGGATCCGTGGCGGAACCCAGCGAATGAGAGTGCGTAGTCACACAGCAGGGTCGTCCGTGGCAGCGAGGCATGACTGCTTCCTCAGAGCACCCTGGGGAGCCGGTTTTTATTCTATGTCCACGTCGACCCAAAGAATGGCGCCCAGTCTTTCAAGTTCCCTCCCACCGCCGTTTACCCCGTCATTGCCCTCTTCTTCCTTGCCCGACTGCGGTCTGCAGCCTCGGCTCTAGGTATTGAGTTTTTAGTGGAGCGAAGGAGTGCCTGGCCGGAGTAGAGCAGCCGTTTTGTCGGCTTTCTTGAAACGTACGTACCTTCTCTGCCGCTGGGGGCTCTCCCTAACTCCCGATATGCTGTTGATGTGCCGGACAGCGAACCCTAGGCAAGAGTGCACAAGACTAACAGACGACGCGAGGCATTGCACGGGCTTGGGCGGGGTTGTTGGTCTCTTTGGTGCTGTGCCGGAACGGGCAGTCGGAGACCAGATTACAGGTGGCAGGTAGACAATAAGGGTACGGCCGGCATGGCCGAGGTCCACCGCCGACGAGATGCTTCAGCTGTTCCACGAAAGCAAAGGCCAGGAGGGTACTGAGGTGCGAGGCAGTGGCCGCCGGGGAGGAGTCTTTATTAGTTGTCTGAGGCCTAAATGGAGGGAAAGACGGACAAGGTTAAGAGCGAGAGCAGGATTGTTTGGAGTCCATTTGCACCCTCGTTTCGAGCCTCGACTGGAGCGGGTGGAGAATGAATTGAAGGACGGGTGGAGACATCGATTAAGTAAATGTAGGGTAACGTGGATGAAGATAGCGAGCGGAGCTCCAAGAGTGAGCAGTTTTGGGCGGAGGCTCTTTAGGTTTGAAGGTTGCAGGCGTGTGCGCTACTAGAAGAACGAAAAGAGGAGACTCAAGAAAGAAGGAGGAAAGGAAAGCGCTTGAGGGTGCTGTGGGCTCGTCCGTCCTCGTCGTGGCAGTCGCACTGCACGCCGTCCTCTTACTTGTCTGTAGTTTGCGCCCCTTCGAGTGTGTGGCCACGGTGAAGCATCCGTCTTGTCGGCTGTCTTGTAATGTACCTTCTCTACCGGCGAGGGGTCTACTGGCACTCGCTGTGCTTTCGAATGTTCCAGGTTTCAAATCCGACGCAAGACGACGTGAGGCAGTGCACGGACTTGGGCGGGGTCGTTAGTCCCTTTGGTGCCCTTGTGCCGGAACGGGCAGTCGGAGACCAGACAATTAGGGCACGGCTAGAACAATTGAGGTCCACCGCCGGAGAGTGCAGTCGTCCCACGAAAGCAACGGCCAAGAGAGTACTTCGATTCCAGGTAGTGCGGGGAGAAGTCTATGTTAGTTTCCAGGGCCCTAAATGAAGAGGAAGGCGGACGAACGAGAACACAATTGTCCCGAAGCCGTTTGCATCGAGTCGAGGCACAAATCGAGTAATGGGTGAGGGAGTGGCGTCGTGACCGGCGGGACTGCAGAGTAGTCGACGAGTGTATGTGGATGAAAACGGTGGCGAGCGGAGCCCCAAGAGTGAGCAACTTTAGGCGGGGTTTAAAGGTCGCAGGCGTGTGCGGGCTACCAGAAGAACGAAAGGTGTCGAGGTAAGCAAGGGGAGGGAGGAAACTCCACGAGGAAGGAGGACAGGAATGCACTTGAGGGTACTGTGGAGGGTCCGTCCTCGCCGTGGTAGCCTGCGCGCTTGTACTGTAGTTGCGACCTGTCTCTGAGGCGGAGAGAAACGAAGCCAGAACACAGAAGGATGTGTAGCCTTCAGAGACACAGAGGCAGCCGAGGCGTTCTGCTTCGCCTTCTTCGAGTGCGCCTTCAACAGTGGCGCTTTGGGCTTTGCGTCGCCATCTGCGTCGAGTGCGTCGCTGAAAGCCCGGGTGGGACGGTGAGGCTCAGAGCCGGCCAAGACCTGCGCCGGTGCGCGCTGTCGACTGCACCGGGGAAGGATAAGGATGCGTTCAAGGCCGGTGCAGCTGCGGGCGAGGCGAATTCCGCCGGTTTTTTTTGGATTTGCATTTCTTGGTTTTAAGCTGAGCGGCGTCCGAGTCCGGGATGGTGCGTCGGCCACAGCAGCAACCGTAGACTTGGGTTTAATATTAGAGAGTTTGCGCTGATTTACGTTGCGCAAACAGGTGGCTCCACCCAGCTAAAATTAGGCTCAAATGGCTCGGACAGCCATCCGCGGGTATTTTTGGCGTGCGGATCCGGAACCACCAGATGACGCAACGCAAATCAGCCATCCAGTGGCTCCAATCGCTATTTTCCCCCACCCTTCCAAGAGCCCAAGACTCGCCTTGCGAGCCGGTAGAGGCCGCAGACGGGGGCTGGCACGAGTGTCGAGTACCCGATGGCGACTGCGCCGCCGCCGACGAGGGCGGCGGTGAGGACGGTTTCGAGGGCAAGTGTGCTTTGTTCGGAGCAGTTTCCGGGTAACATGAGATGGGACAACGAGGGAGGGAGCTTGAAGCAGAAAAAATTATGGATTTGGGTGGTGGGAAGGGAGACGGACACGTGGCATTAGACGCGTACATACGAACAACGCGTAGTTTCAACCGTAACAAGAGCGCGGTGGGCCGCGAAGCGGCCCGTTCGAATATGTGAACTGTGGAGACCAGAATAACTACGGGACAAGAAACCAAACACACCGCTGAGCATATTTGACGTCGAAGGACAGCGCCGAGAGGCCGGCACATCGGCACAGCGGACCTTGAACCAGATGGGCATGCGGAGGTGACCGGCATGGCCGCGAAAATCAAAGGAAGAGGGGTTTTAAAGGCCTCAGACTGACGGACAGCCTAATTTTATAAAGAGGTTAATAATGTGGGTCATTGACGTAGATACCAGAATTTTGGACCTGATTGGCCAAAATTTGGCTTCAGACAGACACGCACGAAAGCTCAATTTTGTCGGAGATGTACACATCGACGCATAAAATTGAAGGAAATCCAATGAAGGGAAAAAAGGTCCAGACAGCTCAATGGCTTGATCCCAAATCGAGCGGACCCCTACTTGAATGCAAAGAATTGCTGCAGGTGCGGCCATCCCGCTACCAAGCCCTATCCATCCCGTTTTGAACCTAATTTTGTGCGGACTTTTCGTAGGTAGTCTATCGACTAACAATCCATACCAACGTGGGAGAACAAATTCGATGTGCAAACATATTGTTGGGTCGTCAGACAGAGATATAACTGGACTGTATGACATATCTTGAGTTCCAGTTTTGCAGCCCTCAAAAAAAAAAGAACCACAAGTTGCATCTGGCAGCCCGGCCTCCCGAATCGAACGGAGACCTTTGCTTAAATGCAAAGAATTCAAACATAGAAGAATTCAAACACATGTGCGGCCCTCCCGCTATCAAGCCATATCCACGCGATTTTTCACGCTGACCTGTTATAGAGTGGCCAAGCCATCAGATAAACCTCCAGTTTCTTGCACACAGCTCTACTTACTCTGTGTCAAGAAATTACGGACTATTCCAGCTAAACAAATGAAGCTGCTTAACTACGCATACATCTACCTCAAGTGCAAGATCTAGTCCCGAGAAAAGAGAAGAAATAAATGATGCGTCTCTACTTAGTTCAACACGGCCGTTCCGGTCCCAAATCGAACGGGAGTTACTTGCATGATTGGAACTACGTCATAGAAAACTGGTACCGGCCTCCCGTTCCCAAGCCATGTTCATACTATTTTGAACGGTGAGTTGTTGGGAACCGCCTCCTTCAGCCAAAATAAATCCCGGTGCATATGGGCGTCGAAGTCGAAGGTGATTTTGATCACCGGCATGCACGACTTGCTGAAGAAAGTGGCTGCATATCCTATAGCTTTGAGTAAAGAGAACAAAAAATGAACCAAGAAAAAGAAATTTGAAACGAGGGCTGCATGGCCTGGTCTCCAACCGAACGGCCTGATCGCAGTAGAACCTCGGACGCGATCAGAATATGATTCCAGTTTGCTTCTAACGCGAGAGTTGCTGGTTGCATTGGAACCTTCGGACGAAGTTAGGAAATGATTCGGTGCGCCTGAATGCTTCGACTACTTGAAGGTCTACTCTGCCTGTTTTCCTCCATCGAATCTTCTATTATGAGTGAGGGGAAAATGAATATTCGGGACACAATTTGGCGTTGCGTCAACGCTCACAGCGAGCTGTCATTCTTCTCGGTTTGATGGTGTGGTTGGTTTATCACTTCTGTGTAGCACAAAGCATATATTTGCAAGTAGCGCCGCGGAAGAAGGTACAAAGAAAACTTTCACGTGGTGAGGACTCACTGCCAGATGACTGGACACATGGCATAGGTTAAAATTTAAAACGGGCCGGAGTCCCACGCTCGTTGTAATTATGTACGCAACAGCATTTTCTGCCGGACAAACTTCACTTGTTGAGGAGAGAATCTCCTGGTATGGCGTGCAGCGGTAATATACTCTTCCTTTATTTATTTGTTTCGTGTCGATCGTGTCGATCACTGTATATAAGGCTGCATAGCCTTGACAAACCTCAGTCTTACACTATCTTGTGCGACTGAGGGTACGTCGTGTATTTTGATTCCATGTACATATTTACTTACATCTCTGTAGACTACGACTCACTGTACGTCGTCTACAGATTCGCAGTCAGACGCAGAAAGTGTCTGGTCCAACAATCAGCTCGTGAACGCAAGAGATATCGCAGACTCACTTCAATCTCAAACCAAACCATTATGTCTTCGAACCCGTCCATCACCATCCTCCCCGTCGATAAGCAACTCGAAGGCGACTCCAACTGGGGCACCTGGAGCGACACCATAATGAACCTCCTCCGTGGAAAAGGGCTCGATGGCTACCCGAAAGGCCTGATCCACCGCAACACGGCGGAGACATTCCCCGGCTTGTACGCTGCCCAGGCTACCGTCGTAAACTCCCGCACCCCGAGCGTCGACGAATTCGATCTTCGCGACGGCAACGCTGCTGCCACCATGTACCAGAACATCATCGATCCGCAGGCTCATGGGATCAGCCCATCGAGCACCAGCAGAGAGATGTGGGCGGTGTTGACCGTGAAATTCAATCGGTCCTCGGAGGTCCTGAAAGGCGCTGCAAAGGAGAAGCTCACATCAGTCAAGCTTGCGAGCGGCGTGGACTTGCCCGCGCACCTCAAGACCCTCACGAAGTTGCGCGAGGACGCGAACCGCATCGGGTGCCACATCCAGGACGAAGAGATGATTTCGATCATCCTTCAGTCGCTCCCGCCCATCGAATTCGGCCAGTCCATCATGACGCTGCAGGTCATGAAGCACGTTGCGGAGGTCACCCTCAACCTCATGCAGTACTGGGACATCCGGTACAAGAAGGAGGCCGAGGCCGCCGCTGCCGGTAATACCGCGGTCGCCAGCGCGCTTGCCGCAAATGTTCCCGCAGTGTCGTGTCAGAACTGTGCAGTCGCAGGACACACCAAGGACGCGTGCTGGGCGCTGGGTGGTGGAAGGGAAGGACAAGCTCCGAAATGGTGGCGCGCGCCGAAGGGCAAGGAGCCGCGCCAGGCGATCGTCGACGCCGCAAAGGCTACAAAGGCAGCACGCTTCGCGCAGGCTATAGCCGCCGCTGCTGCTAATGTCCCTTCCCCTCAACCTGCCGCACTCGCAGCTGCTACCGCGAACCCCACCGCCGCGTACACATCCCCCATGGCCATCTACGCCCTCAGCACCTTCATCTTGGACGAAAATGCCGATGACAGTGCGTCCTTCCTCCCCAAATCATCGTTTGCGGACGATAACATGCTTCCTAGATTCGGATGTGGAGAATCAGCTCCTCCCATTCTGAATGAGCATGTTATTCGTACCGTAGTCGATGTAGTCGATCCTCCGTCAATCTATGCCGCCGTCTCTACTCCCATCCCAGACGAACGTGGGGTCCCAACATTCCTGGACACCGGCGCGTCAGATAACTGTGTGGTAAATCGTGCACGATTCGTGACCTACCAGGAAATCGACATTGAGGGCTCGACGGCGCTGAAGCACGGTGGTGACTTCAAGGTGGCGGGGAAAGGGCTAGCAGCGTTTGATGTGCGCATCGCGGACGGGTCAACGCATACCGTCCACGTGGAAGCGATCCATACGCCGAGCTTCGCGATGAACCTTATCTCTATCCCGACGCTCGATACGCGGGGGCACTACGGGAACTGGGGTAAAGGTCGACTGTCAGTCTTAAACAAGGACGGGAAAGTCGTAATGGACGGACATATTGTGCGGAAAGTTGGCCGCAGGAGATTGTACCAGGTGGATGTGGTTGATACTAGAGACGGTGGGGGTGTGGTCGCAGCAATTGCGGGACGCGACCGAAACCAGCCCACGGATCTCGAAACCTGGCATCCGCGATTCGGCCATGCGGATGTACGCGTCATCAAGCGCATGGCAGAACGAGAACTCGTAGACGGGCTGAAAATCGTTAGCAGCGAGTTGCGGGGGAAGTGCGAAGATTGCATACTGGGGAAGCAGGACAAAGCACCATTTAACGATGAGGTCGTACACGAGACGAAGCCCCTCGAGCGTGTTCACCTCGACCTGTGGGGCAAGGCGAGGACACCGAGCTGGTCCGGTGCTGTCTACATGATGTTGGTGTCCGATGGTGGTACGTCAATGAAGTTCCCGCTCTTCTTGAACAACAAGCGCAAGGAGACAACGCTGGACGCATTCGCAACCTGGGTCACCGAGGCAGAGTTGCAGACGGGCGAGCGGGTCAAGCGCATACGCATCGATTTGGGCAAGGAGTTTGACAATGAAGTGTTCTTGGGGTACTGCGCAACGCGTGGAATCCTGGTCGAGAAAATACCCAAAGACTCTTCGTCAGCCAACGGACATGTCGAACGCGGAAATCGTACCGTTATCGAGGGCACGCGGACACAGCTCATCGAGAGCGGCATGAGCCACCGCTTCTGGGCTGAGGCAGCTGCCGCGCATTGCTACGTCCGTGGTTTCATCCCTTCCTCGCGTCATCCCGATGTCGTTCCGTGGGTCGCTTGGTTCCGAAGGAAGGATGAGCATGGCAACCTCGTGAAGCTGAATGTTTCTCACCTGCGGGTGTGGGGAAGCGATGCGTGGGTGAAAGACCTCGACGAGCGCCAAGGGAAGCTGGGGGAGCAAAGCTGGAAAGGGAAGATGGTGGGCTATATGGGACGCCGAGGGTATCGCGTTTACGACCCTGCGCGTTACCGCGTCTTCGAGGTCCGCAACGTAATCTTCGAAGAGGCAATGCCCCATCGGACACGTCTCCACGTCGTGGACGACAACGATGAGCAGCTGCCAGTTGACCCACACCTGTTTGAGGACGAGATCGCCCCGACACCGGACGCCGAACACGCACCGAACCCTCCTCGTAATCCCGCTCCGAACCCTCCTCTTCCTCTTCCCGCTCCGAATCCCAATCATCTCGCCAACCCCTTTCCAAATCCGCAACCGCCGCAAAGCCCTCCTCCTCCACCTCGTCGCAGTGCGCGTGAACCAAAGCCCTCTGAAGGACAGATGCGTATGTTGATGTCGAACCAGGAGGAAGAGCAGGCGAGGCTCGCAGGGGAGGACTGGGCTCGAGAAAATAAGCGTCCGTCTGCAAACGCTGTCGATGTCGACTGGGAGAGCTTCGACGCAAAGCTTTTGGAGTCCCCGTGGGCGTTCGCCAGTATCGTCAAGGGCGGGAGCTTGCACGCTATTCCCCGGTCGTACCGCGAGGCGATGCGCGAACCGGATAAGTGGTTGCCTGCGATGAAGGCGGAGGTAGATCAGCTCGAGGAGAGGGGAGTGTGGGAGCTGGTCGACTTACCGAAGGGGGAGCGCGCCATCGACGGCATGTGGGTCTACGACGTGAAGGTGGACGGTGCTGGCGAGATCCTCAAGTATAAGGGTCGCTATGTTGCACGCGGTGATGAGATGGTGGAGGGAAGAGATTTTGCCGTGAAGTGGGCGATGGTCGCACGGATGGAGTCCGTGCGAATGGTCTTTGCGGTGGCGGCAGTTCAGCAGTTGCACGTTCGACAGTGGGACTTCTCGGGGGCGTACCTGAACGGCGAGATGGACACGACAGTGTACATGAAACAGCCCGTGGGTTTTGCCAAGCAGGGGGAGGAGAGCAAAGTTTGCTTGCTCAAACGACCTTTGTACGGGCTGGTTCAAGCGGGCCATATCTGGTACAAGCTTCTGGCGCAGGGGTACGGCGACCTGGGGTACAAGGAAAACCTGGCCGACCCGTGCGTCAGAACGCGCCAGCAGGACGGCGAATACACCATTACCACAACCCATACTGATGATGTCCTGGGTGCGTCGTCGTCCGAAGCCGAGAGCAAGCGCGTGGTGGATGAGTTCGCGGCGAAGTGGGATCTGAAAGAGGTGGACGTCGAGTTGCTGCTCGGGTTGACCGTGGAGAAGCTCGACGACGGATCAATCTCGCTTACCCAGACGCAGTATTTTCTCAAGGTCCTTGATCACTTCGGCTTTGCGGATTTGCCTCCGCTGTCAACACCATTCCCACCCGGCTACCAAATTCGCGCCTCTCCTACTCCTCTTCCCGCAGACGATGCAGAGTTCATGAAGGACAAGCCTTTTCGACGAATCCTGGGCACCATCGTCTGGGGGAGCAGCGGAACGCGTCCCGACTTGTCGTACGCCTGCTGTGCTCTGGGCCACGTTCAATCCAATCCCGCGCCTACGCACTGGTCGTTGTTAATCGGGGTCCTACGCTACATCAAGGGGACTCTGGACTACGGGCTCAAATATTCGCCATCTGTGGCTGCAAATTTAACTCCTGGCCTGGGGATAAAACCAGACGGCTACGTTGACTCGGACTGGGCCGGTTGCGTAGACACCCGCCGGTCTACATCTGGTTACGTCTTCTTTATGGGCGGCGCTCCAGTCTCATGGTCTTCGAAACGACAAGCCGTCGTTGCCCTTTCTTCGACGGAAGCTGAGTACATCTCCCTTGCGCGCGGAGCTCAGCAAGCCATGTGGATGAAGAACTGGCTGGCGGAGGTGTTCTTGCCACAGGAGCTCCCATTCCAGTTGCATGGCGATAACCTCGGTTCCATTAGCCTCACGGAAACGACGAAGGGGCACGGTCTCGCAAAGCACATCGAAATCCGCTGGCACTTCATCCGAGAACGCGTAAAGGACGGCGAGATTGCGGTTTCCTCGGTACCCGGGAAGGAAAACGTCGCGGACATCTTCACGAAGGCGCTTCCGCGCATCACCCACGAGAAGTGTGTCGCCCAGCTCGGCCTCGATTGGAGACGCAAGGAGGCTGCTCGCCAGGGGGAGTGTTGAGGAGAGAATCTCCTGGTATGGCGTGCAGCGGTAATATACTCTTCCTTTATTTATTTGTTTCGTGTCGATCGTGTCGATCACTGTATATAAGGCTGCATAGCCTTGACAAACCTCAGTCTTACACTATCTTGTGCGACTGAGGGTACGTCGTGTATTTTGATTCCATGTACATATTTACTTACATCTCTGTAGACTACGACTCACTGTACGTCGTCTACAGGTAAATAAAGAGTCTTACACTATCTTGTGCGACTGAGGACTACGACTCACTGTACGTCGTCTACATCACTGGCATCGATTGGCCTCACTTCCAGTAAGCGGATGACCTTGGAATGCTTCTGCAGACCGAGTTTTCATTATCCCCAGCTACAAAAAAGAAAAAAATTTGATGCGGTGATAACCGTAATTACCGCATTTGGCCAATATCTTGGTAAGCATGGCGGTGAGCTTCTGTATTGGGACGGGGGTCGAGGGGTTGGATGGACAATCATAATTGAGACAGATATAAGAGCATGGGCAAACGTGGTGAGATCCAATGCTATTGTCATGCCGGGTGGATCCTGTCCGGAATTAATGAACAATTACGTATCGATTTCATGATGTTCATCTCGGTCTCTCCCGTATATCCAACACGCACGACGAACGTGGACTTCACCGATAAGCAATGTTCTAATTTAGGCGCTTTCCCTCGACTGAGCATGTCTACAATTTTTTTTCAGCCGAGACAAGAATTCTACATGGCCAATTTCAATCAGACATAAAGGTAGTGCAACACACAATACAAGTTCAATGAAGATCCAGCATAGCGTACTCTCTCTGATCTACGAAAACAAAATTAGATCGGTTTCATAAATCACACGAACCTTCGCCCAAAAGCGTGTGCGCGAGTTGTGCGATTGATGGCACCAAGGGTTCCACCTGCAACAAACGCCGAAATTTCGCAGTTAATGTATCGTCCCAATCTGTTATGGATTGATTTGTTGTCGCCTGGATCCCAGGACCAACGAGTCGTTGAACAATTTGTTCGGCCGTGGGACGTTCGCGGGGGTTTTGTGTCCAACACTCTTGAAAGAGGTCCCACAAATTATCGAGCACTGGTCTCGGACACGAGGCTGGCCACGTAGGCTTGGACCTGCCTGTATTGATCATGGAAAGTTCCAACTTCGCATGCGTATCCTCGGGCAACTCAAAGGACGGCTTCTTCGGGGTTTCCCACAACGCATCGATTTCGTTGCGCAATTCAAAGAACGGCTCCTTCCCCGTCAATATCTGTCACCACTGTGTTAACCACGAGCCTAGAAGATCCAAGGGGTTGAAATACCTGATAATAAACGCATGAAAATGTGTATACACCAGACCAGGAATTAACAACCTCGCGTGCCAGCACCAACTCGGGGGCTCGGTAACGTGCAGCACCCTCTGCGTATCTAGAGCGGAAGCCGAATGCATCCATCGAAGAGACACCGAAATAGGCAATACAAGCCCGACCCGAGCGAGTTATGAGGATGTTGTGCTGTGCAGATCATTGCAGGCGAGCAGTAATTTGAGTATGGGCTTACCGGTTGAAAATCACCATGTACCACACTGCTTGCGTGACGAAACTCAAGCCCGAGTGCCACATCCAAAATCTTCAGCACAAGTTTGAGATCTGCATATATGGATACTTGGCTTACCCGTCATCCATATATCGGTTCTGTCACAGAGACTATGAGATCTGTCATCTGGGATGATTTAAGTACCTACCAGGGAAAGGCGGCGTGTCAGATGGTTTCTTGTCCAAATATTCCTCAATATTTCCATTTTCCATCCACGGAGAAACAATGCCCAACTCGCGGTGGAAGTGGGATGGGCCGGGGGAGGGGGGCAGGTTTGGGTGGCATGGCAGCTGGCGCCAAATGAGAGATCCGTGACCGAGTTGCTGTGGAAGGTTATGAGATCACACCACCTCCGCTAGGATTAACAACGAACTTTTATGACGGCCGGGATGTTGTTGTTAGAAGGCCTACTGACCTTGATGGACACACATTGTCCACGCGACAATCCTTTATATATGTCGGCCACACCTCCGGCAGCCATTGGATGCTCTCCAATTCGCTTCACCCCTGTAAGGGCAAAGCATGTAGGATGGAGTCCGTATATACGACAGAGCCGCATTAGGGTCTTGAAGAGGGACGGTCTAGCCCGCAGGAAGGAATCATGACCCAAAAGCTGTGTGATTTCGTTGAAGCCGATATCGTCGAGGGTGAAAGCGAGACTTACGGTTTGCAAGAGATCCAGAAGGACCTGCGCATCCTTCTCGTGCAAAGCCAAGAACGAATTGAAGGCACCTATAGGAGCACGGAGGAGATGGGCGACAATCAAGGGGTCACGGTTCAGCCGCACATGTAGATTCCGGGAAACCGTCTCTATCAAGTGGCAACATCTTTCATCCAGGTTGAAAGCTGTCAACCCATAATGTATTTGTTGGTAAACTCTGCCATAACCACGGCAGCCGTGGTTTAACCGGAGCAGCGCATTTGGCGAGGAACGAAAGAATTGAGGGCTTGAATTGTGATTCGAGTTCGGCGCGCCGAGCATGCCCCATACAATGCTCCAGGGCATATGTCATGAAGGGGCTTTCCCAGGAAGACTGTGCGGCGAAGTCCAAAGAGAGATACGTGAAGCACGTCATGGTAATTTGTAACTGAGCTTCGGGGAATTGCCGCGACTGGATTCGCTCCAGATAGTTTTGTATGGTATAATGCATTAGGCGGATTGTATCATCCTTCTCATTGAGCACTACCAGGCCTGCGCGGGCGGATGCGGTGGTTTGGACGTCCAATAGGCTCTCTGTATCGATTTTCCTATCGCCCGGCTGAACTGAAAGAGCTCCCTCGAGTTCGGATGGTCGAAGTGGTCGTTCGGTGTTGGTGATCCACGAGAGCGTAAGCCAAGCAAGTTTCCGATCGTCATGACTCTGTTGGTTGATTCGCTCCACAACTGCATCGTGCCTTCCAGGTCGTCTAGCATACTCTTCAGAGTGGCACGTACAGCCTTGATTGTTTGTTTCGTGAAAGCAGGAACCTTTGTGAACGTGAGGGAACATACGAACAATAATAAATGTTGCGCACATTCCGTCGCTGCGTTGAAGAACTTCCCGGTGAACCGCTTCGTGCAGGTCCGGAGAGATTCTAAGGTACCTTGAAAAACGAGGAGACCTTTGAATTTTTGCGTCCAGATATTTTTGAATGTCTTCGTCGGTTGCTCGAATCTCCAAAGTCGTAAAGTTAGAAACATGATGGCTGACCGTGATTTGAGGTCGCGAGGTCAGCATGACACTGACATGAGCAGTGGCTGGAGGTAATGAATTTCCAAGAGAAGCCTTTTCTGATCTTTGCGCGCATTACGAAAATCGTGGATGTAGTCTCGAGCTTTGACTATCGTATCGACGAGCTGCCAGATACTGCCGACGATGTCAGCCATGGGGGAAGAGGATGAGTTATACACTTGTGCTGTACTGATGATGTATGTACCAATGCGCCGAAGCCGAGGCAAATGGCGGTGCGAATACAGCAGTTGGGTAAGTGCGTCTGTCCGAGGAAAGATATTTCCTAGGTTGCACATCCACTGAGCAACGGAGGAAGATAGGTGTCGAGAACATAATCTGTCATTTTTTTGGTGCAAATCTGCTCAACTTGTGCTCAGAGCCTGCCAGTACGTATATATGCCCCACAATTTCCATTACTGCCTTGGGTTATCGTGATTCGAAACCAATATTATTCATGTAGCTACACAAAGTGCGAGTCAGATTGATGACTGGGCGTGCAGAACATGGACGTACGGGATATGAAAATTGTAAGAGGGAAAAAGAGGAGGAAGAGGAGAGAAATGCCAGTGAAACCAATCGTCAATCGTCGTTCAATGAAACGTTCCCGCGTGGCATTGCACAGACAGCAGCGCACCGCGGACACGAGCACTGAAGCCGCCCAGGATCCCAGCACACCGTTGACGACATCAGGAAGATACGAGAACGACGCTTCTGCTGCCTCGCGGCGCCGTACATCGTCCCGCCCCCCAAGCGAGAGGACAAGAAAGCAAATAAAATGAAGGAAAGACAAAGGGAAGGTTAAAATAACGCCAGAAAGATGGAGGAAGGGAAGGAGGAAACGATTTCGCTTTTCCCAGCGCGGGGGGATGTACGCGTAGAACAAATAGAAGGTCGCCTCTGGTACCGGCGGCGGAGCAGTCGCAGCGTACGGGTCGCGCACGACAGTGACGACTTCAGCATCGCCCCAGTGTATCTATAATCTCGCACGCGAACGACCACGTCGGACCTCGGGCACGACACCACACCTCGCATGGCAAAAGCAAGAGATCAAGGTCAAGAAAGAAAGGGTCCGAGCGGCACAGGAGACGCGCCCCATGCTGCCTCCGGGAAAGAGAGAGAACAAAAATGCCGCCGTCGCCTCGCCCACGACGCCCACGCGCACGTGCCGCGCGCGCACCAGACTCGAATCCCATCAGCAACGGCTGCAGACATATCCTGCACGCGGCACTCACAAGCAGCACCGCCGCTGCCGTTACCGTACGGCACACCCACAACCCCACCCGCACCACCGGCGTCCTCCGCGATACGATATGCGCTGCGCCCCACATCGAACAGCCCCCGCCTGCTCCTGCTGCCCCTCGCCCTCCTTCCAGCACTGTAGCACACCCACACCGCGCCGCAAGGCGACGAGCACCGCGAAACACCAAAGGGAAGAGGCTTCCCCATGCTCCCTCTCTCCAAACTCCTGGGTCGCTCCACCCTGCGGCCTCGCTCCGCACGAGAAGGACGATGGACGGACGAACTCGGCCCTCCCTGCAGCATCGCCGCACGCGCCATGTCCCAGGACCCAGACCCAAACCTCGAAAACACGGAAGACGCGGTACCCCCGCGCGCACCCTCTAAACAACGAAAGCCGAAACACGAAACAAAGGAACTCCCCGCACCCCTCCGCTTCACGGGCACGAATCCCCACGCGCGGTCCTCCGCCTTCTTCTTCTCCTCCGAAAGACGCGTCCACGCCCCAGTCCTCCCCGGCATCGGCGACGGAGAGCGCAAGCGCGCGCGGAGGTCCTCGTCATCTACGTCGTCGACGTCGACGACATACTCCGATGCGGTGGTGTCCTGATCATGAGTGGCACCGACAGCGGCGCGCGGGTCGCGGAGCGCGAGCCAGTGGGGGTGCGCTCGCCGCCGGCGCCGGGGACGACGCGCACGATGCGCGCGAGGGCGGGGTAGTGCGGGGAGGAGGCGGGGAGCATGCTGTAGAATGGTCAGTACGTCGTCGTGGGAAGTGGGGACGAAACGAGAAAAAAAAGCAGGAACAGGGAGGCTAGATAGCGTAAATGGGGGAAGAACGAGACCAGGACCAAGGAGACCTGGACAGAGGTGGGGGGGCGTCGGCGGGACCGACTAGCATGCGCCGCACCCATGCCGAAGAGCGGCGGGCGTTCCCCTCCTCTCCGCTCCTCCCGGCCTGCGCCCATACCGCAATACACGCGGAGCAGGGCAAGCTGTGACTCCCCCGCCCAGAGATTCGATGAGCTTCCCCACGCGCGCGCCCTCCCGCCGGCGCCTCCCTTGCCCAAGTCGGGACGAGACAACCATCGCGTGTGCAGCGGGCAACCGGGACACCGACAACAGACACACCGGCACCAGGACGGAGACAAAATCAGCATCCCACTGCACACGCCTCGTCCTCCCCGGAATCCCTCCGCCGCCGACTCTGCTTCTCCCTCCATATCCATATGCTCTTCTCGTCCGTCCCGGGGGACCGCCTCGACCTTGAAGTTCCGACGCACCGGGACGAGCACGAGGTGCATGATGTCGTGCGCGAGGTTGACACCGCCGCAGATGCGCGAGCCAGTCCCGAGCGGTATTATGTGGCTCGCCATGCGCGCGAGCCGCGCCGCCTCGCACTCCGCGTCCGTGGTTCATGCCACCCACCCGCTACGGAGATGGAGGTGGGCGGCGTCTGTAGACCACCCAAGCCCAAGTCGCGTAGAATGCAGAAAAGAGAACAAAGAATCCGAAGTTCAGAGAAATTGCCGAACGCCGAGACGAGAACAGAAGAGAGAAAGAAGAGAGAACGCAGAGAACTGAAGAAAGCTGAAGAGAGGACGCCAAAAAACTCGAGCATCAAGGCTCGACGCAGCGGCAGCGGGCTCCCCAGTAATATGCCACGCATCTCTCATCCCATCCATCCGCATCCGCGACTGTGGGCAGAGCGAGAATCAAGAATAGAGAGAATGGGGAAGGGCGGCGTGAGAATGACGAGAAGAAGGAAGGGAAGAGAGACGAAGAGTGGAACGCGGGTGTCGGTCGACTTCAGAAGCAGCGCAAGTCGCACCCTCAGAAAGTCCCCTGCACACCGTACGCTGCGGCACAGTCCGTCGACAACGTTCCCAGACACCGTCCCGAAAGAAAGAAAGACAGAAGCAAGTACGGAAAAAAGAACCCCAACGCGGGACGCAGGCAAAAGCAAAGCGTAACGAGGCGAAAGTAAAGAGCAAAAAACCACCCAAAACCAAAACCAAAAAACACTCACTCATCCACCCCCGGCTTCGGCAGCAGCCTCTCCGCGAACAGGCGCTTCGGCGGCATGTTCAGACTCGTCTTGGGGGTGCATGCCTGGCGGGGGGGATCTCCTCCGCCTCCGGCTCGGTTTTCTCCTCCTCCTCGAAACCCAAAAAATCAAAGGGCAAGAAGTCGCCCGCCGTTCCCCCTCCTTCTGCCGCGGCGAGCGAGAGCACCGACGACGGGTGGACGCATGTCGGGGACCACTCCACCCCTCAAATACCACCAGCACTAGCGTCACCGAGGAGCCTCCCTGAGACCGGGGCGGCAGCTGCGGGCGGTGTGGGGGTGACCGCCTCGGGTGCAGGGGCGGGCGCGGGTACCGGGACAGGTGCGGAAGGAGGTGAAGCCTTCGCAGACACCGAGGCAGCCGATGCCTTCTTCTTTGCCTGTGCGCCTTCACCAGGGGCGCCTTGGGCCATCCGCACCCGGCGCGCCGTCGAACGCGCCGGGGAGGGACGAGGATGCGGTTAGGATCGGTGCAGCAGCGGCGGAGACGGAGACGGATTCAGCCGCAGTGGTCGTGGCTTTTGATTTTCTTGGGCTTGGGCTGCGCGGCGTCCGAGCCCAATACCGGGGCGGGAGAGCCACAGCAGCAGGAACATCAGCCGCGGACTTGCGTTTGCTCTTCTTCGCCCCAGGTGCTTTAGATTCGGCGGCGGAGCCGGAGGAGCCCTCAGACGGACGAAGAGCCCGGCGCGAGGGTCGAGGACTAGGACGGTTTCGGGGGTGAGTGTGCTTTGTGCGGAGCCCATTTTGAGTGTGGGTGCGATAAGAGGAGACAAGGAGAGCGGGAGCTTGGAGCACGGATAATTCTGGATTTGGGTGTGAGTCGGGACGGAGCGGGACACGTAGCATCAGACGCGTACATACGCACAAGCAACGCGTAAGTAGTTTCAACCGTGATTTCGGAGGCTCTGGTTCATCGCATGGGCTTACTCGCGCACACAAGTCGATGAACATCCCTGGAGAAAAAAAGAGATTCCAGTCGCGGCATGGCCTAGCCCCGAATCGAACGGGAGTGCCTGTGCAACTGTGGAACAGGACTTTTTACTCACAGAGAACGGGTGCGGGCCACCCGCTACCAGGCCATTGTTCTCCTTCAGCGGAACCTCCAAATAATCAAGCCTTTTGGAGCCATGTGCTGGAGGTACGACTCGGAGTCCCATACCTAATAGAAAACCAACCGACAGCTGAGTAAGTAACTAGGTCACCGTCAAGGCAATGCATCTAAATGTGCTCAGTCGACATTGGTGCAGAGGCAAATTGCATAAAAGAAATAAAAGAACTTTATGCCCGGGAGAAAAACAAGAACACATTAACGCCTAGCCCCGGGTCGAACGGGAGCGCCTGCTTGCAAGTCCCAAAACCGCTGAGTACAGAGGGCAGCGCTACCAGGCCATATTCATACCAGTTTGAAGCGGAGGTTGTTCAGCCCATTTGGGGGCCCACCTTAGCGATTGCAATTGACATGGAACTGAATTAAATGTCGTTCAACCATAAGTGTGGGCGAAGATTCTATCAAGCAAGATGTAAAAAACCGACGATAAATTGAGGGAACGTCCGATGAAGGACAAAAAGCTTAACACATCGATATTCTTATGGCTTGGTCCCGAATCGAACGGGGGCGCCTATTTGGCATTCTAACCCTTGCGGATCCCCACAGAGAACAGGTGCGGGACTCCCGCTACCAAGCCATATCCGTGCCATTTTGAGCCTGATTTTGTGCGCACCTTCCGTAGAATAGGCAAGCCATCGGCTAATAATCCATTTTCTTGCCCCCAGCCCCCACGGGAAACAAATCCAACGTGCGGAAATTATGCAGTTGTCGGGTTGTCAGACGACCGACATATAACTGGACTCCACAAGTATCTATACGTACATACCTTTGAGTTCCACTCACAGACCTCAAACAAAAATTGACGCGTCCCTAGTTCAACACGGCCCGGTTAATGGAGGAAAAAACATCCCTGCTCTTCAGATTCATGGCTTGGTCCCGAATCGAACGGAGACAGACCCTGCGTGATTGCTAATTTCCAGCATATAGAACACAGGTGCGGCCCTCCCGCTACCAAGCCATATCCGTGCCATTTTGAACCTCGTTTTGTGCGCACTTTCCGTAGAAGAGGCAAGCCATCGGCGAATAATCCATTTCCTTGCTCAGCTCGACGTGGGAAAACAAATCCAACGTGCGGAAACTATGCAGTTGGCGGGTTGTCAGACGACAGACATATAACTGGACCACAATGTATACGTACGTACCTTTGAGTTCCATTCGCAGACCTCAAACAAAAAAATTGACGCGTCCCTAGTTCAACACGGCCCGGTCAATGGAGGGGAAAAAACTGCTAAGGGCTTCATGGCTTAGTCCCGAATCGAACGGAGACAGACCCTGCGTGATTGCATAGAATTGCTGCACAGAACACAGGTGCGGACCTCCCGCTACCAAGCCATATCCATCTCATTTTGAACCAGATTTTGTGCAGACCTTCCCAAGTCCATTTTCTTCCCATCAACCCAACCTATGTTGAAATTAATCCAAGGAGCGGGTATTTTGGGTTGTTGGATTCTTCGGTCAAACCAAGCCATCAAAAGGATAAACTACGTATATATATATCTTGGGTTCAGGATTTGTGGCAGAGTCCATAGACAGCAGGGCACGAAATTGGCGTGTCTCTACTTGGGTCAATACGGCTTGTTCCCGAATTGAGCGGGAGCCCCTACTTGCAATAGAAACATTTCTGCACAGGAAACAGGTGCGGACCTCCCACCCCAAGCCACATCCAAACCATGTCATTCACGCCATTTGGCACCCGCCTCCTTAGTCAGCCAAACTGAATCGACTCTTGTTGCATATGGGAGTGGTCAAAGGTGATTCCTACTGGGCATGCATGCCTGGATTCGCATTCACAATTGCTTAAGGAAAGTGGTTGCATATATCATGATTATTAACTTGGAGTAAAGACACCACAAAATGGATGTTGAAAAAACTAGTAGCTAAGGCATACATGCCTTTGTCCCGAATCAAATGGAGACCCCTGCATAATGGATAGGAAAGGGAAGCTACAGAATACAGGTGCAACCCCGCCACCACCGAGCCATGTCCAGGTGAGTTTGTGCCTTATTTTGTGCAGACCTGTAGTGAAGCCATCGGCTAAAGCTAGCCACTTTGAATTACGCCACAGCCATCTGATTATTCCATGCCACTGGATGACTGCAAGCCATTGCGTCATTTGGTGGCTCCACACACCAAAAGTGCCTGTATGGTGTGGGAAGCTGTTGGGGCTCGCATGGCACCCGCTACCACACCACGCCCGCACCAATTCAAATGTTGCATTTCCAACTTGTTTTGATGGTTTGCTAGCCTGGAAAATTCAATTTTGAGCAGCATACCAGTTAAGTAGGTACACTTGAATGGTGCAAAGGACAGATGCACAGAGCATGTTCTATGGAGCTCACAAAGGAAACCTCTACAAGTTGTAAATCAAATCATTCTCTGTCAGTAGTGGGTGTGAGTGGATTAGGACTGGCCACCATAACTGTAGGTCATGGAATACAGTACATTAATATTAATTCAGTCATTGCTGTGGTCTCTTCTGGAGGGTCAATCCCTGGCTGTATTTTTGACGGTGAAATATGGTACATCACCGCTGAAATTGAGGGTGCAATGATTTTTAAGGAACTGTTTGCAGAGAAGTCAATTAGACTTGACTGCCTGTTGCAACTGATACAGTTGATATAGACAGTTACGGTCTGATTTTTGACTGTACTGTAAATGAGGGAATCTAGACGGTCACAGTTTATATATCTGTGGCCATGACCATATACAGCACAGTGGCCAGCCCTAGAGGGGATTTTTAACTCTACATGGTCCAATGGTGTAGTTGGTTACCATGGACACCCATGAAAAAGATGGGCAGACATGTCATCACCTCCCAATTGAACAAAAGAAAAAAGCAGCTCACCAAACTCTTGATTACACAGGACAGTTGAGTCTACTGGTACACCACATACAGTCCTATGGCATAGAAAGGCTTCATAATTATCTTGTGACCCCTTGTGGACGACCCGTTACTCCTCAGTGTACTAGACTGGATACAATTGTTTTTCAATTGTGACCAACAGAGTGTCTGCTGCTAATTTAAACAACCGAGTTGAAAGTTTTCATATGGTTCGATGGTGTAGTTGGTTATCACGTCTGTCTCACATGCGCATATGTTGACGTCTCTGTGCACAGGAGGTCTCCGGTTCGAACCCGGGTCGAACCAGTTTTTGCTCATTCTCCCACTTTCTCCCACTTTTTCCCAATGCGGCACGCCCTTAGCTTGCTCTGCGACATGTGGCCGAAATCTGAATGCCTTGTGTTAAGAAAGTGGCCGGCATTCTCCGCTTTGCAAGAAACAGGTAGAGTCTATGTACCCACACTTTGGATTTGACATCACATTGACTCTGAGCTTAATTCATGTCAACTAGGTCTGACTTGAGACTATTTGTATGTCTTGGGATCTTTCTGCCACACGTGAAGAATCTCTGAAACAGCCTACTTCAGTCAAGGCCTATTTTATGCTGTGAGGTGCCACAGTGTTCTGCCTCTGATTGTGGATGGAAGAGAAGGGGTGCAGTGGTTACCAACAGGGGAAAGAGGGCTGCTTGAACCAGAATCAAGACAAGCCGTAGACAAAAGCCTGAGAAGCTCGGGTGGGGCAAGTCAATGCAAAAAAAAAAAACACTGGATGAGGATGAAATAGGCGGGGACAGGCGCGACCAGGGATCAACCCGTGATTCCTGACAAGCAAGCCCTATTCTCTCGAGATCTTGAATGTTGAGTTCTAGATCTTTGATGTTTGATTTGCCGGCTCAACCAGAACATTTACCGAAAAAATACCGAATGAAACAACTTGCGGAGGTCAGAATCCTCCCCAGCACTTTGAGGGTTCACCAGAATGTTCGCTAGTCCTCCATATGCTCGGCAATCCTGTGCGGCTTTGGCACAGACCCTCCACTTTCAGCCATCTTGGGCAGTTTTGAATTACGACGGTGTCATACGCTCGGAACGCCGCGCCAAGAGGGCGCTGAGCACTGAGAAATTCTTTGAAATGTGCGGTTGAACGTGGTAGAACATGGTTGAACCATCGTTTCATCAATGATTCAATGATCGGGATGCCGCCGCTCCGAGGCTGTGCACGCTTCTCTCCCGCGCGCCACTGGCTACGATGATTCGATTCATCCTTGTGCAGGTCAGACCGGGGCCATTACTCGGGAGTCGATCCTGATTTCACGCTTTTGCAGAATCGACAAGGTAAAACCCGGTTGTCGAAGTGGTATGTCCCGTACGAGGATGACGAAAAGGTGGGCCATTTGCAAATCCCACGCCCTTCGCAAGCTGAGCGCTGGGATTTAGGTCCGTTTACGCGGGGAAGTTCATCGAGTGGTGAGCTCCAGGGACCACAAATATCAGTCAAACTTCATCGAGGTTCGTGTCAAGTCTAATGTCACCCGTGCGAAGACGCTGAATGCAGCCGTGGTAGTTCCGCAACTATAAGATTGTCTATCGGCGGTACGCGGGCCTCTTCTTCTGTGTTTGCGTCGATGCGAACGACAATGAGCTTGCATATCTTGAGGCCATACATTTTTTCGTCGAGGTCCTAGGTGAATGTCGTCCATGGTCCGCGTCAAAAAAACTGAAGAATTCTGTTCATAGACACTTTCTTTGAAAATGTAAATGAGTTGGACTTGGTGTTTAATTTCTACAAGGTCAGTGGTCACCTTCCATGACGCCAAAAATCTAACACTGGCGAAAAGGTGTACGCGGTGCTAGACGAAATATTCCTTGCCGGAGAAATTCAAGAGACCAGCAAGGATGTAGTTCTCCTGCGATTGGAAGAGCTGGAGAAACTGGAATAGAGCGACAATATTTGCGCGAGCTCTACCCGTATCAATGACACCCATCTATACTGGCCCTAGGACTGATTCCTGAGCCAGCAGCACCGTAGAAGCCATCCCTCTGGAAGAACTCGCTCCGTAGCTTGTCCCCTGCCGAATAACTCCATATAATTTCCTCTCGCAGATCTGAGAGATCCGACTGAGTGAATGGAATACTCGTCGATGCTAGTCGACCTATAACCGTTAGCTTCAGCCATCCCCCACCCCTCGTGAACGACGGCGAACTCGACCCACAACCCAATGGAAAACATGCCCAAATTTCCCGGCTCCTGCTCCATAGCTCGGATTTTTAGTTTGACTAATTGAACCGCCCGCCATGAAGGTCAATACCATCTTTCCTGGTCAACATTACGCCTGTCGTTGAAGACTCCACTTGTGATCGAGACAACAGGGGTTAAAACGTGTCTTGTCACTACTACCATGGCCTTGGAACTCGGTCACGGAGGCTCTCCATGCAACACGCTGGGCCACCGCGAACGAAAGTGGGCGCACTATCAGCCTTTCCTCGAGCGCCGGGGTTACATGTTGCGGCGGCGGTATCGATGTGGTTGGGTCTCAGACGTCGTTGCTTTGGGGAAGGATCCATGGGAGTGTGAAGATGCTATCCCAGCGCTGGTTAGTCCTGTATCCTCATACGACTTGGACTACCGCTCATTCGAGATTTCAGGGCTTCGATGTCCTCGACGCCACACGTATTTCGGACGGCGCGCAGGTAGTTTTGAAGGTCGTCCGAACAAAGTCGACGGAGGCGGCTATTGCGATCCGACTTGCGAACGAACCCTGCGCCGGCAGATATACCGTCCCAGTTCTCGAGCTGATCCCTTTGTACGATGATCCGGAGCGGGAGCTGTTGGTAATGCCCCGCATGCGACAATGTTCCCATCCCTGGTTCGCTACTGTCCGCGAATTCACAGAGTTTGTGATCCAAGTGCTCGAGGTACTGTTAATTTCAGCCTGGTTCTCGCGATCCCAAGGTTGAGTGAGTTCCTCCAGGGCCTCGTCTTCATGCATAGCAAGAACATCGCTCACCGGTACGGATTAAACTGCATCTTGCATGGTCAACGCGCTCAGGGTGCCTCCAGCGACATCAGTATCGCGAACATTGTCATGGACGCGTCGCGAATGATCCCCGGCGGCTTTCACTTCCTCAATCCATTGACCAGCGACGGGGTCAATTATCTGCGCGAATACGCAGGCGACGACTCCGAGCCCCACATCATCAAGTCCCGTACAGATGCTGGGCTCCCGGTACAATATTATTTTATCGACTTCGGGCTAGCCGTGCGCTTCTCCAGCTTCCAAACGCGCGGGCTCGCCACGGGAAACGTCGGCCGTCTGCGCAAGCACATTCCAGAACTCTCCGCCACAGTTCCATACGACCCGTTCATGGTCGATGTGCGTCTCGTGGGTGAAATGCTGCGCTGGAGCTTCCTTTCGGTGAAATTCAATCCTTCCATATGCTCAATTTGACTTCGACTGATCACGGCGCACAGAATTACACAGGCCTTGACTTCATTATACCCTTTGTACGGAAACTTCGCCGCGATGACCCCAGACAGCGCCCAGATGCCCCTGGGGCCTTGGCAATGTTCCAACGTCTTGTAAACAAGATGAGCGACAAACAGCTTGCACAGCCGCTAGAGGAGTGTTTCTGGGATAAAAAGCGAAGAGCCGTGCTTGTCTTGAAGGGTCTAGGACGCAATTAGCAGGCGAATGTGCAGTGTACTCTCTGATCACGACGAAACGAGAATCACAATTGCGCGACAGAGTCCTAGCCACAACCGGGATGAGCAAATGAAATAGATGTGAATACATGCGATATTCCACCCGAGTACGTGTGGAGCATTTGGAGAATCATCCGCACCCCGCAACTCCCGCGCCGACCTTAGTCTCCTTCTCGAAGTCCGACGTGGCATGCAAGTCTATTCTCACAGTTCATGAAGCAATACCGTGGCATCACGAAGTCCAGGACTCTCCCATGAAATGGAGAACTCCCTGCGCCCACCAATCGTTGGTTTTCGGGCGAGCCAAGGTCTCTACTACAACCTTCTTGTCGTTCCGTTCCTCCAACACGTGCACGACGGATTCAAACAGGATGTCCCTACGCCCGACATCCCAGCCAATGTACTTTAATCGCGGTGGAATAGGTCCGAGGTCACGGAGCCGCTCTTGCGGCAGAGTCATACCACAGCGGAAGCGGAGCGCGCGCAGTGGTGCAGCGGGGCCGATGGCGGCCAGGAGGTCACACTGTGGCAGATACGATCAGCGCACCAAGACATAATGATTCAGAACAGCCTTACGAGGAGTGTGGAAGGCCAGTCCAGCGAGGGGGTCGATGAGTCATAACGGATGATTCCCAGTTCCTCGAGAGCCGGCGCGCTCTGGACGAGAGGGATGAGATGTGGAGGAAGTGGGGTTCCTGCGTCGCTCCAGTCGTCTAGCTCAAGACAGCGAAGGGTACACCCCAGTGCGCGTACCGCCTCCACCAGCTCCGAATCCGTGTATGCATCAATCTCGCGAAGACGGAGATGAGTAATTTGGGAATCTAGTAGTGTTGGGTAGTGGTACCATGACCCTTCGTCGATGTTTAGGGCCCTGAGCATTCCCGGGTGGATGCCAGTATTGAACGGCTGCTCAGTTTCGAGGAAGAGGCTTTCGATTGCCGGGTGGCGCACCAAGAAATCGGAATCCCCACCTAGCAATGCGCAGCTGGTGAATGAGAATCGCTTGAGGTGGGGATGGGTGAAGTCAAGTGTGATCCCGCGGGGGCCACAGCAGACAGGAAAATCCAAAGCCAGTTCTTCGAGGTAACGGAGGGTCCCGAGCATCGACTGAAGATGTTCGCAATTCCATCCATGAGCGTTTGGCATTGTCAATCGAAATACTCGCAATCGGTCAAAACGAGTGCGTGTCAGAGACCGCTGATAATGCGAGTGAGTTCGTGCCAGTTAAATAGTCAGCACTCACAGAGACGCCGTGTTCTGTGGAAGAAATGTAGATTTCGAGCCTCTCTAGCGGCGCGAATACAGAGGAGATGGCTGCCCAAACGTCTTCAGATAATGCCACGCCAAGGATCCGCGGTATCCAGGTCAAGCTGACCAGTTGACCATGGGCGGAAATGATGCCGAAGACAGTGGTAAGGTCCATACGAAGCTTCTCGACAGCGCTGTCATCTAAAGCTCGCGCATCGTAGCCACCGTAGAATGACAGGAACTTGCAGGATGTGGCACGCTCGGGGTTGTTGCGTAGCGCTTCAGCGAGCGAGCCGATGCAATCGAGGCGCATATTGATGTTGCGGAAGAGATACGGTGTCACCGCTGCATGGGTGAATCGATCCACCTGCGCAAACGAAGAGAGATTTTCGACAGAAGCAGCAATCTCTTCAAGAAGCTCGGGGACTTCGAGCGGGTTCATTCTGGGGCCGAATTAGAACCAGGAGGACTGAATAGAAAAAACGAAAATAAGAACCGGGTCCGATTGCGTTGAGTGTTCGAGTCAGCGTAGACAACCACGTGATTTTCTTGACGCGTCAAGATCAACCAACTGGAACAAATAAGATCTCAGACTGCACCCAAAAACAGCCGGAAAAATTAGCAACTCACCCAGGATCAATATGTACCTCGGAAGTGGAACATATTTGATACCATTCTGGGGCGGTACGCCCTCGACGTCTGAACAGAACACGAAGCATTTAAATTGAATCCAAGGGGCTGTACGCCGTCTGCGAATAACCATGTGCCAAATTTATCACCCTGTGCGACATAACTACGTCCGATTCCAGTCTAGTGCTGGATCGTGAAGAGAGTGCTAAGTGTGTTTCAACCACGGTAGAACCACCGTTTCAGAAGGACTGGCTAAAGAATTGCATGGATGTGCATCAGGAAAACCGGCTGACGCTTGACAGTGTTTGACAGCGCTGCATAGCATCCATAGTGTTTCTAGTAGCCATAGCTACATCCCTAATATGCAGCACTAGGACATTGCTGTGGGACGCTTGACAGTTCCGTGCCGCAACTATGGGATACTAGCCGGTACTAGGCTATTGCTGGAAAGCTATGTGGTGCCGGCCATCTGCCTACAGTCCAGGTTCTAAATTATTGCTTTGCTCACCGCGGCACTCTGAGTCAATGGGACAGTAACAACGAAAGAATTGAAAACAAATTTATATTAGCATAGTAACTACTACATGAGCTCACGAACGAGGAACACGTTTCCGCTCGTTTCAGCGTTCAGCGTTCAGCCTGTGTGTGCTCCGCACAACAGGACAAACGACTGGTCTTACCAGATTCCGTACCACCCTGACCTCCCCGTCTGCCCCGTATCCTGCCATCGGGCCGCAATCCTGGATCCCTGCCATCGAAACCATCAGTATGTGTCATGAATCACCCTGACTCAGCATCGCAGATATCCTTTTTCGGGTTCTACCACATTCCTTTTTGGGAATAACCCGTCCTTGATCGGGTTATTCCCTGGCCCACAACACTCACTCGACCCTCAGGGACATGAACATCCCTTGGACCTTTATTCGGTATCCATGCAGACATGGATTCCTCACCACTTTATCACCCGGGTTCTTATTGCAGTAACCCGGGACTCCATACGACAATGGCATGACACCATACACATGCAACCCGGGTTCTGTGTGCTAGCAACCCGGACTCCTTTGTGCCGATGACCATATCCAATGGGTCATGACTACACTCCTTTATGTTGGTGGATATTCACTCCTGATATCCCTGCCAAGACAACTACACTCCTGAATGGCGACAGGTGTCCCCTGGGTGCCACCTGTTGACTCCTTTATGCTCATGACTCCTTGGTGACCCCTAGATGCTGTGGTGATAACATATAGGGACTAGGAGCATCAGCATTAATGTTCCTTAATGCTGGATACAGTAACCGATCGCGATCGTATTTAATTTATGTAGAAAGGTATATAAACTCGGTAGAATCTCCCCTGTACAGTAGATTCTACCTCGTCTATTCACAGGCCTTACTTTGGCTGGAGTGCTTGGTTCTTGGACTTGAGCCTGGAGTGCTCTTGTCCTCATCTCGTTGTTCTAGTCTTGCCTTCGCTCCCCTTTCGCTCGACAACACCAGAACTCCTACTCTCTGTCTCTTGCCTTGGGATCTCGACCTAGCAGTTGTTGGATCTGGCCCGTTAGGTAGCGGCAAGGAGAGACGCTACCTAACAAGGGGAAGAGATCATCACACTAGTTCCCTGGCAGGGTTGTACAGAGACTGGTTCGCCTGAGTTCCCCTCAGGCACCCCTCAGTCTTGGATCCAGTTGGAACCCCTGTTCGGAGTACCCCTGAGTCGGGTTCCTCCTCTCGGGTTCTTGGGATGCAACCCCAACCCCCTATCCAGAACCCGAAGCCCCTATTTGAGACACCCGGAGCAGGTTCCTCTCACTAGGGTCTGGTGCATAGTTGCAGTACTCTCACTGCAATATCTTCGGGTTCTTCAGCACGGGTTGCTCACCACCTATGGATGTTGGCCTGGTTGGCCACATCCTCCCCTTGGATCCTCGACGTACGGTCATGCGCTATTTGAGCAGTGACGGATTCTCTCTCAACACCTAGGGATGGCTGCTGTTGTGTCTGGTGTGGACGTGGTCCAGCTGACCTAAGGGCCGTTGCTGACAGTATGTGCCGTGTACACCCAGAAGGTTTTCATAACTAGAACTCTTCGTTTAGCAGTGGTGCATCACAGGTATCTGCTTGGAAGAAGAGAGCCGGTGGCCACCTGCTAGGAAGGTTCACAGTGGTATAAACCGAGGACAGCTGCACTCACTATCGTGTAGTCTTCGTGTGTTTGCGCGACTTCGTACGCATGAGGAAAGGCTCCGGTAATTACTGATGGTAAGTACGCCACAAAGCATGAAAGGGTCTGTGTCAGAACGGTATTGAAAACACAACGCGAGACTTACTTGGTGAAGCCCCGCCTGTTGTCTATTGAGCTCAAGTGCACAAGGAGCTCGAAACGTTGCCACCGCCTGGGTCCATCAATCAGTACTTTGTGGCAGGATGGGGGGAGCGAAGACGTAAGGGGGAAAAAAAAGTGCAAATGACTCGCCTGTGAATAGATGGATTACCCGTCCTCTACCCCGTCCTTCACAGCACCGCCCACCCACTTCTACGCGAGCTTCTCCACGAAAGTCGGGTCAGGCGAGTTGAGGGTGGAAGCGAGACTGGGGGCACCGCCCGGCGAGGGCTTGTCGAGTTCGGAAGGTTGTCCCATAGCTGCAACACTGGCGGCATCCAGATCGTATGTACTGAGGGTGAGGCGTGCGAGGTAAAGACGGGAGTTCTGCTGTCGTAGGAGCAGGGAGCAGCGGTAAAAAGCAGAGACAGAAGGTGTCAGACGACACGATGAGACGCGAGCACTGCATAGCACTATCCCAGTGGTATCAAGTGCTAGGGACTGCTATGAATGCTATGGAACTATGGCCGAACTATGGCTCGGCTACGGTTTTCCTGATGTGGCATAATCATAAAAGCATAATACATCACTGTTTTCTTTTGGTTTTCTTGGACAAACCTATGAGACCGTCATTTTGAACGACACCCCCCCTACGATACGACACCGCTCCTTCAAGCTGTATTTGTTCTTCTTCTTTCGGACCACGGCCTCACTGGGCTTCCACACCTTTTTTCTGGCAACGAGAGCGACAGGCTATAATGAGGGCAAATAAGTATATATCGTGCTCCGCCACAAAGTAGCTACACCATACCTGGTCACAGTCATACCAGAGGCTATGTAGAAGATAAGAACTCGAATGGAATGGGGATGCGTCCGACATACCTGTTTGAAGTTTGTGGTCGGGGCGGACCGCGAGGACCTCGTGCTGAGGAAGCCCACCCAGCATGTGGTGTTGTGTGCGGGCAGCTTTCAAGAACTCGGGCAGTTTCTGGACTTCCGGAAGACCAAGGAGATCTGGTTCCACCTTGAACGAAGAGATGTTGGAATGCAGAAAACCGCGAAATACAAACCACGCACTACGAGAGAATAATCCGACCCCATCAATTTCGAACCAGTGAGGTCGACCGCAGCATTAGCGGCAGTGGCAGTAGCAAACTTGACGATGGCATAGCGGTACCCGAGTTGCGGGTGGCCGGGGACCCCACTGCTGCTGTAACGGAAGTTGACATACTCAATCTCTCCGCAGGGAGCGAAATGCTCCTGAAGGTCGACCTGTATCGCTTCTGGGTCAAGCTGTCTCACAATAAGCACAATTTGCAACGTGGATAAGGGAGAGGACTGACGTTGCCGACATAAACCCACGGTTCCGCGACAGAGGTGAGCCTTGGAACAGGCGCAGGAGGAGGGGTCGGAGCCACGGGTAGTACTGGCACCCACTCATAACGCTTGGACGAGTTGGACCTGTCTCCTCCTCGCGGTGGCAGCTGCCACCAGAAGATCCGCGCGCTCCGGGGCACGAGTGACTTTCTTGCGAGGTCTCACTGCCAAGTTTGCGATGGTGACCTGGTCAGCCCGGACAGGTGACATGGCCGGTGGTGTTTCAGCTGGTATGCTGGGCCCGGCGACAGAGCTGTCCGCGACCGATGGGGTTGGAGATGGGGACGGGGCCCTGAAGACATCCGGTTTAGGAGGCGCTCTCCGGGGTTCTTGCTGACGCAGGCCCTTCCTGTTTATTTTGGTCGGAGCCATTGAGATAAATTCGAGCTGAAAATTGAGGTTGAAGGTGAGGAAAGGAAATGATTTCCGCCAGAAAGATGCGGCTCCTCTTAAGAGATGCCACCCCCAAAGCGCGCGACACTTCCCGGAAACGGCCTCAAAGCTTTGAACCAAAGCGTAAGGCCATTGTTCATTTTGCTGACATAGCCAATGATCTCAAAGCAATCAGCGCCCTCGCTTCTCATGTGCTTGGTGTTTGGAGTGTTGCCAGTCAAAGATGCATGTACATGTCCTGGTGCTTTTCACTTTTATTTGGGCTTGCAATGATCGTCCAAAAAATTGACATTCAGCGCGAGGGACTTGCAAATTGGATCGCGGATAGCCGGGAACTTGGACTGCTAGAACAGATTTACACGCACAATTGTACCAACATTTTGGACCGAAGAACACACTACGGAGCAGCACCGTCAATCAGAATTGAAACATGTGCGGGATCGACAAACCATGAAATTCTAATGTAAAGTTAAAAGTTAAAGCTAGGACAATTTCTCCGCCAGTAGCTCTCCCGATAGCGTGTCAGTTACATCGAAAATTGACGAGAAATTCCTACGGCGTCCAGGACTCTCCCATAAAAGGCAGAACACTCTCTGCCATCCAGTCTTCGGTTACCGGACGAGTGACTGTTTTGGCGATAAAGCTTCTGTCTTCCAGTTTCTCGATCATGCATACGAGGGATTGAAGGCGGGCCAGCGTCGTCGGTGGGATGGCAATCCCAGCCGATATATTTCAATTGCGGGGGTAGAGGCCCAAGGTCATGAATCCGCTCTTGAGCCAGGCCGACATTGTAGCAGAAACGAAGCGCGCGCAATGGTGTATTGAGGCTGGCACCTGTGAGGGTGTCGGTCCGCGTCACATTTAGCATCATGGTAAAATGATACTGCGAGAACTTACGAGGCTATCTGACCATCCGTGTGGCAAGTACAACGGTCCGTTGCGGATAATACCAAGTTCGTCTAGAACGGGCGCGTTGCGCAGGAAGGTGATGACAGAGGGAGGAATTGGGTCATCGCAGGCGTCTCCAATGTCCAGCTCGAGACAGCGGAGGGTGTCGAATATGGGGATTTCCGTAGATTGTTCAACTTCCCGAAGCCGTAGATGGGTGATTGGGCAATCCAAGAGTGTCGGGGACAAAGATAGTGCGCTGTCGTCAACATTCAAGGCCCGCAGTAGCTGACAGGGCGGGGGTATCGGTATCAGTGGAGAACCCTTGCTCAGTGTCGAGGAAGAGGCTCTCATGTCGGAAAAACACCGTTTGGGTTGTAACGGCATGAGCCGGATTATGGGCATATGAGGGATTGTGATGTCTTACAAGTCACCCGCAGGGTGGATTACGAGTCCTTACGAGCTGTTGTAAGGTGCGTAAGGGGATTTTTTGCATACAAGGCCATATATCATGTTATAACTGTGGTTGTTCAGAAGTATTCGTGAGCGGCAGATAACGATGTATATTCAGTCAATTTTATTTACACGTAAGAACATGTCGCTGTCAATGCAGTCCATCACATAGAAAACGGTGCGTGAAGCCCCGAATATGGGGCACAGTAATGCTCCACGTGTGACCTGATCCAGAGTAATGAATAACGGACCGGCACCCCACTCCCGAATTGGACAGTCGGTGCGAGTCTTTGCGGTCCAGGACGAGTTGCAGTACGGGCGGATCATTGCAAGATCTAGAGACTTCTGGTGGGGCAGATGGCAGCGGAAAATGAGCTCCAGCTGGCCCATCGCGAGGTCGTTCCCGTCGGCTTCATAGATGATTGAATCATATCGGGGGCGTCCATGAAATTTTGGATTACAGCGCAAGATATCGCGGTCACTGTTCCAATCAACTTTCGATTGGAAATCGATGTAGAGTACTTTGCACGGCTCAATCTGAAATCCAATAAATGTGAGTAAACTCGTCCCGAATACTGAATTCCACTTGTGTTAACATTCTCTTCATCCGTGACCAGATAGTTGGGATGAGAGAGAGCGAGATACTCCCTCAGACGCATATTGAAATTCCGATACAAGGGCTTGCCGCGATGGAGGATCTCGAGCCGAATACTGGTTGTTCGGGGATCGGGGGAGCCCAGTCGCCAATGTGCTGTAGGAGCGTGCGCCGAAAGAACTGGATCCAACTCATCTGCCTCTTGGCTCTTTGCCATTCATTCACTCTCATATCAAGCCGGGCCATCGTTTCTTCATTTTCGTCCATGCACGACATCTAAAAAAACCCCGTGAATACAATTCTTCAACGGCCTAACGAACTTAACAATGAAACGACGTACCTGGTGCTCCGCGTCCTTGCCATTAGTTTTCAGGTATTGTGCTGCAATCTCCTGCTGGAACCCTTCCCCAACTCGTGTGTTCTGATTTCGGCTGGTTCCTTTGTCTTCGAAGCAACGAATAGCATGCGAGAGGAAGTGCTGCTTGAGAAAATTGAGGGACTTGTCATGCTTCCTTGATACGTCCTATATATTTCCGTGAGCGTAAGTAAGTAGCGATGAAATGATGCCGACCGCGCAAATTTTCTCGTAATCAGCGATAAACTTTTGTAAATGCTTCGACCGCGAGTCAAGCATAACACTGAGCGCAAGAAGAGTGCGAATCTTGATCATAATACGAACAAGCCGAACAAGACACGAGTTTGCTGGGAGAATCTGCACGAGACAAGGCAATGCGCACTTGGTTGAAAAGGTCAGTAGAGGAATCATCTATAATAGCTAGTACGTACCTTGAGAATATCGAGGAAGGTCTGCCCTTCCGAGTAGTCGATTGTCGTTGGTGATGAAAGATGCTTCAGATTGCGCCAGCGCGGGAACTTAGCCATGCTGATATGCCTGAATGAGCGTGATTTGATAGCGCAGAGAATTAAACCTACTTCTCGTTAAATTTAGATGCCAAGCCGGTGTTTTGAAGATGTGCTTTGATAAGAAGCCACATGTGGCGCCCCCAAATACCGCCGTCAAAGAAGTGGAGGCAATCGTACCCCACTGCTCGGTACGGATCAGAGTTGTTGAACTTCCAAAGAAAGTGCTGTATTGTACGGTGAGTGCAAGCCATATAGAAAAAAATTGACAGACCACAAAGTCATGGAGACCATATTGCTGGAGATGTTTGTTGCGATCTGTCTTCGTGACGGGGGCGCGCTCTAATGCCCGGGACATCGACTCAGAGGTACGATCTGGGTATGTGGCAGTGAGGCGGGGAAGGTCATCCTTGTGAACAAGGCATTGAGGACAGGGATGCAGCGAAACGGAGTTACGGAGGCAAAGCCATGCCGCCATCTCCTCAAAGTCCATTGACTCGATAAGAACTCCGGGATATGCAACACGTGTAACACCGTCCCCAAAGCATAAAGCTTCGCCACTGTGCGACCGCTGTTCGAGTGACGCCATGACGAGGTGACATACACCGCGGTATACAATTCGCTTCAGTCGGTCATATTCCGACCGCCGGAGGAGCTGAGGGTGTTTGGATCGATTTGGCGCAGGCTTTCTGGCTAATAAAACAGCTCAGCAAGTCAAATTCGATAGGATCGTGAAATTCGAACCATTTTTACGAAGCCTGCCAGCGCTGATCCTCCATTTCCCGAACCATTACGTGTTGCGGAGTGAATCCAGCATCCACGGAATAGAATAGGGTGCATCTTGACCTTGGTTGAGACGAGACCTTTGTCAAGCCACACATGCAAACCCAAGAAAGATGACGGGTAGCGGTCGTGGAGAGGAAGAGAGTCCTCGAGGTAAAGTTCGGTAATTTGAAACAATCTTGCATGTGGACTCACATCCGCAGCTCCCCAAAGTCGCCCTGTGCACGGCTCATCATAGAGGCGATTAGAGAAGTCAATCTTCCCATCCTTACAGCGGTATTTCTCGGATGAGAACCAAGTGCTGACAGTTGCAAGAGTTTCATCGCTGACCCACTGCTTCATTATTTGCCAAGGATCGCGGAACTCGATCTCGACCTCGTATCGGCCACCGAATTCATCGCCGTCAAAATCTATGACGAGAGTTTGGCAGCAAAACTGACATTGAAGGATCAGCTCAAATTAAAACAACTTAATATTAGGACGCACTGGAATATTACTGGCTCGAGCTGCAGCCAAAGATTTCTCCATATCCCGATGAGACCCGAAGCTCACGAAGCAGTCGCTTGAAAAAGCGTGGTGATGCAGATCACGGAGGTCCTCGTTGATCTCAGAGTTTGGAGTGCGTCTACGAACACAACGCGAAGTGAACTTGTAGTCGGCGTAAGATTGAAACGGTGCCCAAGGCCGATCATCGCTGTTTGTAGGGTCGGAACGCGCATCGGGTTTGGAAAAACTGGGTGCGGGGGAGCTGCCGTCGATGGGAATTATTTCATTGGGTTTGTTCGCGTGCGGGTGATGCTTTACGAAGATAAAGTCGCTTGGAAGCGAGACAGTTGGAATGGCGCTCCTCTCGTCAGTCGAAGAGGGCGAATCAGGGCGGGGATCAACATCCATGGACAGCATATCGTAAATCTGGTGAGAAGGCAGCTCGACCGGATCAACGTCCATGGGAGCATTGCGGCCGGCATTCTAATATTGCACTTAACGGCTGGACAGGGCTTGCTACACATTGACTGACCCGGGTCGACGGCTGGGAAGCTTCGTGGCTGTCTCGATTCTGGCGTCTCCGATGAGCATGCTGAATGAGAACTCGGCGATTCTCAGTCCGAATACGGCAGAGTCGATCATGATCGAGAATTTTGCCGCGGAAATCCAGACCACAGCGTTGGCATATTTTGGGGGGAACAGTAGTACGATTCGTCGTTGCTTTGCGTCCAAATCCGCGTTTGGGAGGCATGGCCCCGAGTACTAGGACGAAGAAGAAGAGAGCGGGACTCGGAAGCTTGTCCATCAATGTTTGATCGAAGCTGGGTAATGCTGTGCGTCATGATCACCGCTCCAAACCACCGCTCCACCAACTCTACCAGAGTCATATACATAAACCCCAAGACACGGATGCGTCGCCCACTGCCCTCATGTCTGAGTCCTCCAACACCACCCCACCACCGCGGTCCCCATGTCGGGCCGCCGACGATTTGCTGGACCTCGCGCTGCAGATAACACCCAGCAAGCAGCCCCGTGCCCTGCGCGATGTGCGTGTTTTTACAGACGACTTGTATCTGCTTGACTCGTGTTACCAGCTACGCCTCAACCTCCAGTCCCGTGCCAACGACCTGCGGGATGACATCTCTGCAATGAAACGACGCCTCACCGACTTCGAGAACCAGGCCGTCAGTTCCCAGCATCCACGCAAGCGGCGCAAACGACTCAACCGTGCCGCTGATGCCGACGAGTCCATTGAGAACCCCAACTCCCTCGAGGATCGCACGCGGGAGAAAGGCCGCCTGTTCACCATCCAAGAAGCCTTGTTTTTAGTTGACGACTCCGTGTTCGAGGTCGACGAGGACGAGGACTTCGATGAGAGCGCCGAGTTCACCACTGACAAGAACAAGATCCAGGGGCAGCTACGTCAGGTCTTGCGTTACCTGCCGAACGATGCCAAGCCGTTCCGGTCAACCACCCTTGTCTCAGGCGCGGTGCGTGGCTTTTCCCGCTCGTTTCCATGTCTGACTCTTCTCTTAGTTCGCCGATGGTATGAGTGGTCAGCGGTCCACCACCAGCAATCGCCTGCGGGATACCAGCCTTGCAAAGATCGTCGACGACATCAAGCCATTCGCGACGTCTTCCAGTCGCTTCACCTCGTTCTCGAAACTCATCGGCTATCAGCCTGGGACGGAGACGTGCGAGCCGTTTTACTCGAAGCTAGATGCTCCCATACTCTACAGTGAGTGGAACGGCCAAAAGAACGTCTCCCATCTATTCCGCAACGACCTGTTGCTCAAGGTATGTTTTTGTTAATGGCAAACTTCTTTACTCACCCAAGTTAGATTTACGCCTCACTTATTCGCGGGCCAAGCGGCGCGGTCGGCCTTTTCGATGGCCAATCCAAACGACCGGCGGCCAAAACCATCGAGCGGATGCATCGCATCCGCTGCACTCTGCCCGGTGCAATCACTAACTCGGCTATCCTGGTTCGTATCGTCTCTTCACCTCCCACTTTCTTCATTCATCCCTTCCAGGCAATCTGGTTGCACTCTGCAGATACTACCCTTACCGAAATCGGTGACCAGACGTCAATCAACTATCGCGCACGCCACTCGTACTACCTTCAAAACATTGTCGAAGCCTTGGCAAGTAACAAGGCTTGGGCTGTCGACCTCCTCGCCTATTGGGATCGCACTCTGTTCCCCGACGCCGACACCCCCCACGACGCCGATGGATCTGCTGGGCGTGAGATCGAAGAAGACGACGAAGACTTCTTTGGATCTGCGCAGCCGCTCTTGCATGCCCAATCGCCCCGCGTTCGTTCTTCCACATCGCCGCTTCCCCGCCGTCTCACACCCTCCCCGCCCTCTCCGCAACGTGCCCCTGCGGCGTCCTCGAGCAGGCAGGAGCGAGAGAACTCCGTGTCGACTTCGCACGGCAGCCCTTCCCGTTCCCGACAGCGTTCGCAGCGCCGCGGCGAGGGTCATCATCGTCGTTGAACGCGTGGCTGTATCATATTTACTCACTGTATCACGCACCTTAATATGATCTGTTTTGAATTCTTACCTGTGCTTCTTGTATTGAATCTGTAAGCGAGCAGAATGGCTCGGCTTGATGCATTAAATGGCCTTGCAGCTGCATAAGTCCCTGTATCGGCATGAGAGGTCTTACAACCCAAGCGGGGCTTACGACTGCATATATCAACTTCTGACAAGTGTTACAAGCCACACTTAGGCATATGGCCTTGCGACGGAATATATGGTGTTATATTCCGTTGTACCTCGCCCGGGATTTTTCCGACACAAGTCCCGGATGTCGCTCCAACAAGTCGGAATCATCGCACAGCGCGCTGCAGGTGAATGAAACCGTTTGAGGTGGGGATGGGTCTGGTCAAGGAAGAATCCGCCGGGTGGACAACACATCGGAAACTGTAAAGACAGCTCTTGGAGGAGGGAGAGGGTGTTCAACATTGATTGAAGATGGCCACAATCCCATCCATGGGAGTCAGGAATATACAACCGCAGAACTCGTAATTGGGTCAACTGAGTGCATGTGAGAGATCCCTGACGAAGGTGAGCAATTAGGTGGGGCGTTTGAATGGGCAGGACTCACCCAGGTGTCTTTTTCTGCTGATGGGATGTAAATTTCGAGCTCCTGTAGAGAGCCCACCACAGAGGAGATTGCACGCCAGACTTCCTCGGATAATGTGGCTTCGCCGCCTCTGTATCCCCGCGATCTCCATTTCAAACTGGCCAGCTGCCCATGGGCGGAAATGACGCTGAGAATGGCGATGATGTCGGTATACAGTTTCTCGAGGGCGCTGTCATTCAAGATGGGTGTACCCTCGCGATGTCGCCCCCAAAATGACAGTGAGGTGCACCGGTCAGCGCGTTGTGGCTCGTTGCGGAGCACTTCAGCCAGCGAGTCCACGAAATCAAGGCGAACCTCGACGTTCCGGAAGAGCGAGGGGGTCACAGCTCCATGAACGAACCGATCCACCTGCGAAAGAGAAGAGAGGCTTCGAGGATTTTGGACGAACGCCGCAATCTCTCGAAGAAGTTCAGGAACTTTGAGTGGGCTCGTCCCCATCTACAGAATGAGCAATTTGAAGCAACGAAGACAGAGACATACTGAAGGAAGAAGGGACGTCGAATGAGAGGAATAAATGCCAGGTCACTGACAGGATTGGCCGTTGACCCGTCAACAACTCGAAACAAATCGGATGTCCGCTCCGGTGCTCGCGGCCTCTGCATTCGACTCAAAGTTCGACTTGCCGGGTGAAGGAATGTTACCACGAAACGACAACGTGGAAGACGCGAGGAAGGCTAGTCAGAAAAACTATGCAAAGGATTTCAGCGGACATGATGGAAAACACGTGTAAGAATTAAATAGGGTCTACGGCGTCCACGACTGCCCCATAAACTGAAGAACACCGTCTGCCATCCAGTCTTCGGTTACCAAACAAGTTATTGTTTTCGAGACGATGTTCGTATGGTCGCATTTCTCGATCACGTAGACGCGCGAGAGAGGGCGGGTGCCATTCAAAGTGGGATCACGGTCCAAGTCCCAGCCAATATATTTCAATCGCGGTGGTAGAGGCCCGAGGTCAAGAAGCCGTGCTTGCGGAAGGGCGTCGCCACAAAGAAAGCGCAATGCTCGCAGGGGTGCGGCGGGACCTATGGCTTCGACGACGGAGGTCTGTAGCGGACACAGTTAGCACCCGTGGCATGAATGATCCAGAGAGACGCACGAGCATGTCGGCCGACCAGCCCGGCGATAGGGGCATCTTTCCGCAGCGGATTATCCCGAGTTCGTCCAGGACTAGCGCACTCTGCAGGAAAGAGATCGCATGCGGAGTGGGATGTGGCGGGAGCCGTAAATGTCCAACTCGAGACAGCGAAGGGTGCACATTACATGGACCACGTCCAATACAGAGGAATCTGTGGATTCGGGGAACTCGCGAAGACGGAGATGTGTGATTTGAAAATCAAAGAGTGTTGGGCTGAACGATAGAGAGAGATCGTCGACATTTAGGGCCCGCAGCGTATGCGGGGATGACGCATCGGTACCACTATGGAATCGTTGCTCAGTGTCGAGGAAGAGGCTCTCTAGTCCCGGGTGTTGCACCAAGAAGTCGGATTCCTGCAACAGCGCGGCGCCGGTAAACGAGAATCGTTTGAAGTGGGGGTGGGTCGTGTCAAGGGTGATTCCGCCGGGCGGGCAACACATCGGAAACTGTAAAGACAGTTCTTCGAGATCACAGAGGGTGTTGAGCATCGATTGGAGATGCCCACATGCCCATCCATGTGCACTCGAAAGATCTATCCGTAAAATGCGAAGGTGGGCAAAACGAGTTCGTGTGAGGCATTCCTGATGAGGGTGAGCAATCACATGCGGATGTGAATGAACGGGACCAACCCAAGTATCGTCCTCTTCTTCGAGGATGCTGATGTCGAGCTCCTGCAGGGATCCCGCTACAGACGAAATGGCTTGCCAGACTTCTTCGGAGAATGGTGTCTGGCGGCTCCGCCAGGTCCATTTCAAACTGGCCAGTCGACCATGGGTGAAGATCACGCCAAAAATTGTAATGATGTTCGTATGCAGTTTCTGGATGGCACTGTAATCCCAGTCCGCCTTTTCGCGATGGCCGCGAAATGATAGCGATCTACATGACGCAGCACGCTCTGGCTCGTTGCACAGTGCTTGAGCGAGAGAGCCGATGGAACTGAGGTCGACTTCGATGTTTCGGAAGAGGCAAGGTGTCACGGCCGCAGAGACGAATCGATCTACCTGCGCAAAAGAGGAGAGGCTTCGGGGACTTTCGACGAAGGCAGCGATTTCTCGAAGAAGCTCGGGAACTTGTAGAGGATTCATTCCGTTCATCTAACATAAAGATGAGGAGTTAGAGCTAGAAGACAGGATAATCAACTTACCACGCAGAGAACCGGAAATGGGACGAAGCTGAGATGAGGTCGAGGAAGAAGGGTCACAGGTGACCGATCACAACTTGGATCACAGCCAATCAAAGTGAATTGATGTCCGATTCGGCCTTTGCTGCATCTCTGTTCAAGTTGAATGATGGGTGTGGTTTCGCGCCGCACGGCGGATACAGGTCCTTTAGCCGCAGGGCAAGTTCCGTGATTTACCGAAGTTTCTATCATTTTTTTTGTCCGCTTTTTGTCCCTTCAATTGCCTTCCGCACAGTCGATAAGACCAAAATATTTTTGAATGTCTTTCCATACTAGCCATTTCTGAATTACGAACAGATATACGGCTTGATAATGAGTGGCATCTGGTCACCGGCCGCAGGTTCGCTCCGAACCATCGGGCGCTGTACAATCGCGGTCTTTTTCTGAATATCAGCAATGGGAACCGCCAGCTCAAACTCAAACGCGCGGACGAGTATGAATAGCAGAGCTTTCATCCTAAAAATTGTGTGAGCAACCTATAACACATTCGGTATGCAAGAAACTCAACTCGATGAGGGAGAAACGGTATCCCTGGTGAATGTTTGCAGTGAGCGTTGAAAACCCCAGCAGATCATGGATGAACTGACGATGCATGCCCTCGGGCCGCCGAGGAAACTCAGCATGTGGCCCCAGATCCCGGGAATAGGTGTGGATATTTCGGATTCCAGCGCTCCGGTCTAAAAGACTATCAGCCGGCTATTCTCGAAGTCGCCGAATGCAAACTCCCAACGTACATGAACTCCGTCGAATCTGGTCCCCAGATCGCGGGGTCGCGGTTCACCGCAAGAATGGGGATCGCACTGTGTTCTTCATCAGTCGAGGTTTTGTGTTAGAGCAATCCACGAACATGCTTTGGCCCTTTGTGACCCTTGAGGCGATTAGATTGGTGACAACAAGGAAAATGGAGAGATTTCTCACCTAATGGTTTCATGTACATTCCCATGTATATCTGTGAACGGTTTGTTCAACGGAACAATGTCGTCCTGAGTGGCGACACGCCCTGAAAAATGCGTCAAGAGGTGGGTAGTAACAGATAAAATGGCCCGCGCACTCGTTAAAGGAACGGGGCGTGTAAGCGGAGGGTTTCCCGCACGACACAGTCGAGATACTGGAGAGAATTCAGCTCGTCCATAGTCGGTTCGTCAGTACCGACTTCTAGTAGCTCATTCCGCAAGCGTGTTTGGGCAGCCAGATTCTGCGTGAGAGCAAAAAGCGCCCACGTCGTAGCTGTGCTGCGGCCAAGTCAATCGTACAGTCGCATGTCTGAAAAATGCTAGAGGTACCTGGTCCTGTAACAAAGTTAAACTGCGGGGTGAAAATAAGGGGTGAAACAACATACGTCTCGTGCCCAGCAACCAGAAAGGTGGGTACCTCTGTTGGAATGATGAATCGAACATGCCACTTTTGTTGAGCAAAACAATAGCTCACGCGCTAAAACATCTTCGTCCGAGAGGCGCTGGCTTGCAGGGAGATCTTTGGCGGTGTTGGCTCGCACCAGCAACGATAGAAGATCTCGTGAGCGTCCCTTTTCGAACGTCCCACTCTGCGCCATCTCATCCTTGCTCTCTTGAATAAGTCGGAGGCCAATCCTTTGCATGACGGCTTGGGGCTTCTCCAAGGCGCGGTCGAGTTTCTGATGACACATATATATGAGCAGTCTGCTGAGTGCGTGTGCTGGCTGCACATACACTGAGAAAACGGAACGCGGGGACCCAAGCCTGAAGTATCCGGAGCGGAACCATCTCCTGTCCGGTCTCGACAGTCGTGGCGAAGGCGGCAGCAAGTTCGGTTTGATCTTCAGACGCGAGAGAGTTGAACTTGTAGTTGAAACCTGCAAGCCTGAATCAGACTCTGTACCGCAGAATAAAAACCGAACCTGCCTGCCAGTCCGATCATGTCCAGTGTAGCTTTGCTGAGCCAAGCGAGAACATCGACACGAGCGATTCCGGACTCGGCCATTTGAGAGGACCATATATCTCGTAACTGCGGCCATTTAATAGGATCTTACAAGAACAGTAAAAAATGCATACCTCGACGGACTTTTGGACGAATATTTCAGTCAGCTCCCGGACTTGTGGTGCTCCAAAGGCTGGATTCTAAAACAGGTGTGAGAGTTACTGGCAGGAAGTGATGCCGGAAGGATTACCATAATCTTGCGCTGAAAGAAATCCTTAGTCAGTGGCCAATTAAATATTCGGGAGAACCGTCATTCTCTCTACCTGCTGTCTGTGAGCATCTCCCTCGGCGACAAGAACCCCTGGGTAAATGGACATTTGAATGGGTGGAAAAGATGAAAAGCAGGAAGAGCGCACCAGGCCCGACAATACGCGACAGGAAGTATCGTGAAAGCTCAGCCTTTTGGTAAATATAGCTATTCGTGAGGAAGTGGTTCAACGCCTTGGTATCGGTCGTATAGAGTTGAGTCAACTGGGCAGAGATCAATACATATCCTGGTCGCGAAAAATATGGCGTAAACACGGACGCCGAAGAAGCCTTTGTATCGAGCGGTTAGCATAATCGATCTCGCAAAGGAGGAATGAATACGCACCGTGGAATTTGAGAGTAGGACCGAATTCCCGAACCCATTGCTCTTGCAAGACAGAGTCCTCCTGCGAGAAGACGTCAAAGACAAATCCAACGACAAGGGCAGGCACACTTACGCTCTTCCATATATCCCTGGGCAGTGGAGTTATAATGAGCTTAGAGGAACGAGCCGGAATCATCCTAATAACGCTACCTCAGATTTCCGTATAACAGGTGTGTGGATTTCGGCCCTGGGAGCAGTTTAAGGGGCGACTGGTAGATCAGTCGGAAGACCTGATAAAGAGCGTATGCTCCAAGAGAACCGGCCAATTGCAAGAGAGAACAGGAGGTTGAGAAGCATGGTGGTGGTGAAAACGTCGAGGAGCTGGATAGATTTAAGTACACGATTATTGCCGCATTAAGTACCGTTGCACGTCACGCAGTTGACACACTACGTCCGACGGGGGCCGACCGGGCCATTGGGCCACAAAATGCCACTTTTTGGCCCGCCTGGGCCGTGCACGGAGTATAATACACCAGCGCCTCACGGAGGCGAGAAACCAGAAAACCTGCGAGATGTCCAGGAACGAGAGCTGAACCTGAAGGCTATCGGGGGTCAAAGACAATGCCGCGGCGGCAAAGTACGGATATTTTAGCTCTTCGCATTCGGAGGGACTCTGCCTCAGAAAGGCCGTCGCATAAACAGCGGATGGCCGGCTCAAAGCCCGAAAACAAGGATGATGATGGTTTTGGGCAAGATTCTGCCGGATCAGAAAGCGATGAAGCTCTTATCTTATCTGGTGTCCCACGGTTCGAAGTGATCAAATGACGACCGAGCACATTGCTGACCGCGAATCCCATAGCGGGCTGATGCGCGCGTAGTATTCATCGGAATGTTACAATTGTGGTCATTTACTTGAAGGAAGTCCTCGAAAACTAGTCCAGTTCCAACCCCCGCCTCGGCGGTGCCCCATCCACATCGAAGATCCACCCATTCGCAAACGCGACCTGAAAGCCGCTGTAGAACACCTGCGCCATGCGCGCATACGCCGCGTCGTTCGGGTGAGTCCCATCCACTAGGTCCCCCACAGCCACCACCGCGTGGGAGTCCACCAGCACCACGCTGCGCCCTGCATCCGTGAAATGCTTCACGACCGCCGGAAGCGCGGCGTTGTACGTCGTGATGCGCGCATTGGTTGCTGCGTCGGCGTTGGGCGGCAGCGTGGAGAGCACAACGAGTGTAAGCGGCGGCGCGTCAAGCACGTCCTGGATGAGCGTGGTTAGGCGCGCAGGCGCACCCGCGGGGTCGACGTTCTGCAGCATGTCGTTCGTGCCAACGAGGAGGGTGACGATGTTCGGGCGCTGCACGGGCATGGCCGCGTTCGCCTTGTCCGTGACTTGCGTGATGATGAAGCCCGGGTAGCCCTCGTTGTCCGGGTCGACAAAATTGCCGCCCTTCTGCGAGCCGACCATGTTCACGACGTTGCCGTCGGCGGCGAGGAGGTTGTAGAGGTCGGCACGGTACCCGTTTCCGTCGGTACTCCCAACCCCGAAGGTGATCGATGCTGGAGGCAGTATTAGCTCGCAGACTCCATTTTGGAGGTGTAGGGGGGGACGTACCACCGAGGGGCATTATTCGGGTCGTCTTCCCTGTGAATCCAGCGTAAGAGCTGGGGAACAGCGCGACCGCGACCGCGAGAACACGAGGATGTCTGAAGAGCATGGGGAGGGATAGATACAAGGGTGACTCAGTGGCCGCGATGATCTTTTATAAGCAACGCCTCTCAGATTGAGGTCAGGCGCAGATATGACGCGCGCTGCGACACATGTTTCACATCAGCGAGAACACGCTTCAGATCCTTGAAATAGAAAGTCAGTTGCTATGAGCAGCGAAGGGAAGGTCACAAGATGTGCGTTCCGCTTCTACCGACGGATCAGTTGGGTCATCGCTCTCGTTGAATTTTGCTAGCAGCAGGAGGAGTCGACTCAGTCAGTGGATATTTCATCGGATAATTCTATTTGGCACCCGCAGGTGCCAAAGTACCCGGGTGCCATATAACATTTTCGTTTGACACCCCGAACAAGCGTCGCCGAGAGCATTGCCCAACTTTGCTCCCACCACGTTCAGTTGAATCTGGAGGCCAGAAAAGAGTTTTATGCGCTCCGAATGGGCTAGTATTTGAGTGTCTTCACCATTTTGTCTTTCTTTTGTCTTGTACTTTGCCATTTTCAACCCCCCAAATGCGAAAATGTGTCGGCTCAGTCTGGAGGACAGCCACAAAGGAACCGAAGTCGATGCAACCTCACATTTTTCGGCCAAGCGGAAGCCGCCTTCAATATGTTAGTCACTGCAAAAATATACCGTGCCTGTCCAGTCAGAGACACCTATGCGGGATTATGCTGCCTTGGGGGTGTTATTCATCCTTCTGAACACCTTCTGCTCATCCCGCTCTTTCCCGTCATCCAACCGTCGTCACAGAAACATCATGACAAATCCCGGGGTGCCAAATAGTAACACCCGGGTGCTCATGGCACCTGCGGGTGCCAAATAGAATTATCCTATTTCATCCCGTGAAATAGATATGCCTTTTCCACGGAGGAGGTGCCACGAGCACGCGGGTGTTACTATTTGGCACCCCGGGATTCAAGTTGTCATGATGTTTATATAATGACGGTTGGATGACGGGAAAGAGCGGGATGAGCAGAAGGTGTTCAGATTCCAGAAGGTATGATGATTAATACCCCCAAGGCAGCATAATCCCGCACAGGTGTCTCTGACTGGGCAGGCACGGTATATTTTTGCAGCGACAAACATATTGAAGGCGGCTTCCGCTTGGCCGAAAAATCTGAGGTTGCCAAAACTAATATAGCATCCACTTCAGTCTTCGGGTCCTTTGTGGCTGTCCATCGAACCGACACATTTTCACATTTGGGGGGTTGAAAATGGCAAAGTACAAGACAAAGAAAGACGAAATGGTGAAGACACTCAAATACTAGCCCATTCGGAGCGCATTAAACTCTTTTCTGGCCTCCAGATTCAACTGAACGTGGTCCGTGGGGGCAAAGTTCGGCAATACTTGTTCGGGGTGCCAAACAGAAAAATGTTATATGGGTACTTGGGCACCTGCAGGTGCCAAATAGAATTATCCTTCCACGGATGAATGGAAAATTGGGGGTTGCGAACCGTGGGGCTTTGAACAATCGCTTCGCGAAAAAGATTGTTGTCGTGGGCATCGGCGCAAGGCGATCCCCCTTAGGACTCTGGGCCATGATGAGCAATATGCCCCCGACAATACTGCGGGTCCGCATCAAAATGTACTCCCTGCTTTTTGCTCTTGAACCGCCAAGAAAAAGTCAGATCGCTGCCAGGACCATGGCTGGGTCCCGAATCGAACCGGCGTGTCTGCGCAAATGCAAATATCGACCTTGATCAACAATAATATAACGCAGATGTGGACCTCCCACACCCAAGCCTTGTTCGTCTTGTCCTGAACCGCCGTTTGAGCGGGGTTTCTGAAATTTGGGGAGGTAGTTGCATTGAATGTAGACGCGGACCACAGGCCTTATTCATCCTTTTATGTGAACCCGTTGATGTGCGGGACATTTGTGCCGTTTGTAAAACCTGCCACGCAAATTCAACTTCAACAATACCTTGAACATTGCCCCGGACACAAGTTTGAATGCGAAAAAGAAAGTCGTCGAGGTAACCCGGAAGCGATGAGGTTGGGGGAATGAATGAGCAAATACAAGAATGTGGCATTGATGCAGCATTGAACGCAGGCGCGGACCACCGCCACCAGTTCGGAACCCGCCTTTGTGCGGGACGTCCACATTTGGTTGCGACGAGACTTGCGAATGAATATAAACTCGAGTTCATCTCGGAACGGCGGAAGCCCGGCCATGGTTTGCGGCGGTAAGATGATAATTATATCAGGCGTACGATAGGTTCAAAATGCTTGATGCTGGCTATATTAGACATGCGAGAACAGGATAGCGCTTGTAGGTTCTGGCCAGCATCCTGAATAAGGACAACGGCAGTAGGAGATGACGACAATACTCGCCTCGTTAAACGTTGAATGGATGGATACAACGGCGGTACAAGATGAATCATTTGAGCGCGGCGAGTTTCAGTTCCATCTGTGGCAGATGAATCAATGAATAATCAGAAGGGATCTAACTTTGGCGCACCTTTGCTATTGCAGCTTTAACCTGGGGCCGAAATTTATTGGTAATAAAGGATTGCCGATGCTCGAATCCCTGGTAGCGGCAGTGTGTGCACTCGACCATTTTATCTACCGCGTTATGCACGAGTTTTGGATCTTCAACACTGGAGCCCGAGTGGGAAGAGAGAAGTTCTGCCGCATCGCGGAGGTACGCGAGGAACAACTCGGGTAAGGCGCGAGGTCCGACCTTGACAATTTTGAAGGGACAGGCGGGGCAGGAGAACCAGACTCCTGGTCCTACACTGTACCAGGATAGCTCTGTCACTGCAGAAACAGCCACGCCGCATCAGGAATGATACGAAAGGAGGGAGTAAAAGGTATCTGCAGCGGTATATTTCAACTCTGCAGGTGGCGGGTGGTCGAAAAACCGGAGGCGGAGTTTCAAAGAGAATCACACCGCATCGATGGCCACATCCGCACATCCATGGCGACACGCGAGGGAAAAGACAGAGAGAGGGTGTGCCTCCATATATGTCCGGAGTCGATCCTTCCCGCGAGGCACAATAAACAGCATATCGTACTTGAATAAGAGAAGCTCTAAGGTCTCTCTCAAGTTGTCCAAGGTTCCGACATCTGTCAAAAGCGGTTCGGCACCTGGGTACTAAAATCGGAGCAGTCTGTCGAGAACCGGAGCAGTTTCGGTGACTGGAACCACGGGTGATACTCCAGGATGATCGTCCATCTGAGGAAGACTCAACATTGTCCGGAAAAATGGGGAGGCGGTCGCCAAAATAGCACGATGTACACGAAAGTCGACGCCTTCAGCCGAGCCAAGGACGAGATCTTCATCTGGGCAGTCGAATGAGGCGTGCGGGAAAGGATTTCAGAACGAGGTTGCGAGTGGGAAGTCAGTGCAAGAGACTAGGAAAGGATTCAAGTCTACGTCTTCGGCCGGAGTCTTCAAAAAAGCAAGAAGTGGGCCCGTGCGCGCAACGTTTTCGAGCTCCGCCCGGGACAATTCGACAGCGACCAGCACAAATGCCTTTCGAACTAGGCGCTCCATTGTTTGTTCAACTTTGGTTCAACTTTTATCAAAGTGGCCTTGCACTAAGCGCCGATCATCGGCCTCTTGGCTTTCAGATGTGCGCAGCCCCGTGTCCTGTTCAAATGTCGATGATCACGACGTCGAGAGCCTACCGCCCGGGAATGGTATTAAATTATAAATATTTCCCAAGTCAGAGTTCATGTTGGTTCTGAGAGTTGCTGCCGGTTTTTCTCTTGATGAACAAAACCGGGCCAAAAGACAACATTTTGGAGATCACAATTCAGCACTAATGCGAAAACAACCAAACCGATTCGACAATTCGACCTAGTGGCACAGTGTATTCAACTGGGTAGACAAATCGGTTCAAAATGGGTCTTTATTTGTTGCAGCTTGCTGATCTTGACGCGCCAAATCGATCACGTGGTTGTATTATATCTTGACTCGGAACCTCACCCGCTTCGTCGTCTTGAGCCTATCTTCCCATTTTCCTGGCTGAGAATGCCTGATAGATGACAGCAATGAATTCGATAAAAATTCTCAAGCTTCTTCAAGGATTGCTGCGTTTGTCCAGACTCCAGAATCCTCGAAGCCTCTCTTCGTTCGCGGAAGTGGACCGATCCACCTGGCATACAGCTGTGACGCCGTGCCTTTTCCGGAACATCGAAGTCTGCCTCGATTCCATCGAGTCCCTTGCTGAAGCGTTGTGCAACAACCCAGACCGCGCCGCCTCTTGCATGTCGTTGGCATTTCGCGATAAATTTCGCGAAAGAGAACCTGTTTTGGATGGCAGCGCCATGCAGAAGTTGCGTCCGAACCGCCGCAGCTCCACCTCCAAATCGGGAGATTTGATGTGGCTGTGTTTTTGCGGCAATTCTTCGGCAAAGAATTTATGCCGATGTGTGCCGAAGATGACGCGTTTCTGTTAAAGGCGTCGGATTGTAACAAGTCAAGTAGAGATAATTACATTAACAATAATCAAATCCGTGTACAACGAGATGGGAAATGCTAGGGCTACAAGTTATTGAGTGTGCGAGGGATATGCAGGATATGGGTAGGAGGTGTAAAGAGGATAGTATGTCGTCGGAATGTAGTGAGGTGGAGGATGAGGAATATAAGCAGATGGCGCCGGAATGTGATGAGGTGGAGGATGGGGAATATAACCAAATTGCGAAGGATAGGATGGGGGTACATTCAAGGTGGATGCGCTAGGCGCAGGGTGGGATTCCGCGGCTGCCCTTGAGACAAAGACATCCATCAGTGCCAGCTGCCAAGCAGGAAAGAGATCACGCACTGAACACCAGTTAATTTGGCATCTTTTGCCTTCAGCCCGCTACTCCCGCCCGCCCCATACGCCGCATCTACGTTGTCGCCTCCCTTGCGTCGCTTGATTTTGGTCCGAGGAAGCATCTGACCCTTCGTTTTCTGCCAACTGGATTTGTCGTTCGGCGCCACGAAGGTTGCTGATGGTAGAACAGCGCCGGTGTCTGTTGCCACGAGCGCAGCATCAAGACCTGGCTCCAGACTGACGACTGCGGGGTCTGATGTCTTTGAAGATGGACGCCTGAGGCGCGCCGCTAGTCGCTCCAACTTTTCTGCCAGGTGGATTCCGTGGGACTTCGGTTTGGAAACTGGCGTGCACGGGGATGCAGTGGAGTCTGCGGCCGGAATCAGGGGCAAGGTGGTGTTCGCTTGAATGGAGGAAAATGCGGGAAGTTGTTCGGTTGGTCCCTGTTCGTCGAAGAGGCGCTGGACAGCACACAAATGCTTGCAGAAACAGATGAGCGGATAGTCGAGGCATGTGCATGTGTATGCCTCGACGTCGACCTCGTAGAATTTTGAAGGATCAGATTCCGATTGTACCAGATACCTAGAGTCTTCGACGTGCTCGACGTGTTCCTTTGTGTAGAACTCGCTCTTCCCAAGAATCTTGCGCCGTTTTAGGACCTCAATGTCGGGCCCTTCAAATCCGAGCTCTTGACGCCGTTGTTTTAGCGCGTAGTATCCTGCGACACGGGCGACGAGAACGTTGATGAGGTGGTCAAGGCGTCGGTTGCGTTTGCCGTCTAAGAACTTGCCCTTGAGCACATGATGCCAGCTACGCGGTGTCAGATGCTGACCAAGGACGAAAGCGATATCGATGGGGACGTACGCCTCAACCAGCATGTTTGTATTGCATGCCTCGAATATAGATTGCTCTGTCCGATAGACAGCCGACCACATCCGCACGATGCGGTCGGGCATCCACGTGTTCTTGAGGTATTCGGTAAACTTGGGTGGTGCGATGGCTTGAATCTTCACCCAGGTTGCGCGGAATTTTGCTTCATCCGTAATCCTGATCCACTTCTTCAGCAGCGTCCAGAGATCTGAATGGTCCTGGATCCGGAGGTGTTGCTGCCATGCATGGAGGACGTGCCACCAACAGAGCAGGATCCACGCTCGGTAGACAGCAGTGCAAGCGTTGATTTCCGCCCAGTCAAAGTCCGTCATTATGTAGCGAGGTATGATTGCCGGTGAGCGCGCTTGATTGAGCTTCAGGAAATAATGGATTGTCGACTCAGTACCGCTGGAGGCAAGCATCCATGCGACGGGGATTCCATGCTTCCACTTATCCCGGACCACCAGCGTCGTGAGGTTAAGGTTTTCGTACATCGTCACATTGTGTGTTGCGTCAATGCATAGAATTGCGCCGCCGTATTTGCGGAACATGTTGCACTGCCAGTTTGTTTGCACCATAAGCGTGAAGACGTCGGACGCCAAACCGGATCCAGGAGGAGGAGGGTCGAGTTTGGATTTGAATCCGAGAAGATGCCCTCTTGCGTCCAGCTGCTTCGTCCACTTGAGAATAGATTGGCCATCGTCCGGGTGTAGCCTCACGGTCTCCGCTTCGATTTCCTTCTCTATTCGACGAATGTCGCGTAATTGGATGAATTCCGTTCGGTCGGCGATAGTGCTTCCGTCAAGATCATGGTCAAACAGGTCGTCGCCACTGTAGATGTTCCGGTGAAGCAATTGCAGCTGTAACAGACCCAGGTGAGACAGCGCAAAACGAGGCAGTAGTTAGTTACTCACAATATGTTCAGCAGATACTTTGAGTCGGAGAAGTCCAGCAATGTATTCCTTGGTATCGGCAGGGATTCGCGTGAATGGTAGATTGAGATTTGATGTTGGATGATTGTGCTCCGGAGTGTAGTTGCCCAGGGGTTCCTGGGTACTGCTTAACGAGCAGCACACACTGGCAGCCAATGCGCTTCCTTCCTATCTTGAGGTTGCGCCGCTTCTTCTCCGTGGTCTTGTCGCCAGCGTTGTCAGTCCCACCTGCCCTCGAGCAAACATATCGCAACTGCCTTTCAAATGCTGGAAGTCCCAGATAGGTTTTCTCCAGACGGAGCTCGAAACAGTGGTCTTTTTGCTCCTTAGTGATCCAGGCTTGGAATTGCTCCCAGTCGTCCCAGCGGTGCTGATACTTGCCTTTCCCAAGATCATATTCCAAGCTCCCTGGATCCGGCGAGATTCGAAAGTTGATAAAAGATCCTTGGGCGGGTACAGCAGCGGGCGAGGTTGAGGCAATCAGAGGTGCGGCGTTTTGGGCGATAAAGCGGAAGCGGCCACGGTGGGATTGCATTACAGGCCAGACGAGACAGGCGAGAAAGGCGCGAGACGTGTTCTACGCGTCAAACGCGTGGAGGACAAAGCAGGGAGCAAAGAGGTTGGTGGTCAAAGCAGAAGTAATTGCGCTCACGTGCGACTCTTGGTGGATTGAATTCAAGCCGACATTTTCATTTCTTTCAAACTACATTGAATTGGGTGGGAGCGAGAGTACATATCTAGGTATAATATACACGTCTAAGTAAGGGAAAGAGGATGTACAGAAGGAGATAGCATAAGACTATTTCGATCTTGGTGCAAAAATGGAAATGATATGTACACCCCAGAAATATATAGACAACAAGTGCGTGGAGGGATAGGCAGTGTACAACGGGGAGAGCGACCACATGTGAGACAAGGTTGACGACGATGAGGATGAGGATATGGTGGTGCGTGACGAGCTAGCAACGAGTCTGGGGGAGCACAGAATGCGGGGGGCGGAGACGGCGACGGCGAGGTACCGTAGGCCAGGCGCATAGCAAACAGTCGATCAGCCTCCTCCTGCGATAATGTCGGAGTCGTGGGCAGTGGGGTACGTAGCGCAAGTGCAAACACATCGTCTTCCTGGGATCGTCTCGACTCGCGGTGCTGGTGTTGGGCGACCTTTGCAGTGCTGTTGTCGATGAGTTGCGTCTCGGGTTTCGAGGGGACGAGAGGAACGAAAAGCATCGGCTGGAGGCGAAGGTGCGCGTGCAGGAAGTCCCGCGCTAGGTGCAGGTTCGACGCCATGAGGCCAAACGTAAAAGAAGGATTTGTGTGCAGCATTAGAACACTGGGGGGATGAATCAGCCTTGGCGAGACAGAATGGCACAGATTTACTCACCGCAACGAGATTGCAGTCAAAGTTCCTCCCCGGCCTCTTGGACTTGAAAACCTGAAGCGCTAGGCCACATCTAGGACAGTTGTGAGAGGCGTTTATGTTAGGATTGAAGCGGGCAATGGGAAGGTGTCACGGGCGAGATGGGCGGGACTGGGAGGTGGTGGAAGAGAGAAAGGCGCGTATGGCTTATTTGCCTAAGGCCATCAAGAGTTGGGACGGCCATCACTTCCTTGGCAAAAACATAGCCACATCAAATCTCCCGATTTGGAAGTGGTTCTGCGGTGGTTCGGCAACAGTGCCATGCAGAAACTGTAAGGTAGCGGACAGACAAGTGCGGTTGCCCCACGTGATGCATTAGCCTTATTGGGAAGATTGTTAAAGATTCACTGTAATCGACCTGTTCTCAGATTGAATTAAAAAATCTGGCTTAACAGTTCTGTGTGAATATATCAGAAGACTGCTCCTAAATATTTTGAGAAATTTTGGTTAAGAAATGGGGGACGAGTTCCCAAATTGATGTGGGCGGGGAATGCCATTGATGTGGGCGGAGAATGGCATCAATATCTGATCATTTGGGAACTCGTCCCCCATTTCTCAACCGAAATTTCTCAAAATATTTAGGAGCAGTCTTCTGATACATTCACACAGAACTCTTGAGCCAGAATTTTTAATTCAATCTGAGAACAGGTCGATTACAGTGAATCTTAACAATCTTCCCAATAAGGCTAATGCATCACGTGGGGCAACCGTACTTGTCTGTCCGCTACCTTATACGGACCTGATCACAGTTTTTGGCGTGATTATCACCCATGGTCGGCTGATCAGTTTGACATGGAGGTAGCGTCTCTGCAGGGGCCACGAGATAACATTACTTATCGGAAGACGTTTGGAACGCAATTTCGGCTGTAGTGGCATACCTGGAAGAGCTCGAAATGTACATCCCGTCCAGGGAAAGGCACGTCTGGGTTGGTCCTCGCTGTTCAGATACGTCCAAATAGCTCACCCTCATCCAGGGATCTCTCACACGTGCTTGTCCCACCGAATTGCAGTTATACATGCCAGACGCCCATGAATTGGATTGCAATCCTCTTCAGTCCATGCTCAACACTCTCTGTCATCTTGAAGAACTGTCTCTAGAATTCCCGATGTGTTGTGGTCCCCACGGAATCACCCTTGGCTCCACCCATCCCCGCCTCAAGCAATTTTCATTTATCAGCGTGCTCTTTGCCAAATCCGATTCCTTGTTGCGACATCCAGGATTGAGAGCCTCTTCCTCGAGACAAGGCAACCATTCCTTGGTGGTCCCGCAAACACGCTGAAGGCCCTCAATGTCGACAACAACTCACTAGCCTGCTCTCCAAAGCTTCTGGATTCACAAATCACCCATCTCCGTCTTCGCGAAGTTGACGAATACACGAAATTTCGGGAGGCAGTCCGCGAAGTGGCGCGTAGCCTTCGCTGCCTTGAGCTGGACGTCGAAGGCGCCGACGACGACCCACTTCCTCAGCATGCTATCACTCTCATCCAAAGCGCGCTCAGTCTGGATGAGCTCGCGATTATCCGCTCTGGGGGAGCGCCGACGCCAGATTGGTGCTCCAATCTGCTCGTAAGTCCCCTTGGATCGTTATGTCGGGGCACGCTGATCGTGTCCTCACAGAACGAAGTATTCGCAGTCATTCACCCCGCCACACCCCTCCGAGCGCTCCGCTTCCGCTGTGGTGGGGCCCTGCCACAAGAACGGCTCAATGACCTCTGCTCTCTTCCCCCGCGACTCAAATATATTGGTTGGGACTGGCTGCCCCCGTTGGACGGTCCTCTCTACCCTCATGTACGTGATCGAGAAACGGGACGACAAGAACATCGTCGTAGACACATTGGCCCGCCCGGAAACTGACGATTGGATGGCCCAGGGTGGTTCTCCATTTCATGGGCGAGCCCTGGACGGTCTTTCCTTCAATATCGTTTGATGGCTTGGGCATAACACGGTTATCTGTGTACCTCGAATTTCGATGTATGTGCTTTATTTATGGCTCCTCCCTAATTTCAGTCTGGCGCCTAAGGAATCGGTCCGAGTCCGATGGATTCTACCTCTACCTTTCCCCTCCTCTGATTCTACCGCGTTTACGAGCTGAGGCCGTTTCAAGAATCGTGGTCTCCTGTTCTCGACCTTCTGCTGGACGCGCACTGACAAGCAAGATACTGAACTTCCGTACGAAAATCATTTGTTCTACTTACATGTGGCAGCTAGATAGGCAGATTACACACCACGGTTCCACTTGAGTAGGAACCTTGGGTTCTGGGTGTGCAGGCAAATTTTCTCGCGACCGTACGAGGATTCCTTCAAACTGCCATTGCAACGACCACAACTCATACGATGTTATCCGCAAGTGAAATCCAGAAAGAAAAATTATATGCTACATACGATACATTCCCGACATACATCAACAAACGTACACTTAAGTCGACTTGATGCTGCACAGAAATGTCAGAGCGAAACGCGACGCCGGTCAAGCATAGCCATACCTCGAAGATTTGACGGTTGCCCTTCGTCACACCAAGCTTCTTGGAGCCTGCGAGCGGGCAGGTGAGCGACACCCGACGTTCCAGGTGGGAATCGTTGGTGAAGCGACGACGCTTCGTAGATTCGGTGTCTTCCGTAGTTTCGTCTGTGGTAGAATCGTCGGTGGTCGAATCATCAGTGGTAGAATCATCGGTGGTCGAATCATCAGTGGTCGAATCATCGGTGGCCGAATCATCAGCGGTGGAATCGTCGGTTGCGGAATCGTCAGTGGTCGAATCGTCGGTGGTCGAATCATCAGCGGGTCGAATCATCGGTGGTGCCCTACTAAACTATCAGGTTCCTGCCAGAAACGAAAGTGAGCGAAACATACATCGTCGGTAGTTTCATCCGCGGTCTGAACGGAGGAAGAAGATATCAGAATTGCGGATGAAAGCAAAGGTCAAAATCATTCAACATACAGCATCAGTTCCATCTTCCGTCGTCTCCGCAGTCTGAGAAAGAATGTGAGACTTCATTCCAGAAATAAACAACAGGAAGGAACTCACCCCGTCATCTACGGTAGTCGCATCCGCGGTCTATAAATCAAAACTAAACGTGAGCTTCGTATAACATATCGAATCGCAACATACACCGTTGGTAGCTTGGTCTCCGAAACATTTCTGAGAGCTGGCAGTCAGAAAATGTAAGGTCAGAAGTAAACCGAGTGAACGTACTGTGAAGATCTTGAAGTTCTTGTTGAACAGCTTGGCGTTCGCGAGCTTGTCGAAGAGACCTGAGGTTGCAGGTGAGAAAAGTATGGCAAAAGAAAATAACGGGATCTTACCGAAGAAGCTGCCCTCAGCACCTACGTTCACGCTGATTCCACCATTGACGTTGATGCAGCCTCCGAGGGATTTGGTGGTGGAGTCATCCGTGGTGGCGGTCTGAAGAGAGATCGTGAGTTCTGGAAATTTGACCAACGGCAAAGACTGACATCGTCCGTGGTTGTGCCATCATCGGTAGTGGTCTGTGAGAATCATGAGCATCCACGAGCCCCGATGCAAGAAACTATAATACATCGTCGGTCTCGGTACCCTGAGCACGCGGATGTTAGTGTTGGAATTTGGACAAGGAAAAATAAACGTACATCGTCCGTGGTGGTGCCATCATCGGTAGTGGTCTGTGAGAATCATGAGGATAGAGAACAAACAGAAGGAAGGTCAATACATCGTCGGTTTCGGTACCCTGAGCAAGCAAATGTGAGTAGTGGTATATTGGCGCCAGCAAAGAACGTACGTCGTCCTCGGTGGTGCTGTCATCCGTGGCGGCGGCGTTATCTTCGGCAGTGGCCTGAGAGAATCATGAGGATTGTGAACGGAAGGCAGAGAAGATAATCTTACGTCGTCCTCGGTCTCGGTACCATCGTCAGCAGTGGCCTACAGGAATCATGAGGATCTGGAACAGAAGACAGGGAACTCAAATACATCGTCGGTTGCGGTGGCCTGAGCAAGCAGATCTGAGTATCGCTATGTTTCGCGAACGAGGAAAAAAAACGTACGTCGTCCTCGGTGGCATCATCAGCGGTGGTCTATGAGAATCATGAGAACTGCGAAGAAAAAAACATAAGCAGGTCAAATACATCGTCGGTTTCGGCGGTCTGAGCAGGTAAATGTCAATACTGATGTGTTTTGCGAACAGAAAAAAACGTACGTCGTCCTCAGTGGTGCCATCATCGGTCGCGGTATCTTGGTCGGCAGTAGAGTCGTCTGTCTGTTGATCATCCGTGGCGCGCTTTTCAGTCGCCTTGGAGTCGTCCTTGGCGGCAGAATCGTCCTTGGCAGCAGAATCGTCCTTGGCGGCAGAGTCGTCCGTGGTCTCAGAGTCGTCCGTGGCGGTAGAGTCATCCGTGGTCTCGGAATCGTCGGTGGCTGCTGCATCATCGGTGGCTGCATCGTCGGTGGTCTCGTCTGCAGACGCAGCGTTGTCGAGGGTGTCGGGGTCGAGGGTCTCCTGATCGCCGGACTGGTCGTCGACACCTCGCCGTCATCCGTGGTCTCAGTGCCGTCGTCTGTGGTCTCGGTGCCGTCATCGGTGGTCTCGGTGCAGTCGTCGGTGGTCTCGGTGTCGTCGGTGGTCTCGGTGCCGTCGTCGGTGGACTCGGTGTCGTCGGTGGTCTCAGTGCCGTCGTCCAGTGGTCTCGGTATCATCGGTAGTCTCATCCGACGCGTTATCAATCGCCGGGGGGTTAACCACTTTGGTCTTCGAGGCCGACCCATCGAGATTCATCTCCAGCGCGGCCTGAGTGTCGAGGTTGAGGAAGATTTGCGCCTTCGCCTTGTTGCCGAGCGCCGAGACGCCGAGGTTGAGGCTCGGGATCAGGTGCGCGGTGAGCTAGTCGAAGGGTAGGGCATCAGCTACGCTCCGCAAGCGAGGAATAAGGAAGGGGGACGTACCGTGCCCGTGGCGGTGACGTCCGGTGCCGCGTTCAAGGTGAGAGCTACGCGTAGTGTCAGTGCACTACAGCGGGGGGAGTGCGAAAGGAATAACGCACGAGTGTCGCCAATGGAGAACGCGCTCGAGACAGGCTTGTTCTTGTCATCAGGGGGGAACGCGAGCTGCGCGTTGTCGACGTTGAAGTTGAGACCGACGGTCATGTCCATGACGACGTCGACGTCGCCGACCACCTGCGCCGAGACGGTGAAGGAGGGCCCGACGGTGAGGATGCCGGGGAAGTCGAATCCTAAAATGGCAATGAGATTTATTTCCTTATTTGGAAGTCTCTAGCATTTCGCGCCTCCGCCTTAACCAGCGGGGGAGGGCAAGAGAGAAGGGAAGGCGCGGAATGCAATGCCGAGCTAACAAGACTGCCTGGAATGCCGAGGTTCACCAGCTGGATCTTGCCCGAGTCGACGTGGCCCTGGCCCGCAAGTCAGTGCAGGTTCTGCACCCCCCACCGAGAAGACAGACGCACCGTAACATCTGCAGTCATGGTCATGGTGCCCGCAACGTCACGGTCATCCCAGCAATGACGCCGAATGAGGTGAGCTATGGGATGCATCAGCTCAGTCAAGCTCCTCTAGAAGCGAAAGCGCAACGTACCTTCGGCGGCGCAATCGTCCCCGTCGCCTGCACAGTCATGGATACCTGGGCATTCGCATTCGCATCCATATCGACCTGCAGGGATGCCGAGACCTTCCCGCAGCTGATGTCCGAGTTGATGAGGTTGACAGTCTTGTCGAAAGTGAGCGGCTTCAAGTCGAAGGTTTTGTTGACGGTCGACGGTGTTGTTCGCGATGGCTACAAAGGGAGGTGCGTTAGCATCTGGACTCGGACGAGGACGGCGAAGGGGGTATAAGCTGAGAAGCATAACATAGGTGCAAAGCATAACATAGGTCCATAGGCACAGTGGCAGGATGAGAACGGGGGAAAATGGGAACGCACATTGGCAGCAGCCTCAGCGTCAGACGCGGCGGCCTTCGCGGCGGTCGCGACCTTGGTAGCAGCGCCCTTGGCGACGCTCTCCGCCTTCGTTGCCGCATCTACCGATCCTCGCATCAGCATCCGCGAACGAGCGCAGGCACGAGAAACGTACCCTTCGCCTTGCTCTCGACCTTGGTGGCGGCCGCTGTGTGGGGAGTGGAAGGAATTCGTCAGTACGGATTGTGGAGGGGAGGAGAGCACGTACACTTCGCGGCGCTCTCGGCCTTGGTGGCAGCATCCTTGGCTTTGCTCGCCGCCTTGGTGGCAGCATCCTTGGCGGCATCGCCGCCTTGGTCGCAGCGTCCTTGGCTTTGCTCGCCGCCTTGGTCGCAGCGTCCTTAGCGGCATCGCCCGCCTTGGTCGCAGTGTCCTTCACCGAGCTCGCCGCCTTGGTCGCAGCGTCCTTGGCGGCATCAGCGGCCTTGGTCGCAGTGTCTTTCACCGCGTCCCCCGCCTTCGTCGCCGATCCTTAACATCACCCGCCGCGTCCTTCACCGCGTCCCCAACCGAGCCCGCCGCGTTGTCAATCCCGTCCTTGAGCCCATCAATCGCGCCCCCCCAGGCTGAACCGCCGGTGCGCGCGGCTGGAGCGGCGCGACTTGGGCACACCTGGATGTTGTTCGCCTGCCCGGGGACGTGTTCGCGAGGATCGCGATTGTGACGGGGCCGGCCTTGGACCAGTCGACCGCGTCGAAGTTGGTGTCGATGCTGAGCGCTTTGACGACGGGGACCTTGCCGGAGCGGCGCACGAGGCCACGACGGACGGAGGTGGGATGGACTGGTCGTCGGGGACCCAGGCCTTTGGAGATGCGCGCGAAGGCGTTGGCGCCGCACTGAGGAGGGGATCAGTTTCGATTCCACTGGAGTCAGCGCGGGCATCGGCGGAGAGTTTCGCATCACATCACGAAGGATGTGTCTATAACACAAAAGGGGAAGGGGGAGGAAGAACGAGCTACTCACGTCCTCCGGCAACCGCACCACCTTGTTCACCGCGCCAATCGATTCGTACAGATGCCCGCACTTGGAGTTCGGGTATCCGGGTCGTTCATGCACACCAGCCGGATATCTTGCTGGAGCGCGTTGGGGTCGCATCCGATGATCTGCCAGTCGGCGGCCTTGGTGATGTCGGTGATGGCGTTGGAGGAGCCCCACTGCGCGCGCGTCAGTCAGCCTTCGTATAATGGTTGGATGTATGAGGGACAACGCACGACTTTTGAGAGATCCGGTGTGGCCGAGTTGTTTGCGGCCGGGAGATCGTATGAGCATCGCCCGAGGTACATGGGACCGTCCAGTCGTTCAGGGCGTTGATGCCCGCCAGGAACGGGACAATAACCAGGACGGAAGAAAGCATCGTGGTTTTAAAAGTTTTAAAAAAGAAAATAGGGTCGTTCAACGACCAAAAGAAATGAAATGAAAGAAGGGCCCAACGAAAGAAGGGAAGGGGGAAGAGGCTCAGAGAAACAGGGGCGGATGCGATGTTGGGCTGGGTATATATCAGATGGTGGCTAGGTGGCTTGGCGCCGTTCCGTATCTGTGGTCGCGTAGAGATGTATCAAGGAGACCAGTCCATTTGCGTCTAGAGCGGACGTTTTGCGAGTTCGGGATCTTCATGCAGCTTGCCAACTCCCGCCCATTCAAAGAAGACATCCCAGCTTGGCGTCGACACCGTGTATTACGCGCCCGACGTCTGTGGTCTTCCCCGCGCGCCCTCGAAGACGAGTCTACTCTTGCACCTTGCGGAGGGCCGAGTTTCCACCGACCCGAGGCTGTGGCATTGCCCTTGCGCTGAAACGGCTAGGTGCTTGGGCGCCGTATATGCCCGCTTAAACGGTTACAGTCGTATAGAATTGGGCATCGCAATCGTGATGGTGGTTGTGAATCACGGAGTTTTGTTTTAAATTGCAAGCGTGAGAAACGGAGAATGATCTGATTTTGTCGGAACCGGTCCGAGCGACTGACCCTGTTCATTTTGTGTCTAAGTACTGAGACAAAGACCAAAGAAGTGGCAAATCTATCTGCAACTCGAATTCTGGATTGAAACTATCAATCAGTGCAGATCGCGTCCTCGGGACTAGTATTGAGGAGCACCGTCAGGGGCACTGCAGCCTGAGTGGTGTGGATTTGAGAGCGCGATAAGAGCAGCGACGCAAGGATGGTCGAGAGCAAGAGCGTTTCAAACTCCGATCGGACGGCAGACGGCGAATTTCGAAGGAGCGGTCACGGAACACGGAAGATTCGGCAGATCGGGACCACGAACACCGCTCTCCGGTAATGTGGCGATAAGGCTAATCTTTTACCGCACCCATCTCTGTACCGCCCACCATGTCCTCCCCTACCACTGCTGCATGGCATCCCCTCGACCCCCTCACCCCCGCTGAAATCACTGCCGTCTGCCTCGCCCTCCGCAAGCACATTGCGACGCAGACAGACATAAAGGCCCTCAAGTTCATCACCTGCTACTTGCTCCCGCCGCCCAAGAAGACCGTGCTCGCGTTCCTAGGTATCCCTCTCGCACCAGGGAAGAAACCGGACGGACCGATCCCGATTGTTAGGAAGGCAGAGGTCGACGTGCGTGCTTTCATTTTGCCGCTCCAAACGAGCTAGAAAGTAGATCCAGATTATCGATCTCGTGAACGGGTCAGCCAACTCTCGCAATTCAGTAGCACCGCTGAGATAACCAACCAACTTCATGCAGGCGCGCATACAACGCCATCCTCTCCTTTCAAAAAGAGGTGATGTAGGATGGACCCTCGACACCTTCGACCTCCTAGAAGAGGGCATCCAGCCGCAGATCTCCATCGAGGAGTTGGTCAACTGCGATAAGGTCGTGAGGAATGATCCGCGTGTGCAGCAGTTTGCGAGGACGTTGGTGAGTGGCGGTCCACAAATACATTTGCCGGCGGCGAGAATTCTGATTTCAATCTGCGTGACGTGCAGGAGTGACCCCTGAGGAAATCCACTGCGAAGGCTGGTCCATCGGCTTCGATAGCGCTTCCCCACACAAGCAGCGGCTCCAGCAGGGGCTGCTGTTTGCGCGGTTTTCGAGGCATGATAATTTGTATGCGCATTCCGATGGTACGTTCCCGCATGCTACAAGCTGAGAATTAATATGTGATTCTCGGGCTAATTGTGTGACGGATGTAGGACTTTGTCGCGGTGTTTGACTCGAACGCGGGGGAGGTGGTACACATTGGTTAGTGTGTTCTCTCACATCAACATCCCAAGTAAATGTCCCTGATTCTCTATAAATTCCACCCCGACCCAGACATCGCCCGCACTACACCCCCCGGCCCCACCCTCTCCGTGGCCTCCACCAGACTCCCGTCTTATCCGACCACGAAACGCAACTCGCCCAAGCGCAACGCGCGCGCATCCCCCCTCCCCGGCGCGCATTCGACTTCCTCCCGGACTTGATGGCCACCACCCAGGAAGGCTTCAAGCTGAGGGAGGACGTGAAGCCGCTGCATATTACGCAGCCGGAGGGCGTGAGCTTCAGCCCTACGGGGCGCGCAGCTGGAGTGGCAGAATTGGCGGATGCATGTCGGTGCGTGATCATCTTCTGCTTGGATTCTATTCTTCTTCAACGTTGTCGTCCCATACGTTCCGAACGCTTGCTTTCCCATATATTAACTGATGCCCCTGTAGGCTTCAACCACCGCGAGGGCCTCGCCCTCTCGACGATCACATACAAACGACCACGGCGAGGTGCGCCCCGGTGCTGTACCGGTTGTCGCTTGCGGAGATGGTCGTCCCGTATGCGGCGGCCCGAGCATCCGCACCCAAGGAAGTTTGCGTTTGATTCGTACGTTGTTGTTTCGGGCTTCAACCAGGTTATAACTTCTGGTCCAGAGGAGAATACGGCATGGGCGTCATGGCGAACGAGCTCTCGCTGGGGTGTGTGACTGTCTCGGGCAGATCCATTATTTTGGTATGCTTCTCCGCCTCTATTCTCACTGCTTGTTTGATTTAAAAAATCAAATCGGGCACAGCCTGGAACATTTGTGAAGCACGACGGGACGCCGCACGTCATCGAGAACTGCATATTGCATTCCACGAGGAGGACGCCGGCGTGCTGTGGAAGCACCACCGACTTCCGTCCAGGCGGGGCGATCGCAGACGGTTCGCCGCCGAAGGCTTGTTGTGAGCATGGTGTGCACGTTGGCGAATTACGGTGGGCGCACTGCTGTTCGATGTGCGATTCCAAAAATGTCTGACGAATATGCCAGAATATATCTTCAACTACCTGTTTTACCAAGATGGAAGTATCGAGATGGAGATCCGGCTCACAGGGATCCTGCAAGTGTACGTGGCTGCGGATGAAGAGAAGAGCCCGTATGGGACGGTCGTTGCGCCAAACATTAACGCGCATTATCATCAGCACATTGTAAGTCCATATTCTCCATCAAACTCTTGGCTAACTCCGATGTAGTTTCTCCGTCCGCGTCGACCCCATGATCGACGGACTACAAAACTCAGTCGTCGAGACAGACATCGCGCCCTCCGCGCACCCGACCGGCTCCGCAGAAAACTTCGCCGGGAACGCATTTACTGCCACGGACACCGTGCTGACCAGAGCGTCCGCGCGCACATACGAGCCGGACACGGAGCGCCGCCTGGCGCATCGTAACCCCCGCGCGGCAGCACTACAGCACGGGGAAGGACGTGGGGTACGCGCTCGGCGTCAAGGGCGCGGCGGTGCAGCTGATGGCGCGCCCCGACGGGTGGGTCGGGCGGCGCGCACCGTTTGCGACGCGGCCGGTGTGGGTGTGCCGCGACGTGGAGAGCGCGAAAGGCGGGCGGATGTGGCCGCGGGGAAGTACGTGCCCCAGACGCGCGAGGCGCCGGAGGATTCGATTGGGGAGTGGGTGAAGGGCGGGGAGAGCATTGAGGGCGAGGATATTCTGGTGTATTTGACTGTGGGCGTCACACATATTCCGAGACCCGAGGACTGGCCGGTGTACGTTATTTCTCTTCAAGTGCTTTCTTGTTTGACCGATATTAATTACTTAGGATGCCTGTGGAGCACTTGAATATCACGTTCAAGCCGGTCTCATTCTTCGAGGCAAACCCTAGCATGGACGTGCCAGGCGTCCGGACCCCCACAGTGCTCCTGCTTTCGCCAGGATCGACGAGGATCCTCAGACTTGCCACTAGCGCTACAACGCACGAGAAATTTTCAAATGTATTGTATTTGTATGCGACATAACCGACGAGTCGAACTTGGGCTCAACTTGACATTCTGTTCGAATACTGGTGACGCGTCTGATTCCCCCTCGAAGCACTGAAGTGGTTGAAATCCAATGTCCAATTTCCGAGCACACAAATTGTGTTATGTCTCAGACCGGCTTCCCAATCCACCCATTCTTCGCCGCCTGCTGGATAACGGGGAACCACGCGTTCGCCATCTTTACATACCCGGCATCCGTAGGATTATCCCATCAATCAAATCCGACGCCAGCACAGAGGCTCATGCTCGCGAGCAGGATATGCTGCCCCGCCGCCTTGCGCGTGTTGACCAGCTGCGTCCAGCGCCGTGTTGAATGTGTCTACGTTCGCCTGTAGGCCGGTGCCGGTGAGCGGGGTGAGCGAGGCGACGATGAGCGCGGCGTCGGGGCAGGTGGTGAAGATGGTGTCAATCAGGGAGGATATCTGCGCGGGGGCGCCAGAGCTGATGTTGTCGAGGACGTCGTTGGTTCCGGCCATCAGGAGGACGACCTGAGTGCAGAGAAAATTATCGACATTTGAGTTCGGGGCCTGAAAAATGAACGATGAATAGACGCACATTGGGGCGCGCGGGCAATGCCAGCGCGTTTCGTCGCGGACTGAGCGATCTGTGATATTATAGCGCCGATATGCCCCTCGTTATCGTTGTCCACCATTGTGCCCGATTTGATGGATCCAATGAAGTCGATCGTGTTTCCGGTCTGCAACAGGTTGTGGAGGGTAGAGCGATAACCGTTTCCGTCGCTGCTTGTGAAGCCATAGGTGATGGAATCACCGAGGGGAAGCAAGCGGATATTCAGCCCTGTCGCGGAAGTCGACGTTGACGATGGGGCCGAAGTGGTTCCGGTAGACGTGGGTGATGAAGTTCTGGAGGTGGTGGGCGTAGATGTTGTGGTTGTAGAGGGAGGAGCGGTGCCGGGCAGACACTGAGAAATGTCAGAATATAGAGGATGCGGGAGAGCGAACCAAGAACCTGCGAGTAAAACGGGTTCTGGGCAACGCAAACCGTCCCTGATACGCATGTTGTCGCTGCGAAATGAGGAGATGAATTTTTAAAAAATTAGTTGCAGAAAGCTCTCGCAACGCACGACCAGTCCAACCCATGCCACCGCCTTGGAGACGAAGCTGGTTAATATACCGCTCGGAATCTCGATCTTGGTGGTGGCTTACATTGCCCCCATTCCGGACTCTGAGCGACCGCAAGTCCTGAGACGCACAAAGAGATGAGAATTGAGAACAACATTTCCTGCTCGGGTCTCGATCCCGAGGGCAGCGTCACAGTTATATGTCGTCCGCCGGAATCTCGGCGATTCGTTGCGGATCACATTTGAAGTTGGAATAATGGTCATTTGAGCCGGGTGAAGGAGAATTTAACGGGCCGCGTGAGATCCTGCTCGAGCTAGCTTGTCAGGAGGTATCGAGAGGTCGCAAGCACGGGTTGTCCAAAGGTATTCTAGAACCGATTTGCCCGTTTCGTATTTTTGAAGAAAATTGGAGATATTTGAAGACAATCCAGAACGACGGTTCCAAGTATGTACCTGCTTGAGAACGTTTGGGCCTCCAGAACCAGACAGAAAGACCGTAAACGATTTGCGCGCGAGCAGGCTCCAAATTCGAGAGAAGGCCGGTGGCGTTACAAAGTCTAGGGAAATTTGGGGGTAATTTCAAAAGCAAAAGATGTGAAGTTGCGTTTGCCCAAGCTCCAGATGCTGAACGATGTCGTCGCCCCCCGTCGGGAGCGCCGGGTAGTGGTCCCAGGTCAGAGCAAGATGCCATCCGCCACGTGCACAATGTGATCTGTCCTGATCTGGCACCTCCAAGGGCACCTCTCACCATCGACCCAGCCTCCGAGTCGACCTCTTCCCGTGGTGCCGCACACTCTGCGAAGGGTTTTTTTTTTGCCTTTTGAAAACAGCGGTACAAACTGGACTCACCATGGCCCCTGGACTCCTTCTGTCCGATCTGGCCCCAGACGTTATCTTTGCTATCTTTGTGTACTGTGACATTTACTCTGTGGTTTCTACGGCCCAGGTAGCGCATGCAGCTCATTATTCCGTTCAAAATAAGCTTAACCTCCCCAGACTTGCCGATACCTGCATCAGCTTGCATTCGACAAGAGTGTCTGGCTGGTTCTGCTCGACAACCTCCGGCGAAGATCGATTCTCGATCGGACTCGGACTCCTACTATTGAAACACTCTCCGTGGACGAGATGGTTGGACTGGTAAAGCGCTTAGTTACTGGGCCAGAAACGTGGAGTCCTCTGGATTCCGGCTCCGTGGCGGCGGTTTTCTGCAGAAACCAGGCTGCATCCCACCATCCGCAACGGTCCGGGAGTCACTTACTGGGAAAATGTGGCCAAACTGCTTCCGAGTGGACGTCACGTACTCTTCAACAACCGGAATAAACTCGAGTGTTGGAATGTTGCGGATGATAAACTGATGTGGAAACACGTCTCAGGCGTAGCTGAAGCTGTGGTACTCGAATTTGCTGCCGAGGAGACACATTTCGGATCTTCAGCTAATATTATCATTTGCGCTCGCACCTATCCTCTGGGTGGACGGCGTAAGAAGTGAGTGAGCTAAGTTGGAGCTCAGCGCCGACACCGTACTGAAGTCTCGATTTTCAAGCTACGTAGAGATCGTCACCCTGGATCTTCAAACTGGGGGTTCTAATACCGTGCTCGTCACTCGTGCCCCTAGCGCCCGCGATGATAATTCATACTGCAACCCCGCCATCTGCGGAGGACTCGCTGCTGTCGGCGTCACATCGACAGATAGATTCATGATCTTGAATTGGCGAGAAATTCGTATTTTATTCTCAAGTGTCGGCAGGTCGGTGCTTTCAGAGTCATATAACCTTGAACGTCGCTGAAGCCGCACAATACAGGAGTTGCCGTCGCAGCTTGTGCTGATCCAACGGCATGTCCTTATTAAAACATCTTCCCAGATCGACGTTATCACCAACATCCGACTGGATCCCTACTGGAAACCAACCCTCGACATCAGTGCCCCACTCGAATTCTCCGTGGTTCCGGCAATTAACCTCCCAACATTCAGTATGTTTGTCGATCCGGCAACCGAACAATCTTTCAAGCACCTGTACGTGCACGAGAGTCCCATCCGAGACGATACCTATCGCGTCTGGATACGCGGCCCAACGCACGCGCCGTATATCGAGGGGCTCCTCCGCTACCAGCTCTCGATCCCCATCCATGGAGCGCCCTATTGGCGTGGTGGAAACTCAGTCCTTTGTGGTTTCCTCCCCGTATCGCGTCATTCCCTATTCCGGGCACACCCTGCTCCAAACAAAGTCCGAAACCCCTCCCCGTGTATATACGATGTGCCCCCCAACCTCGTCTGCACCCGCACGCGTGGAGGTCCCGTTCTGTGGAGAGTACCAGGACGTTGCGCCGTACTCCGGGGCGATCACGTACTGCACGCGCTCGTCCATTGTGATCAAGTACTACGAATGAAAAGTTGGATTCGTTGTTATTGCGGATTCGCGCGTCACGGGGGTGGTCCGTGCGCTATTTCATTTGCGCTCCACGTGCTTATCGCAATCACCTTGCTTTTAGCCGCCATGTCCAGGACCGAAATCTCGATTCTCAGTTGGCTTCCCAACGAAATTCTGTCCACGGTGATGAAGGGAATAGCGGATACCTCACCACCAGATCTTGCTTCGCTTTGCAGGACCTCGCGGCTGATCAATAGCCTCGCCACGCCGCTGCTTTACCGCTCCATAGTCCTCGCCGACGCCCCACAGATCGAATATTTTGTTCGAACAATGAATGACAGCTCTGGCTCGTCGCCACCGCTGTGTCGCTATGTGAAGCGGTTGTCCATTTCAGATGCCTGGAGTATCACTACTCCGGACCCCGACTTGTGAGTCGTATTCTACTGCGTTGCCGCATCCAATTGAAATATCGCAGAAAGCTGTCACCGCGCGCTTACGAAGCTATTTCCTCCGTCCTCCCTAAATTCTCAGCCCACCTCGAATATCTCGACCTTATCCTCCTTCTTGATCGCGGAGGAGCTCTGGAATTTACTGAGACGCTATTTCAGGACGCATACTTCCCGAGTCTGACCTTCTTCCGATACATCATTCAACCGCAACTCTTGCCCCTGTTGTCGTCCTTCCTAAATCGCCACCCGACGATAACCGATCTGTCTCCCATTCAAGTTACCGACACGCTGGAACCATTGCCATTGGATCCCATCCTCTTACCGAATCTCAAAACGTACGATGGCGCTGTCCCTTTGATCCCCTCCTTCAATCTTGATAGCGGATCCATTTCTCGGGTCACTCTTCGATGGCGTCGGGGTAATACAGACATCGAGCGGCCGCTTGCGCATCTTGGGAGTACAGCCGCGCCCGACACGTTCGTCGGCGCTTTCGGATCGGACACCTTCGAACACTCGACTGTTCTTGAAAGTGTCGGCACACACCTCCCAGATGTCAAAACCCTCAGACTTCAAAGAAACGGGCAGCACAGCTCGTATTTCTCGCGTTCGTTTGTTCTTCTGCCACTTGATTGGATGCCTTTGACGATTAATCTAGGAGGAGACACTCCAAATCGCGACTCAGCTCAAGAAATTCACTTCCCTCTCCGAGTTGGAAGTTCTCAATGCGGATGCTCGCGTGCAGCAAAACCCAGACGCCGACCGTGAAGCGCTCCCTCGCGTGGGGCGAGGCGTGCCAGACTCTATCCGCAATCACGTTGAGTAAGGACGCAGATATCTGCAGCCGTTGTCTGTTTGCTGACATGTTTACGTAGATGGAAGGGAGTGGAAACTTGTCCTCGGGGAATGGGTCGCCTTGCAAGAGAGCGTTTGCCAGGTGAACACATTCGAGCATTTTGCTTCTTGAAATAGGGCTGAGGTCCGCAGCTTCCTTTCTATATCTTACTCTTGAATACTCTTTGTAAAAGCTTCCCGCTGTCCTTGCGGCGCTCAAAATTCTTTTTTGTGTTTGTTACAATCATCATCGAAATTTGCAGTCCCGCGGGAACCTTCGTGACTGGGGCGTATTCCAGACCTTTTTGAACTGTCAAATCTTCTTTCCTCATTTACGACAAACAACAAAATTTCAGGGAGCTTCCAGTCCTCGATTGAATTGCTGGCTCGCGGTGTAAATCAATCTGCTGGCTCATGATCAGCTAAACACGGGCTGTGCACGATCGCGAAGTGTCACATCAGGAGATTGTAGCAGTCACAAAACTTTCTGCTTTTCACCAGCTCGTATGGTTCTCACTCGTCGCGCCGCCAGGGCGAACAACTCCATTATCCGGTGGCTTCCCAACGAAGTACTTGCCGCTATAATGGCGGATGCTTCCACGGCAGATCTTCGCGCGCTTTGCAGTACCTCGCGCCTAATCCGCAATATTGCCACACCACTGCTGTACCGCACCGTTATCCTTTCCACCGTCCCGCAGGTCAAGTGTTTCGTCCGAACGATGAAAAGGCGAGCTGGCTCATCGTCGCCCCTCGCTCGTCATGTACGGCAATTTTCCATGACGGATGTCGGTAACCCTGACTTGTGAGCGATTTTTATTTTATCTGCGTAGCATCTATCAGCTAAAGTATTTTTAGTAATATACCTTGGAGCCTTTTCAAAGGCATCACCTCCGTTATATCTGACCTCTTCAACCTCGAAGAACTCGATCTTCTTATTTTGCTTGACCGCGCGCTGGAATTTGCGGAATGCTGCTCTTCCGCGCATACTTCCCGAATCTTATGACCTTCCGATACGCCGTTCAATGGATGACTTCCGTGTCATTGGGGCCTTTTCTAAACCGGCACCCAAAAATAACCCATCTGACTCTAATGCAAGTTGGACAACGCGAACGATTCGAGCCCTTATTCCTGCCGAATCTCCTCTCGTACAATGGACCCAGCTCTGTCATCTCCTCCATCACTCGCGATACCACCTCCATTAACTATGCGTGCATTCTATGGCACGACGTCGATGATCGGATGTCGACGTGCCGCTCCTGCATCTCAGCCGGCTAGGCTCGCCGGCCACCGTCATCGGTGTCTCCACCTCCGATCGCCTGAGAGACGCAACAATTCTTGCGGGTGTAGCTACACACATCCCGCACGTCGAAATTCTGGCACTTCGAAGAACCGGAATTACTGCTGCAGCTCGTATCACCTATGTTCGTTCCGGTTTTGCCCCTTGACCGGATTTCGTCTGACATTTTCATTTACATAGGAGGACACACTTGAAATCGCGACTCATCTGAAGAAATTTACTTGCCTCTCCGTTTTGGAACTGCGAGATGTCGATCGAGGTGACGACCCACACGACGATCGGGGAACGATCCTGTTGTGGGGCGGGGCATGCAAAGTCTATCTTCAATTGGACTGAGTCCGCGCCTCGTTGTGTCCATTATCGGTTCACTAACATACATCCCTAGATGGAAGACATTGGAAGCTGATGCTAGGTCATTGGATTTATTACGAATAATTGCTTTGCTAGCGTATCGGTCGCTACTCCATTAATATCTTCCTCCTTGCGATCTGCACTCAATATTCTACCGTAGACCGTAACACATGCTTCCCTCCCTGAGCTTTTCCCCATTTCTGAGCGCATGGTCCGTGCACGTTTTTGTGGGCGTGGTGTCACCAACTGTCACAGGCACGAGGTTCCCTTCCTCCGCCCGCATGGCTCTAACTCGTAGGGACCCTTCGGTCTTAGAGAATTCGATCGAAAGATGGCTCCCCAACGAAATTTTGGAATCCGTTATGTTGCATGCGTCGACAGCAGATCTCCTCTCGCTCTGTAGAATCCTCGCGCCTGATCAGCAACATTGCCACGTCATTGCTTTACCACACCGTATCCCTCTCCGCTGCGGCCAAAATGAATTCCTTCCTCCACACAATGAAGCAGCGCTCTGAATCATCGGCGTTGCTGTCTCGTTATGTACGGCAGTTCTCCATTCATGAGGGCCCCGACCTGTGAGTGATATTACGGTGCTGATTTGAGAGTAATCAATGAATGCGTATTAGCGAACTGTCACAAGCCCTCGTTGAAGGCATTACCTGTGTTCTCTCTGAACTCGAGCACCTCGAGTCTCTCGATCTCGTTTCTATTATCCTAGGTTGAACCTATCGAATTCATGGATCTACTACACTATGCACATTTTCCGAACCTTCTATCATTCGGACTCACTGTACAGCCCCAAACCTCGAGCCTACTGCCGTCCTTTCTGAACCGGCATCAGACGATAACCGATCTCAGTCTCATTCCCGTCGCCCATCTGGACTCGGAACCGCTGGATCCAATACTCTTACCGAATCTCAAAGAGTACTTTGGTCCCAGCTCTTTCACCTCTTCCTTCGACCTTACCAGTGGATCGGTCAGCCAGGTGTCCCTTCTATGGCATCCGGGTGATCTGCTCGAAACGCCATTTTCCCATCTCAGTAAAATAGCCTCGCTCCAAACATTCAGCGGCATCTCCACATCCGCCGACATTGGAGACTCGGACATTCTCGCCAGTGCAGCTACCCACCTTCCCCACATCCAAACACTTGAAATTCGAGGAATGGAAGACGTTGCCGCTCGTATTTCGCCTGTTCGTTAGCGTTCTTTGAGTTTGGGTGGATATTCATTGACGTTTGCTGTAGGAAGATACACTCCAAATAGCGGTTCATCTCGAGAAATTCACTGCCCTTTCCGTTTTGGAATTAGGAAGTTTCAATGATGGCGAGGCAAATAACCCGAATATCGGCCATGAAACGATCCTGCTCTGGAGTAGGGCATGCAAAAGTCTGGCTTAATCACACTAAGTAAGCCGGCTTGGTTTGCTTGCCGCCTTACTCACCCATGTAGACGGAAGACAGTGGAAGCTGCTGGATGGTCATTGGATCTCACCAGCAGAGGCGTCATAAATAGGGAAACAATTTACTGTCTCTGAGTTTTAGCGGGAATACTCGGGCCAAATAAACGGCGGAGGATCGAGTACTACGCAGAAACTGCAACCGACTCGAAATTCCCTTTCATACTCAGGGCACGAAATACGACCACACTGAGAAATGGCGTCCGACATCTTCTAGAAATCTACGAGGGCAGCTGAAGTCGAAGTTTGATTCCCAACCGTTCCCAACTGATTCTCGCGAACACAGACAGGGAAGAAACAACGGCGGAAGATGGTCATGATACTCATCTTACTTCTCTTGTTCTAATCAATTAATTCGTGTATCCTACAGTAACAGTGAGAATTATCAGAATGGCCAACTATCAGAAGAGCTACGCGATCTTCTGTTAACATGCGAACAGATGAACAAGCACCTCGCCAGTTGGTCAACTTGAAACCGGTGATACAGTCGACAATGGCGGAATAACGGAATAACGGTGGCAGCTCGACTCGGTCACCCTCAGACGCGAGAAACTAAACTACTTGACTCGTAGTCTGCGCAAGCTGCGCACAAACATCGTCCATCCCTTGGGCGCCACTCCATTCACCGCTCCAACCCTGTTCCTTCCTATGGGTTTGCTCGTCTTTATGCACCTCAGGCGCCGGGGGACGGGGCACGCGACGAGTCCCGGGAGGGCACCTGAAGGCGGGAGATGGACGGCGAGTCGTGGGGGCGCGGGGAGAGTGCCACTGGTGAGGTCGGTATCGGGGGTAGGATTTGTAAGGGTGGCATTCCACGTCGGGGAAGCCTTTACATAATGTGGACTGCGTGGAGCGGGCACACTTAACGGCTGGGCGTCCCGATTGTTCCAGCCGTTTCGAGGGGACGCTGGGAAGTGGGATGCGCGTGGAGAGAAAATGGTGGGTGAGGCGGTCCGCACGGAGAGGTGCTGTCGAGATTCCACAGTAGGTGTGGGAGAGTGGCCCCGCCATGATTCGTGGGTTGGTGCGGGGGAGGTGGCTCGCCGACGCTCGGCCGCCGGCGACAAAGAGTCGCGCCGCCTTGATTCGTGGGTTGGCGCGGGAGAGGTCTGCCGCCGGGGTTGGTGTGCGGGCGCGAGGGCCGACAGGATTCCGGTGACTCGTAGCGACTCAGACTTGGAGGACGAAGAAGAAGCGACTGATGAGGTCGAGGCGCGCGGCGCGGTGTCGGGCGGAGCGCCAGCTACGCTTCGAGGAACCCGACCTGGCAGTCATAGTATCGAAATCCCGTGTAGGACGAGGTGCGGGCATTGGATTCGTGTCTCGTCGAGAGATGTGGGCAAAAAAATATGGGACAAGGAACGTAGAGAAGGGAAAATGAAGTGAAAGGAAGAAAAGGGTCAGGGCCGAATATACAAATCTCTACAAATGTATTATTGACGTCGCTTGCGCGGGCTCCGCGTTTCAGGCGTTCGTGTTGGAAGTGTTGATATCTGATCAGTTTATCCCGCTTCTTACCTTCATTCAAGGAGCCGCGTGGGGAAATGCACCACCATTGACCACCAGTGCCATTTAGCCATGGTGAGCAGCCACCTTGAATTATTGGTTGATTATTGGGGTTGAATACTCAGGTTGAGCTCAAGTTTCAACGTCTCGAATGATCTGCGGTGACACCGCAGACTCATTTTCGGACCTGTACCCGGTCCAAACTCGGTTTGAACTGCGCATCAATGATGCTGAAAAGGCCCGAAAACAAGGTTTTTATACGGAGGGAAGCGGCAGGAAGGGGCCCACAGAAATTGAAGGAAATTGGTTCACAACATGAAGCAGGAATGGATCATAACGAACGGTATCTACGCGTATACTCCGCTCAACCTCGCAAACCGCTCCATTTGGCCCGGTGACCGGTATCCCGGCTTGAGCACAAAATGTGTCGTGTGAACGCGCCTTACTGTGGCGCGACGGTGGCGTCGGTGGGTGATTGCGGGGAGGATCGAGAGCACTGACATAAGTGCGATCCCGGAGAGGATATCGACGAGCTGCAAGACAGACTCGGAGTCAGAGCCTATAAACAAGTGAGAGGAGCAGAAAACTCACCAGAATTGCATTCGCAATCCGTATGGGCACGGTCTGCCCCCTGGACAGAGTACCGACGACTCTCATGCGAAATATTCCGCGCGGCCCGCAACGATGGGTGCGGGGGCGGGAATCTCGAGAGACACGACGCTACTGCGCTTGCGGCGAGGGAGGTTGCCGGCAGTAGGTTCGAGATGACCCTTCGCGATCATCTTGGGGAACGCCGGGGTGAAGGAGATGAACAGCGTGAAGCCGCAGCGCTCGCGGAGGGTGCGCCGAGCGCTAGACATGGCAGTGGATGAAGGAATCGAAGTCGCGGAGGCGAACATCGGGATCTGGGTGTCGGACATAATGTGGATGGTTCTGTGCGCCTCATGAGCCAAGGCAAGAGGGAAAGCGAAGAAAGCTTACTGTTATTTGGCTGGAGTTGTTGGTGGAGGTGAGAGGGTGTGGTAAATTGTTGGTATTGGAGGGGAACCGAGAGTACTTTATATGCGTGAAAATAGGGGATGAGACCCCTGAGACATTGTTTATTATACTTCCGCGATTTGCTTCCGCGGATCGAGGGGCTGAGACTTCTCCTAGCTTTCGGACATCTCGGACAAGGTCTCAGAGGACGCCCACTGCTGACTGGGCTGATTCATCCCTCGTGAGACTGTCGAAGTTCTGAAGACGATATTAACCTGGGTACGAACTGAGTAAGAGAAGAAGGAGGGTAAAGGCACGATCATTCTTACAGCGAAACGGCAGACTACCTATCTATCTTGGCCAACGATATGACGAGCAAATATCCTACGGACTCCAGGACTTGCCCATGAAATGTAGAACCAGGTCATCCGCCGAGCGAACGCACTTGCGATAATGTTCTTGTCGTTCCGTTTCTCTATTACGTACATGGCGGAATGCGGTAGGATGTCGAGCGAAGTCCCGGCCAATATATATCAATCGCGGCGGGGGAGGATCGAGGTCCTGGAACTGTAACTGTTGTTGCAACAGAGCCCTACCACAGCGGAAAACGGAGCGCGCGCAAGGGCGTAGTGGGGCGGCCGGGTCTACGGCGGTGAGGGTATCGGTTTGGAGTAAACAGAGTTAGCGGGTCACAACACAAACGATGCAGAGGCACTTATGAGCAGATTGGAGGACCAACCTGGCAGCAGAGGCATTGGACCGGAGCGGATGATTCCAAGCTCATCGAAACTCGGCGCGCCACTGAACAAGAGTGATGAGATATTGCAGGATTCGATGGTTGTGGGGATGCTTCGCGATAGACATGTACATCAATCTCGAGACAGCGAAGAGAACGTCCATCGCACGGACTCTACCAACAGGTCATCCGGTTCTTAGTCATCGTCATCGTCGATGTCACGAAGACAAAGACGGGCGATTTTGGGACCATCGCGAAACGATTACTAAGTCTCGAGGAAGACCCACTCGAATTGCATGCCGGAGCAGGAATCCGATTTTGTGAAGGCTTGCAGCCGGTAAACGAGAATCACTTGAGATCGGAATGGGTCGAGCCAAGGTGATTCCGCGGGGGCCACAGCATATCGGAAACTCCAGAGACAGTTCTTAGTGGACGTCTGGCATAGACAACCGAAATACTCGCAGTTGGGCGAAACGAGTGCGAACCCTGATGGATGAAGTTGGGTCATTTCGTGCGCATTTGAACCGCAGGGACCCACCCAGATGGCGTTGTAGGTGTTGGGTATGAAGGTTCGAGCTCCTCTAGGAATCCGAAGACAAAGGAAATCGCTGGCCAGACGTTTTCAAGTGATGTTATCCCACGACCTCTACCCATTTCAGACCAGCCGACCATGGGTAGAAAACACCAGAAAAACCGCGATGAGATCCGTGTGCAGCTTCTGGACGATGCTGACCGTACCAGAAACCCGACCGCGCAATGGCAGCGATCCGTAAGAGGCGGCGCGTTGGGCGTTAGAGAACGATTCAGCAAGGGAACCTATGGACTCGAGGCGGACTATGGCGTCGCGGAAGATGCACGACGTCAGAGCTGCTGCAGCTGCATGAGTGAATCGGTCCATCTGTGCGAACGAAGAGAGGTTTCGAGGGTTGTCCACAAACGCAGCGATCTCTTGAAGAAGCTCGGGGATCTTTATTGGATTCACTACTGCATTCTATATGAGATTCAGAGCGAGGAATATGAGAAGATACTTGGGCTACCCAAATTTGAAGCGAATCAAGAGCCAATACAAGCACGTGATCGATTTGACGTGTCAAGATCAAGAAGCTAGACCAAATCAAGATTCATTTTGAGTTCATTTATGGCTGCCGAGTTGAATACATCCAGAAAAACCCAGATGACAACGGCGCCTTGAAGGTCAACATGAAATTTTAATTCGGTTTACCTGCCTCAACCGTTGAATTGTGATCGCTGCTTTGTTCATCCAGCTGAAATGACTCCCCTGATATCTTCCGATGTGATAGAATTCGGCCCAGCTTTCGTTATTGGGTAATATTTTGTAGATGATAGTATTAAAAAAAAGCACCTCAACTTTCGAGCGGCCATCCGGACAACGAGGACGTGTTGGATCATGATCCGGTTTAACCACGATATCCGTAAGAGAAACCAAAATCTCGACCTTCAAGGTTAGAAGGGAGCCGTTGATGGTGGTGCAGTCTGGTCCATTCAAGGTGGGGGTGGCCTAGTAGCGCATATTTAATGGCGAAATTGTGTCACGGAGAGATAAATGGCTGATCTGGACGATTGTTCACAGTCACGATCAGCGTGGTGGCACGGGTGTTGATAGCTTGCAAAACAATGAATTATCAGTAGCCGCGCAGCTGGGCCCCACGAAATAGAGATTACGACGTACCAAAGCCTGCGGCAAGCTGTTGGAAAATGCCTTGATACTGTTGTCGAGGGCAGTGGTTTTCTCTCCGATCGCGGTGATGCCAGCTTTCACGGCGATGACATCGCGCTTCACAACCATCGAAAGACCAACGGTAGCGAGGGAGCAGCGAGGTAGCGGACGATTTGAACCATTGTGTGAATGCGAGTTCACTGAGTGAATGCTGTCCCCTCATCTGCGCGTCCATTTTATACCCCACACAATCCAGATGGCGTGCCTGCCCGCGGGCTTCCCGGCGAGCACCAAAAGAGCGGCGAAATTTGCACACCGTCGAATGTGTCTCGAACCAGAGAGAAGTGCGTACCCTCGGGGCGGCAGTATGGAGCACCGACGACGAGGTAGGCTCGCCTTCCTCCTAAATGACTGTAATCGCCTTCCCTAGACGTAAAAGGCGGCGCAAAATCGGGACCACGGGGCTTCAATCTTGTAGGAGTAAGAAAGCGCTAGTCCAATTTCGATCTTAAGAGGCTAGCGAACAAAGAGTGCCTTAAAATTGGGACACATAAGGGCCGGACGTTCGGCTGCACTACTTGGCCACAATGTCGAAGAGGTGGAATGGTGTCGGAAATGAAAGTGCCGACCCTTCAAAAACACGAGGATATCGAAAATACTTTGAAGGAGCGGGAATGCGGGGCCCGTAGGGCTCAACCTGGCGCCGCGGTCGCACAAAACACGCATTGGGGGCTCTTCAGGCCACAGTTGTGCGGGGGAAGTGTGGTCCGGAGAAGCACAATGAGGAGCGAGCCACGGCCCTCGAGACCTAGAACTCCAGTGCGTTTGATCCACGTTGAGCGAACGGTGCAAGACCCCAGAAGACGCGCCGCATTCCATGCGACCATTCTGTGACACAGTGGAGGCGTAGCCTCGGGTCGAATCGTCGGGGCTGAGCGTCGGCTCGGGCGGGGTCAGGCGGGGATCGGGCAGCCAAGCTGCGAACGGGCTCGGAACGGCAAAGACCAAGGAAGATGATTCGCATGTGTGGCTACGCTGTGCTGAACAAACAACCGCTCTCAGCCCAATGCGGAACGCGATGTAGTCTCTCGTAGACAGACGCTACAAACGAAAGAACCTCGTACCTCGGTAGTTTGTAAACACGATGTGGGGTGCAGACCGCACCACCACAACAGTAACGCCGCACCAACGTCTGCGTGAACCACCGGAGGGATGAGTCCCAGTGCGTCATTCTGAGAGCGAGACTACCCCTTGATACGCTACAAGAGCTTTTGCCAGACGATCCAAGCTGCTAAGAGCTTGACTTTTTGTGTATTCTGCTGTGAGCTGAGGAGACCAACGTGGTGGTTTTCAACGCCAGTGGAGTCGCTGGCAGAGAATTGGTGCAGTTTACAGCGTAGCGGCATTCCAGCTCCGGCTCTTTTGCCATTGGTGGTTTGGAAGAGATAGCATTGTGAACTCTCGGCGATTGCCGATAGATCCGAATCGATCCGATGTTGAAGTTCAATTCAACGGTTGCAAGTGATTGTAAGCAAGATGCGACTAAGTATTTATCCTACGATGGAGAATGAGTATTCTAAGAAAACCCAACGATTATTTGAGCGAAGAAAGCCAATATCAATCCTTGCCACGCTACCAGCCCTCGCAGTTGAAAGGTTTCCTCGAGGATCCAAATAGGAGTTCGTCGTTGAAGAATACCTACCCATTCGAGTCAAATTTGGAACACCACCGGTGCATGGGGAAGCACCTACATTGTTATACTTAATATCAATGCACTTTCCACCGCCGGTTGGACCAACATGGACACAATAGACCTGGAGGCAGTCAAATTAAATGAATTTCTCGATCCTTGCTGCTTGGACACACCCACCTCTGGGCAGAACTTGGTCAACTGAACATGAATCCTCTGGCACACAGCGTTATCTCCCCACGTCTCGTCAAGCCTTCCGAACACCTTTGCCGACAGCATCTCGAAGCAATCCTGCACGCTGTTGTAAACGGTGTTGTTCCCAACACATGTCTGAGCCTGCTCTCCGCAAATACTCTGTATGGTGCCGTTCATGGCCGCAGGACTATGGAAATCGGTCCCAATGATGGCGGTTGTGAACAAGTCAAGCGACAGCACCCAGGCTTCATAGTCCAGAACCGCGCCGTCATTTTCGAAGCGCCAAAACACTATCTGTATTCAACTCATGTCATTGACCATCCCGTAAGTGCAGCATCCATACTGACCTGCTTCAGGGCTGTGACAAACGGGCCCGTTGTATTATCCGGGTTTATCGTGCTGACTGGTAAAATATACAGTGCTTGCAGCGACCCTCGGGGCACCCAGAGGTGAACTGAACGAGTGTTGCGTTTGTGAAGGCTCCACTCAGCAGGACACCACTTGGAAACCAACGGTGCAAGGCCAAAAAAATATTCGATGGTGACTCTACCCGTTACATTGGCATAATATTCGAACTGTGAGAGTTCGACCTCTTCGATGGCCGATAAATCCGAATCGGCTGTTCGATCTGATCGCCGAGGTTCGATTATTCCAGAGCATGGTTGCTACAGGACGGAATCGAGGCTTTCAGAGAATTTTATTAATAAGGCGGAAAAGGGAAATGTAATACAAAGCCAGTCCGGGAACCAAAATGTTCTTATCGCTACCAGTCCCAGTTCTTACAGTTGAACGGTTTCCTCGAGGATCCAAATAGGAATTCATCGTTGAAGAATACCTACCCATTCGAGTCAAATTTAAAACATGACTAATGGAGGAAACACTTACATCGTTGTACTCCACATCAATGCACTTTCCACCGCCGGTTGGGCCAACATGGGCACAATGGACCTGTGAAGCACTCAAACGAAGGTCGTCGATACACGCATCGAAACACCTACCTCTGGACGGAACTTTGTCAACAACACATGGATCGACCGGCACACAACGTTATCCCCCCACCCCTCATCCAATCGCCCGAACGGCTTTGCCGACAGCATCGCGATACAATCTTCCACGCTTTTGTAAACCGTGTTGTTCCCGACACACGTCTGAGCCTGCTGTCCGCAAATCCCCTGAATGGTACCGTTCATGGATTCGGGGCCATAAAAATCGACACCGTTGATGGCGCTCGTGAACCGGTCGAGCGACGGTATCCAGGCTTCGTATTCGAGCACGGCGCCGTGTCTGTCGAAGCGCCAAAACGCTGTCTGTGTTAAAACGATGTCATTCATCGTCCCGTAGGTGCTGCATTCTTATTTACCTGTTTCAGCGCCGTGATAAACGGGCCCGGGGTGTTGTCGGGGTTTATCGTGTTGACCGTGAAATACACCGTGCTCGCAGCGACCTCGGGGCACCCCGAGGTGAACTGAACGAGCGTTGCGTTTGTGATGGCTCCATTTGGCGGGACGCCGCTCGGAAGTGGAGCAAGACCTACAAACAATGCGAGGCGCGAGCATCAACGTTTGTAGCGTCCGCGAGACCCGAGGAGCCGTACCGAAGAAATATTCTATGGAATCCTGGAACCCGAAGAACTCCCCGAGGGGGGTGACTCTCCCCGTTGCATTGGTATTGAACAGGCCGTCCGGGACGGCAGAAGCGCCCTCACTAATGATCCTGGCATTCGCGGGGAATACAGTGACTGAAGAAATTACCATTAATATTCATGCTGGACTGTTCAGCTTTAGGCTGACATACGATCGTATATCTTCTGGATGGTATGTTTGTTGCGTGTGTACCAGTGCGGCGGGGATGCGGCAGACAGTAGCGCGGGTATGAAGATGATTACTGAGAGGAAGTATCGCATTGTCGGGGTTTCCGGTGGGACTGAGGGAAGAGAGGCCGATTTATAGCATTATGGGTGACATGGTCCGGAGAAATTAGTCTCCGGAGATAGGAATCCTATTGGACGGTCGCAGGCGCCAAGACGTCGCATTTGGGGGATAGCACCGTTCCTATTCTGCCAGGCTCGGGGCCGCTGCTACGTCGGTCAATGTTTAACCAGCCGAAATAGAGAGTTTGGGGTGGAGCCACCAGATCAACTGGTGGCTCATGTTTAGATTAGTGTCAGGACCACTATTTCATCCTCTCTATGGAGGCTATAAATGGTGGCTATGTTAGCCCCCAAGGACGGGGAGTTCCTGAGAAAAATTGGCCACCAGTTGATCTGGTGGCTCCACCGCAAACTCTCTAATATATAGCGCTTCTGTCAAGACCGGAAAACAATGGTTTTAAAATGTAAAATGTAAGACACTGTTTCAGACTACTGCTAATACCGACGGAGATGTCGAGAGACCAATTAGGAGGAGGACATCGAGTCGGAGGACGTCGAGTCCGTTGGAATCAAATTCTCTGGAGACGCTTCAGCGCGGTAGACAGGCGGTCGAGTTGTTCGGGAGACGCTGGGAGAACTACCCAACATCAAATTCTACGCGATTCTCCCAGAGACTTCTCTGGCCTAGCCAACTCGACCTTGTGCCAATTAGAGACTAAGTTTTGCAAAATAAAATGATAACACTTACAACTGCCAGTCACTCAGGCGCCGCAGCCTGAAACAAGTGGCCGTTGCTTCATCCTCACTGGAAACCGTCATAAGTATCTGCGGGGCCCAGTGGGGCAGGCCCCGGGCAGCAGAAGGCATGTTTACATGCTGAAACGGGGAGAGAGGCCCCGGGAAGCTATACCAAGGGTAACTCCGAAGTTAGGGGGTTTGAGGCGAAAATTTTGCGATTTTCGACTCCAGAATTAGGGGGTTTGAGGCCAAATTTTTGAAAACCCACTCCAAGTTGGGGGGGTTTGAGGCCGTATCAGGTCGGTTCGGAGCAAGCCTGCGAGGTCTGGCCTAGAGCGTCGAAATACTTACTTTTCAGCTTGCTACAGAGTTTTCTCGCAAGGACACCGCAAGGACGCCACTAGCTCGCCAAATCAAAGTCCCAGGCACCAGACGGCCCAAAAAAGAAAAACGAAGGAAATTTCTATTTTTTTTCAGCTACATTACGTACCTGATATCCTTCTCCGACTTAGGGGGTCTGAGGCCCAGCGACCCGGAAAATGTAGGGGGTTTGAGGCCCATTTGACCGACTTTCGCCGGAGTTACCTTGGCCTAGCTTCCCGGGGCCTGGGGAGAGCACTAATTCCCAGCTGCAGGGAGAAGAATCGAGCCGGCTTGTCATTACATTATCAAATTCATCCGGTGTTCAACAATCCCGTGTTTGGCCTCTGTCAAAGTCCGTGAGAACCTGAGTCAGGACAATAGAGAGTTTGCGCTGCAGAGCCATTGGAGCCAATCAATGGCTGATTTACGTTGCGCAAACAGGTGGCTCCACCCAGCTAAATTACGGAGCCACCAGATGACGCAACCAGTGGCTTCAATGGACAGCGCAAACTCACTAATGATTCGATCACTGACAACCACGTGGTTTCTCCCTCTTGTCTCCACCATCACATGCAAACCCAAAAGCCTCGAGCAAGCCTCAAGGCTTGTTGCACGCTCCGCTGAGGTTCATACCACTCACTTCCCCATCGCTTTCACCCATGGCCCTGTATTTTGAGACCGTAAAGGTGTGTCGTCTCTTGTTCCGCAAAAAAAAAAAAAAAAACTTCGACTGCTGAGGTTACGCTAGTCCTTCGCAGATGTACAGATCACTGACGCAGGAGTAAATACCGAGGAATTCCTGCTTGCATCTGACGGTTTGGTCGCCATGTTCGGTGGGTTCTTTGGAGATGCTGTATCTACCAAATATGCGTTGACGGGTTTTCACAGACCTCTTGGGTGCCGGTGTCTTTGGATTTGTCCAGTCAGATATCAAGAGCAACATCGCCGTGCGTTCATTAATTTCTTATTCTTTATGTGGTCTCAGGGACACTCAGGGTGTTCGCGAGCGTTATAATGCTACACAGGCTTCGTCTGCGACCCTGGAGGATCTGGTCCGTTGTGACCATGCGCAGGGTTCCAGAGAAGGAACAAAGTGTCTCGTTAGGCTCATTCGGTCAGCGATAGTCATTTTACTCCTGTTCCCAACTTTCCGTTCACAAACCAGACAGCGGCCTCGCCTTCACCTGCCTTGCTCTCCAGACCACACAGAGCGAGCCAGCATTGCAACTTTATGTCTGCTTCCGCAGGGCCTACGACGTCGTTCTGCGCCACCACCACACGTTTGTCGTGCGCTCTGTTGTTACGGTACGCGGAATTCCGTTATTTTTTGGTCCTCCCATTGACCAGACTTTCTTCACATAGCTCGCTATACGCGCTGTACCACGACGAGATCATTTTTATGCTCAGATCTCCCAGGGCGGGGACGGAGACAAGTTCGAGACTGAACTGAGGCGATGGCTGGTTGGTCTGGATGCGATCGTTCAGCGTATGCGGGTGTTTTTGGCTGACGGTGGGTATGGCCGAGTGTGAATAGGCCTGCGGATCTGTCCTATTTTGTTCTGGTCGGGCTGAGGCTCCTGATACTTATATACCATAATGTTTCCCTTCATGATGCGTTGGGGCCCCTTGATTCTCGAATCGACAAATTGTCGTCCTCAGCCAGAAACTTTACCCAGTCTCTTGCACTGAGTTCCGACCTGCCTCTGAAGGAAGCGCCAACTGCGTCAACTCAGATTGTGCACAGATCGAACGGTCTGGGTATTAGACCAAGGCGTGTTTGAGCCGGAGTTGGAAGATCCTAGTCAACATAGTACAAGTTGAAAGAATGATACGGACAACGCTGGTGCTCGCTTGGGGAATCCAACATCTGACTCTCTGGTGCGGATGATATCGGCCCTTTCAGACACAGAGGTTCTGTCCAACTTGAATATCTGGGGCCGCATCGTGAGCTTTCTCGTTAAAACAGATGCAGAACAGGAAACTCACTGGTGCACGCAGCGTTGATCCAGCTATTCTTGGCGCGCAATTGAGCGTCCGTGATATTAGCCTTCGTTTCGATCGCCCCGCAGGAGTCGTTGGTGACGACGGTGTACATCTTAGTGCATGCGCTCGATCCGAGCACACAGTACGAGACGAGGTTTAGATCTAGCTCCGCAGAATCAGAGCGAGGAGGCAGCCAAGCGTATCAGTCTTACTGCTGCAAGTCGCGGAAATTTCAGGGTTCCAGCGGAGGATATCGGAAAACCCGATCTTGAATCTGAATAGATTGTGTAAGCATGTACATGGTTGGGACAAATTGACAAAGATCAAACACACTTGGCCTCAATCAGGTTGCAGTTGTCTCCAGATTGGACGTTATCTGGACGCGGAGAAGTCAGAGGAAAATGCGCCCAAGGAATCAGTCGGCAACGCACAGTATGTCGTGCAACTGATCAGTTGTGAGTTTTCTACCACTATCATACCCATTGCCAGACGCGAACTCACTTGTTCCAGCTCCCGGGATTCAAATTGGCTGGCGGACCAGGCGGGGGCAGCGTCACATGGGAATTCTTGGTGCAGATATTTTGGCCAATCTGTACACCTAATAGCGAGGTTAGCTGAGTACACGAGACGCCGAAAGTGGCCCTACTGCATGCGGTGCTGAGCCAGGGGTTCAACGCTCGTAGTTGAGCTTCGCTGAGTGATGTCTTTGTCTCGATGGCCCCGCATGAATCCCCGCTTACGACTGTGTAGATGGATTCACACCCGCCAGCGATGCCAACGCAGTAGCTCTGGACATACGATTAGACCAGATGCGGGAGAATGGCAGCAGCCACTTACAGCGAGATTCAAATCTGGGACAGTAGTCGGTGAGGAGACGATCGGGACATAGTTGTAAGATACGTACTGCTGCAAGTTGTGGAGACCTCGGGGTTCCAGCGCTCAAAGTCGCTGAAGGAGATGTTGAACCTGGATAGAGATGCGGTCAGCAACATCTTATTTTTGGGTAGATATCTGTATTTTGAATTAATAATGTTGTAGTTGTCTTTTGATTGGACAGTATTTGAAATTAAGTAAATCGAAAAGATGTAAACGGAATAACGGATATACAATAAGTCGTGCAGCTGCAAAGCGGAGCAACTCAGTGTGGGAATCCAATCACCAGCCGGGAGACAAACACGTACTTGTTCCAGCTTCCGGGGTTCAGGTCTACCGGGGGACCAGAAGGTGGTTCTGCTCCTGGGAGGGCGCGCACACAATACGCCTCTCTGGCAGCACAGTCAGTTGAAGATAACTCGAAAATGGCGATCCTGATTACTTCAGAGCCAAATTGGTGCACGTAGGTGCGAGTTCCGGATTGAGCGCAAACAGCTGGGATTGGGTCAAGTTGAACGACGTCTCGAGCTTGGCGCAGCCGTCGCCGTCGACAATGGTGTACCAACGCGCACAACCCTATATCCATTATAGTTGTTATAGCGCTTCATCTGCAAAGTAAGGACAGCGACAAACCGAAGGGGCAGATCCCGCCGCGGCATTGGTCGGGGTCGGGGGCAGCGCCGCAGTGGCGTTGGTCACCATAACACATACTGCGGTACCTGGCGTCAACTTCGGACATGGGCTTGTTGGATTGAAGTTCCACAACGTGAAGTCCGAATGGGATACTTCGAAGCTGCGTCGGGGGATTCTAGAGTTTAGGACCAACTGATATTATGAGGGAGAACAGACTCACGTCGTTTCTACACCAGTACAATTGTCGCCGGAAGCGACGTTGTAATAGAAATCACACCCCGTGGTGATGGAGCCCGAGGCCAAGTTCGGCGGAGGCGGTGGATGACCTGTGGGGTAGATCACGGCCCTTCGGCGCCGTTGATTGATGTTCGGCTACGGTCGGCTACGTCGGGTAGATGCACCGCATCTACCCGTCGGCTACGTGGGTACCTGCGTCTACGCTCTAGACGCACGTAGACCCACTTCGCTCAACTTCACGATGAAAGGATTGAGATCGGTATGTCCGTGAAAATCTTTGACCAAAGATCCCCACTAAACAACCAGAACCTCAAGACTTTGTGTTGTGTTCGGGGGTTCGCGTGGCAGGAAACCACGAGTGCGAATTCGGATTAAGGTATGTGGTTGTGTGCGTGTGTCGTTTTTGGAAACCAACTGAACTCTTCTTCGTCTTAAACTTTCAACCCAACAGTCCCAACCCAAAACCAATATTCCGGTTCCTTCAAAATCCATAAGTCCGTTCCCGTTCCATTCTGTTCCCGTTAACAATCCCGTATAGTTCCGTAATCCGTTCCGTTCAATCCAGCAAAGCGAATTTAATTCACAGGTATAAACCTGGGCGTAAAATTGTCTAATACACCGTTTCGTGCCTCTTTTTATACCCCTACTGTTTGTAGTTCCTAAATAAACCATAATCTATGTAAATTCTGATCCCCATGGCTTCTATCCCTAAGCAACTGGTGGCAGAGGCGCCCGTATCCTTACACCAGGCATACTCCCTTGGTGATTCCCAAAAGGCAGGGCATCCCCTTGCCATTGCTCTGGGTAACAGGCTATGCTCGTTGACAACCCTGTTCACCTTCCCTACACACTGCATGTCCCCTGGGCGATACGCGTCCCCAACGCGCCCGTTGCGTGTTTTTGTTCCATCCCGGAGAGTGCCGGTTAGGTACGTATTTGATCGTAAACCTCGCTTTGACACTTTCTGATCGCCGTGATCCCCCATCAACCACATCTTTCCTTGCACAGGAAAATGGCGCTGTTGGTTTCCCATTGCCCCTCCCATCTCGTGTTCCACCTAGTCCCGTAGTTTGCACACCATGAGCTGAACGAACCACGGAACTCGCCGAGTACCCACATCAACCCCATCAATTCCCGTGATGGGGATCAACCCGACGCGTTTTCAGGTGCGTAAATTCCTGCCGCCCGTCAACGATGCAGCCATCTTTCTGTTATACCTTACATATGTCTATGTCTGGCTATGTGCGTCTACGTCGGTCTAGGTGAGTGGACAGATGTATACCAATGTAGATATAGGTCGACTAACCAACGACTAACAGTGTAGACACATGTAGACACAGGGGGTCCGTCTACCCTTCGTCTACGGGGGTAGACAGACTACGGTTGCCGACCAGGGTCAAGGTCTAATTTGGATGATGGAATCAAAGTTCAGCGATGGGGTCCCAGTGTGACGCGTGATACTTTCCCCCTTTCACCTACATGATGCTTACATCCTCCGCGGAGAGGTGAACCAGGTAGTACCGTGTCGCTTGCCGCGTCGCGTCGCGTCGCATCACGTCCGGGTGCTGTCAAGACCTTCCTGCAAAGTCGGAATCGGTATCCTTTGGACATCCACACCACGGCTGGAAAGTTATTATGCAGGAAGAGTAGCTTCAATCCCCACCAGTGTTTGCCTAGCGTGTCGTTATCTTAGTCGGGCTGTGAATATCAATTTCTCCCTCTCCCTCACACTGTGGATCTGCCCCTCTGTTCTCTGAGTTGACTGCCTTTCCCTCCTGAATCGAAATATGTTCACCGCTCATTGTGAAGCGGCCTATATGCTCCCTCCAGGGCCATGGTCTAGTAAGCAATTTCTCACGCTTTAAAAGTTTCGTCGCTCTTTCCATCTATTTCCATCTACATTGCCGGTGTCATGACCGTCTGCACGGATTGCAGCACTGACTTCCATTTTATGGAAGAATTAGTTTGTAACAAATGTATTGACCTTCGCGGAAAGGCTGAAATAGACAAGGTCTCCATTCACACCGCTGGTTTCTGAATTAAAAAGGCATTTTAGTTAGGTACCCTTCCTTAAGTATACTAATACACATAAATTGGCTGCAAACTCAATTTTACATATCTGATTTGGGACTTGACCCAATGTAATCTTTAATTTAATGTATCAAAATCCAAATAAACATCTGCAAAACTCTAAGTATTGGCCAGCCTTTCACGGGCAATGAAATGCAATGTGAAAGATAAGGAATAAATTGTCTTTAAGTGAGTCCCAATACTATAGTTATAAAGCCGGTCAATACACTTGTTGATACTTGAGATTTTGAATTGAGTTTAGAGGAAGATTAAATGAGAAGTATAAATTCTTGTTTAAAAGTTTCTTAAACCGGATATAAAACTTCAGGCTTCAGGAGCCATTAAATCTATTTGCACAGTCTGTAAATGAGGTTAATGGTGTCAGAAACTTTAAGTTTTTTATCCGGTTTAAGAAACTTTTAAACAAGAATTTATACTTGTCATTTATTCTTCCTCTAAACTCAATTCAAAATCTCAAGTATCAACAAGTGAATCAACTGGCTTTATAATTATAGTATTGGGACTCGCTTAAAGACAATTTATTCCTTATCTTTCATATTCCATTTCATCGCCAGCAAAAGGTAGGCCAATAATTAAAGTTTCGCAGACATTTGTTTGGATTTTGATCAATTAGATTAAAGATTACATTGGGTCAAGTCCCAAATCAGATATTAAATATTGAGTTTGCAGCCAATTTATGTGTATTAGTATACTTAAGGAAGGGTACCTAACTAAAACACCTTTTTAATTGAGGGCACCGGCGGTGTGATTCGAGTACGGACTTTCTGCATCACGGTGCATTAAATTATCTAAAACCTTCCAGGAAACACCACAGTGCATGTCCTGCTCGATACTGTTTGCCCAGCTTCAGAATCCGGTGTGTAATGGTTGCTGCCAAAGGCTGGGTGAGTCGAGTTTCCCGCATCACACCTTTCGTCATCTTTCTTAATCTTTATATCCAGCAAAAGCGGACAGTATTCCCCATGTATTCCTTGAATTGCCGGTGCAACGGACCAGATAACCAATTTCCAGACAAGTGATTTTACCTCTGAGATTTGGGGACTCGCTCAGGGATACAAACAAACGGCTTCCGACACTCGTTTAGGACTACCCCGTGCGCTGAATAAAAGCCTCCAAAAAACGCCTGCGGGGATCACAAATGCGGCGAAAAAAAGCGAACCAGATCAAGGCCCTCGAAAAAGCGGTCCCTGGCATTGCGAAGGGCATGACCTGTGTCCAAGAGATGAGAGACACCCGCGAACAAGGACAAAAAGATCAAGATAGTCATCTCATTCGCCATCATTGAAGGCACAAAGAAGCCTGCGCTGGTACCTCTCCCCAATTTTTTATCTCTTGAGTTTTGTTCACACCTTTGACAGGTTCCTTCGGTGCGACTGGCCCATAACGCGCCAGAAGAATTCCAAATTTTTGACGTTCTGGGCACTATAATTTCACTTGTTCAAGAAGCTTACATGAAAGACTGTCCGCAGGCTGCGCGAATTAACCGGTTAGCGAATTCTTCTTTCTTACTATAGGAACATAAGTTGACGCAATCTTGCCTAGGGGAATGGTGTCTTTTTATGCCGTTGAATCTGTCTCGAAATATTACAATCTTGCTGGGGACTGTCTCAGTGACGGGACGGTTTCTGATTTGCTCCGTTACTTCTATGAGCAGCGGCACATCACCAAGGCACAGTTTGAGGCCAAGAAATTCGACATGATGCTTGTAGTCGAGCACACCGAGCTGGTATTCACCATATTCCAGTTTTATTTCGGTAATCTGACATCATCAATTAAGTTTCCAGACTCGGGGTTTCAACGCCGCATTTCATCCTCTGTACCATCGTCCAAGAGACCTACAAGAAGCTCCTCGAGAAATTCCACTCGAGAAAGCACTGCTGGTTCTTTTTCCAGCACCGGCACTGCCTCCGGAGAGCGTGGATCTTCGTCCCAGAAAACCCGTAATGTTCGTCTTAGCGCATGGAGAAGGCCGGCAGCTGTATCTCAGTTTGCATGGAATCCCCCTGCTTTCATTGAGTACAACTTCAAGTGACTTGCGGTGGAAGTTGTTGGCACCGACGTCTCAATCTCGATGCCGGGCCCCAATGCACCAATGGAGAAGATCTTTGTGGCGTCGGATTGGAAGGCGGGACTTTCCATTTCGTCGAGCAAAACAGCCAAAAATGCTGCCGAGGAGATTCATAAGACTGGCTTTATAGGCCGGGGCAGCTCGAAAAATGTCGTATATGTGAGCCTTCGATTCGTTGCCTGTACTTGTATGTACTGACAATTTCTACAAGGCTCGCATCGGAAATGAGGAGTACGCCCTCGGTCAGAGCCAAGATCTCGCCTTGGCGCAGTCAGAGAACGCCGGCATGCTTCGCGAAGAACTCATCAACATGTATCTCGGTGAAGCCATTCGCGAGGAATTTTTCACAACTGCTTTAGAATGTGAAGTGAACGTTCCAGGTAATAAATAATCAATTCCCCCCCGATCTCAATGAGACTTACTCACCGGAACAGATTTTCGCTTCATTGTCGATGGGGCCATTCTCGGGATCCTAGAACCTTTGGACCCCGGACATATCTCGGCAGCCCTCGGTCTTCCTTTTGAAGATTTTATCGCCACCCGTTATCTGGTGGAGGCGAGACGTGGACCGGTGTTAGGGTTGTCCACGTCCACGTTCGAGACGGGGTCGGCCCGCCGGACAATGGTGACTCGACCCATATAATGGTGGCTGCGAGGGGCGCCGCGAGGGCGGAGGATGAAGGACAGGACATGCACCGCGCATGTAGTAATCAAGCCTGTGCGGAAGGGGAGGGGGCCAGGGAGTGCAGCGGAGGATGCGTTGGAGCAAGCGGGGAACAAATCCCTATTGCATGTGCGTTAGCGTCGAGTAGAAGTTCCATGCGCGGTGATATACATACAGTGCACGGCGAGTCACAGACACAGACCAGACACAGACTGCCGACAAACTGCCGCGATCTTTGTCGTCACATCTGCTCGGTCTTCATGACCAGCTTCCGCTTCACCCCTCCCAAGGAGACGACGCCGCGGCAGACGGCCACGTCCCCAGATGCTGTTCAGGAATTTGTACTGCAATTGGCGCAAGGAAATACCTGCGAGGAACTACTGGGGGCAGGGGCGCGAGGAGGTAAGGCGCAAGGGTGGATGCTGTGATATTGTGGATCCAGAGTCTGCTGCATAAGAAATGGCATCGGGGTGATTGGCGCACTCGAACCTGTAGCACTACTGATAAGAATGCAACCTGTACGGGAAGGAAAGAGGTTATGAGAGCATGTAGAAGGGACATTCCATCAGCGTGCCGAGCCTCGAGCATGGACGAGCAGCCGGCGCAATCTGAAAGTGAGATTCCCCCCGACATTGGCTCTTGAGTGTGTGCGTGCTCGAAAATACAGCATGGATGCAGCAATATGTGTCTGCGTCATGTAGTCTGACCTGCAGAGTGGTGGTAAGCGGAGAGAAAGGCAGGACTCGGAAATCACCTAACGCCGCGGGCGCTCGTGGAAAATTGGCAGGTAAAGATCTTGAGCGCTAAATTCAATGCTGAATCTCTTTCTGTGATCCACAATAAACTCGGTGCATTGATAAGTACGGGACATCAATTGTGAATTTTTACGCAGCTCCTAGAATCCACGCTCAGGAAATACCAAAGGGAGCATGGCCTGGAACACGTCCCAGACATTTTTCTGGGTCAGAACGACAGGACCAAGCGACTGGAATGCTTCTTCGGCGCGCACTGAAAACTCTGGCGTCGAGAATGCAATCAGGGCATCCCCACCCATGTCTTCCTTCATCTGCCGAATGATATCTCTGTCGACCGTCTGCAGACAGTTTACCCCTCCCCAGCTCTCGAACATGGAAAAGGCCTCGTTGCGGGACATCGCTCTCACACCCGATGGGCCCGCCTTCTCTTTCTGTTTGCGGATGGGGACACCGTTGCGAAAGCTGGCCCATTTGTCGAGCTCCATTTGAAGGAGCCGGGGCCAAAGCCATTGGCAAAGCTCGCTGTGAAACCACGTCAAAAAAAAATGGTGATGAGAGAAAGATTTCACTGCTCACTAGTGATCGGGGTCAGCATTGTCGTATTTCAGGTCGGCAATACCCTGATTGAAATTGAGGACAGCGGTGTCTCCGAATTCTAAGCGAAGCCGGAGCCATGTACGTTCCACCGCTATGTTGTGGACACTCCGCAGGTAGTTGTGCGCCTGAATCTGAGCTTCCTTGAGTCCGGGGTGAAACATATCACTAGAACGGCGTGAGCTTATCTATCTCGGGACTCAAGAACTGACTGACCGAATCGCATTCACAATTCCATACAGCAACGTAGTTTCTGAGCCACAGTCAGTCGTGGTTTGCAGTGGAACACCTATCGCATATGGTGAGGTCGGAATTAATTCTGGAAGAAGTTATGAAATACCTCCGTATTTCTCCGCTAGACAAAGGAACAAATAGGCGATAATGTCTCCCATGCGATTACTCGGAACAACCCAAGCCTTCAATACCTTGCCTGTAGCGTCATCCACCATCATCCAGATTGGTAAACCTATTTTATAAAGCTTATCGTGCCCGTCTCCCGACCAGCGCTCATGGATACCCAACGGGAACTTCTGGACACGGAAAATTTTCTTGGCTGTCGGCTCGCGAGCAGCGAAACCAGCCGGGTTGTGAGTTTGCATAATTTTATACACGGTATCCCTATAGTGTCATAAGATGGTGATCGACAGATCAAGAACTGGAGGTGAAGATTCATCGTACCGAGTCAGGATTTTGCCATGTTCAGACGCAATTTTATGCCACACAGTTCGGACGCCCCAGCCCTTCGCCACATCCTCGTCCATTGTCATCAAAACTAGCTGTTCAATTTGATTGGGAGTGAGAATTTCTTCTGTGGCCGCGCCTCCAGTGAGACCATATTCCTTGCGGCGCCGCTTCACGGTCAAATCACTGAGACAGAAAGACTCAGTTTCCTTGGATAGGGAAAAGCATTGAGTGCACCTGGTCTCTATGTCATATTCTACTTTAATTCGTTGGGCTATTAATTTGTTGTCAGTGGCAAGGATCGGCGTAGTGAAGGAACTGATCGACAACTGCAAATTTTGATCGAGGCTACCACCGTGAAAAAAAAAATACCACAGAAAGACTACGACTACGACGAGAGTGTGTCTGAGAGGCTTGAAGCCATTTTATATCATTTTCAAACAGTATAAAACTCGAATTAGTTTCGTGCTGAACTATTCCCCCATAATTCTTCAACCCGGCTGTTTTGCGGTGAGTCGTAGTACTGGTAAGGCTCCTGGGAATCGGCGGCAATAGCGGCCGCCAGGTTTGAGGCAACAGGACTCTCCCCTTGTGTAGTTTCTGAAATAAGAGGGTGGGTTTGAACAGAGACTATGAATCTTGAGAAACGGTCCGTGATAAACTTGAAGACAGTGGTGGAATGGGGGGTGTGATGAAACAAGACCTCTAACTTGAGTTGAGAACAGGCAGGATAGTAGAGAAAAAATAAACAAACCTGCTGATACGGTTTCCGTTGGTTCTGAGGGGCTTGAATCGTCATCGTCGGAATCAGGCATATTATCCTCATCCTCCTGTGGAGTTTCCAACAATCGTTTTTGGGGGCTATTTTCCCCGTTTATCAGAAGAAAGAGGTAAAAGACATTGTGCTTACCCCATGGTTTTGTCCGTTGTGGTGGAGGCTGAACAAAAGATGTGGGAGTGTTGGGTTTTGTTTTGACTTGCAATTTCATAGTTCCTAGCCGGGAAGAACACAGATAGTGGGTTATATATTAGGACAACTCGGGCTGCCTTCCATTCGCTGCTGTCGCCGCTGCCAATTAAACTGAGATGACTGAGACTTGTGCAATAAGTGACTATGCTGACATTAAAGCCTGCTAGCTGCATGATAGAAGTCATTTGATTCATCCTGAAATTCAATCTAAGTATATATAGAGCATAATACTATGATTAAAATATGTGGTTTATTTAGAGTGAACTGAGTGGATTGTCAGCTTTTGAATAATTCTCACTTTCTGCCTCATTATGTCTGATTATGGCACATAGTACTCATTTCGGAGTTGAAAGGGAGTTTTATGATGTCACTACCCGTGAAGAATTGAAATGTAACCCTCATCGTGTTTGGCGATGGTGAAATGAACGCGACGTGTTTGATCACGTGGACACTGATCAAATATTGATGAGCGGTTGTGTCCCAATTTGGGCAACTTCTATGAGTTCGATCTGACTTTGACGTAAAGTTGAAAGTTCAAACGCCTTCTGCTGAAGACCAAATTGTAACCAGAGGGACAAGGCTTCCGATACACGCCAAATTTTCGGTGCAAACACGTTGAAACACTGCTATGGGGCTGGCGGTGAAATAACCACAAAATAAACCTTGTAAATGAATACGCGGTTCGATAATGCGACTACAACAACTCAAACACTATAGTCCTCGTGCAAGTTCGGGGTTCCAATCCAGTATAGATTGTGGCAATTTGAACTTTTAGTTCTCTTTTAAGAAGCAAGACTTTACAGGTCTACAAGTCGTATAGATAAAACTTGCTCGAATCCGTTCTAGGCGCAATCGCGGATAGACAGACGAGATTTTATGTTCAACGGTTTTGTATGATGTGGGTCTACACCGCCATTCGAGAACTTCATTTCTCAAACCTCGACTGTCGACATTCTTGCAACCTCGACAAAACATTTAATATGTGTTCTTCCAAGGTTTCACAGACATTTTAAAGAAAAATGTTGACAAACTGTCCCAGAAATATCAGTTAAACATTTATGCAACATGCCTCAAATACGGAATTGAAAAATGCTTGAGGGATTCGACATTTTTTATTTTGACAATGTTGTGTGTACGAAACATTCTCAGAACATTGGTCACGAACGGCGGTGTAGGGTTGGAGATAGTACTCCGATGCGTAATGCAAGTGATTCTTATGAATTCCGATTCCAAATAGTATCCGCAATTGCTAATCCTTGTGAGATTACAACCAATTGTCAAGTCTGATCTGTTTCCTTATGTTCCACGCGTCCGTTCTGTTTATCCAATATGTCGAGTCTTTACAAGACGAAACGCTCGCTACCAGCGTCATGTTGGCCCCCGCCTCTCCGATTGTAACTCTTACGCTCCGCAGACAGAATTTGTCGTCGTCGTTTATAAAGATCCAAATCCACCACAGATGATATTCAAACAGGGAAAACTAACGAAACCTGGTATAGCTTCTGGGTGTCTCCGAATGAATGACTACTCTACCAGTTAAGTGTGAAGTCTAGTAACTTCGCGTCCAACAGGTGGGGTGAGATTCACTGCTGTTCCTCCCATAACCATCCACTTAAATATGTTACAGGATTCTAAATATAAACAAGACTGATACAAACGAGCAATAGGGTTCAGGGTATATGACTAGTGGTATGGCAGCTAGCCGATGAACTCCTGTCAGATATCAAGCGATTAGTAAAATTGAGAGAGATTTATAAGAAACATCAACGAGCCGAGCTTAGCGATGAGTCAAGATCTACATCGCTTAGAATGATCGTGATGGGATATTGTTGATATGTCAACTTTTTAGCTGACCTCCTCGTCAGCACTCCGCTACCCTCCTTGGTAACCGCACGCTCAAATGGTTCCGCCTTGAACTGCTTAAGTGATTTGGCTGAAATTTGTGATAGCCGCCACTTCCTAGTACCCGAGTACAGTTTCTTAGTCAATTGGTAGATCGACCAAGTCCAGTCCTCTCTTGGCAGTTCTGGAGACGTCAGATGATGCCCAACAATGATCCCTCTGGTTCAGAAGGATGTTCCCTCGTAATATGCCCTTAGTCAGGGATGTGCAGTAGCCCCAATCTGTTTCCAGGATGGTAAGGCACTTTCCGTGATTGCTCCATTAGCGGCTTCCCACTTCAACCCTTTACCAGGATTGTTGTCCAGCGCCCTTCTAATGGTTCGAGACACATTATATCCCTTTTAGCTAACTGCTCAGGCCAGCATTAGCCCTTGTGAGATGACGTCGTAATGTAGTGAAGTACATTATAGTATGTTGCAACTCGAGCAGATTTGAATAAATGCCCAGGTGCCCCAATACCAGGTCTGTCAACGTACTCAGTGGCGCAACAGTCACTCCTTCATTAATTTTCCGTGTAACACATACTGATTAAATGAGGGACCCAGTATCACAGCAAATACATAGACAGAGGAAAGTAAGCAATCCTCTGAACACAAATGCCATCTTCCTCTGATTTTCAGTGCAAACACATAATAGTCAGGAGGGGGTCCAAGATCAGCAGGAGGAATGGCGGACCGTTTCACTGAACCAGGACAAAGAGAGCAAACTTGTCGGAGGGCTTTATATATATGCAGGCAATGCCACCTTGCCACTTGAACACCTTTGATCATTGCATTACTACTTTGAGATATAATTGTGGGCTTGGGTGCGCTTTGTGGTGAGGATTACCTTTCAAGGTAATTATCATTGCCTTTGTAATTGCTGAAATGAGTGGCGGATTTATTCTACTCAAAGCTCTGGACAAAGTGCTGAACTCGGCAACATTCGGCATGGTCGCGCTGTCGGTCCGACCTACATAGGGGCCACTATAAGTAAATCATGTATGGGACGGCACAAATGTCACAGAGTGCCAGGTCCCCCGCGCACTGCAAGATGGCATCACTAATTGCCTAAAACAGACCTTGACCCTGGTCAGCAACCGTAGACAGACCCTCTGTCTACATGGGGTGGGAACACAGTGATTAGTCGCATTGAGGAGATAGCGCCGTTCCTATTCGGCCAGGTTCAGGGCCGCCGCTACGTTGTTGTTGTCATGACATCAGTCAAGCCAGTCATCGCCCGCGAAAATCAGGATGCTCTGAGCGCTCCACCAAAGACTGTGGAACAGACATTCACTGCATTTCTGTTGCCGTCCGTTGCCAGCTTTTGCCGGGGGGCGTGGCAGACCGTGACACGGCGGATTTGCCGCACTCTGCCGCGACTCACCTTGCTGCGTGCGGCAAAGCTCGGCTGGGTCTGCAAATGCGGCCTTGAAGTTGAAATGCAGTGATTGTTTTGTGGCATTGCTGATGCTGGCGGAGATATCTGTGGACTGAGTTTTTGTTACGTTGCTCGGCATTCTAGACTGTGATAAAATCCACTCTAGTTCATGACAAAGGCAGGGTACTGCTGTCCGAAATACAGAACCATCAAGTCGACATTCTCTTGCACTGTATCGGACTAGCATTCCGTTTTTTCGGCCATCGAGCACCCATCCATACCCTGTTGTGGTGGTGGCGGTTGCCCGCCGCAGTACGGAGGAGGCGCAATCAGTGGCTGTGTGGGCGGGTTTGGCTGTAGCTAGGGCTGCTTGTTGTAGGTTAGTCGCCACCCCATCTTGATCTGAGTGTCTGGTGCCTCCAGAGTCTCTGTCACTGTTGATCACCGAGAGCATCCCCAGTAGATTGCCGCCCACTCCACTGCCCCCTCCTACCCACTCGGATATCGCGGAAGCGACGTTTCATGCTGTCTGTGTTTTTGGTCCCCGGTCAGGGATGCATACTCAGCTTTGATTCGGCTAGAACAGGCTAGAATACTTTTGCCTGGAACAAGCTAAGAACTTTAAAGGATTTCCTACGATCAGTAACCCCTCGAAGTCCTTGTACCACAGTTTTCTACCGAGAAATAGTGCTGGTTTAGTGAAGATAACTCATATTTGAACCGTGAGAGTTCGACCTCTTCGATGGCCGATAAATCCGAATCGGCTGTTCGATCCGATCGTTTCGATTCTTCCAGAGCATGGGTGGTACAGGACGGAATTGAGGCTTTCAGAGAATTTTATTAATCAGGCGGAAAAGGGAAATGTATGTTGGAATTGGAAATACGCCGTCATGGCAAACTCCAAGCATGTGGCCATCCCAATTTCCACATGTATCTCTTCCCTATGAATTTGTCTTCATTCGTTGCTCTAGATACCATTTTAGTATATAAGTGGTCTATTTTGTCCTACCTACCTTGTCGAGATTGTAGTAGAGTAAGTCTCTTTCTACCTTTCTCCTGCCTGGCTTGTCCGAATCTCACAATGTAATACAAAGCCAGTCCGAGAGCCAAATGTTCTTATCGCTACTAGTCCCAGTTCTTACAGTTGAACGGTTTCCTCGAGGATCCAAATAGGAATTCATCGTTGAAGAATACCTACCCATTCGAGTCAAATTTAAAACATGACTAATGGAGGAAATACTTACATCGTTGTACTCCACATCAATGCACTTTCCACCGCCGGTTGGACCAACATGGGCACAATGGACCTGTGAAGCACTCAAACAAAGGTCGTCGATACACGCCTCGAAACACCCACCTCTGGACGGAACTTTGTCAACAACACATGGATCGACCGGCACACAATGTTATCCCCCCACGCCTCATCCAATCGCCCGAACGGCTTTGCCGACAGCGTCGCAATACAATCTTCCACGCTGTTGTAAACCGTATTGTTCCCAACACACGTCTGAGCCTGCTGTCCGCAAATCCCCTGAATGGTACCGTTCATGGATTCGGGGCCATAAAAATCGACACCGTTGACGGCGCTCACGAACCGGTCGAGCGACGGTATCCAGGCTTCGTATTCGAGCACGGCGCCGTGTCTGTCGAAGCGCCAAAACGCTGTCTGTGTTAAAATGATGTCATTCATCGTCGCGTAGGTGCTGCATTCTTATTTACCTGTTTCAGCGCCGTGATAAACGGGCCCGGGGTGTTGTCGGGGTTTATCGTGCTGACCGTCAAATACACCGTGCTCGCAGCGACCTCGGGGCACCCCGAGGTGAACTGAACGAGCGTTGCGTTTGTGATGGCTCCATTTGGCGGGATGCCGCTTGGAAGTGGAGCAAGACCTACAAACAATGCGAGGTGCGAGTATCAACGTTTGTAGCGTCTGCGAGACCCGAGGAGCCGTACCAAAGAAATATTCTATGGAATCTTGGAACCCGAAGAACTCTCCGAGGGGGGTGACTCTCCCCGTTGCATTGGTATTGAACAGGCCGTCCGGGACGGCAGAAGCGCCCTCATTAATTATCCTGGCATTCGCGGGGAATACAGTGACTGAAGAAATCACCATCAATATTCATGCTGGACTGCTCAACTTTAGGCCGACGTACGATCGTATATCTTCTGGATGGTGTGTTTGTTGCGTGTGTACCAGTGCGGCGGGGATGCGGCAGACAGTAGCGCGGGTATGAAGATGATTACTGAGAGGAAGTATCGCATTGTCGGGGTTTCCGGTGGGACTGAGAGAAGAGAGGCCGATTTATAGCATCATGGGTGACATAGCCTGGGGGAAATTTAATCTCCGGAGGAATCCTATTGGACGGTTGCAGGCGCCAAGGGTCGCATTTAGGAAATAGCACCGTTCCTGGCTCAGGGCCGCTGCTACGTCGATCGGTGTTTAACAAGCCGAACATATGTAGCGCTTCTGCCAAGACCGGAAAACGACGATTTTAAAATGTAAAATGTAAGACATTGTTTCAGACTACTTGCTAATACCGACGGAGATGTGAGAGACCAATTAGGAGGACATGGAGTCGGAGGACGTCGAGTCCATTGGAATCAAATTCTCTGGAGACGTCTCTAGAGGCTCCAGCGCGGTAGACAGGCGGGTCGAATTGTTCGGGAGACGCTGGGAGAACTACCCGACATCAAATTCTACACGATTCTCCCAGAGACTTCTCTGGCTTAGCCAACTCGACCTTGTGCCAATTAGAGACTAAGGCTTGCGAAATAAAATGATAACACTTACAACTGCCAGTCACTCACGGCGCCGCAGCCTGAAGCAGGTGGCCGTTGCTTCATCCTCAGTAGAACCGTCATAAGGATCTGCGGGGCCCAGCGGTGGGCAGGCCCCGGGCAGCAGAAGGCATGTTTACATGCTGAAACGGGGAGAGCACTAATAGAGAGTTTGCGCTGCAGCCATTGGAGCCACTCAATGGCCGATTTACGTTGTTGCAAATAGGTGGCTCCACCCAGCTAAAATTAGCGCTATCCGCGGGTATTTTTGGCGTGCGGAGTCACCAGATGACGCAACGCAAATCAGCCATCCAGTGTCCAATGGCTGCAGCGCAGACTCGCTAATGATTCGATCACTGACAACTACGTGTTTCTCCCTCTTGTCTCCACCATTGCATGCAAACCCAAATGCCTCGAGCAAGCCTCAAGGCTTGTTGCACGCTCCGCTGAGGTTTATACCACTCACTTCCCCATCGCTTTCACCCATGGCCCCGTATTTTGAGACCGTAAAGGTGTGTCGCCGTTTGTTCCGCCGCCCAAAAAAAAAAAAAAAAGACTGCTGACGTTACGCTAGTCCTTCGCAGATGTACAGATCACTGACGCAGGAGTAAATACCGAGGAGTTCCTGCTTGCATCTGACGGTTTGGTCGCCATGTTCGGTGGGTTCTTTGGAGATGCTGTATCTGCCAAATCTGTGTTGACGGGTTTTCACAGACCTCTTGGGTGCCGGCGTCTTTGGATTTGTCCAGTCAGATATCAAGAGCAACATTGCCGTGCGTTCATTAATTTCTTATTTCTTTATGTGGTCTCAAGGACAATCAGGGTGTTCGCGAGCGTTATAATACTACACAGGCTTCGTCTGCGACCCTGGAGGATCTGGTCCGTTGTGACCCTGCGCAGGGTTCCAGAGAAGGAACAAAGTGTCTGGTTAGACTCATTCGGTCAGCGATAGTCATTTTACTCGTGTTCCCGACTATCCGTTCACAAACCAGACAGCGGCCTCGCCTTCACCTGCCTTGCTCTCCAGACCACACAGAGCGAACCAGCATTGGCGCTTCATGTCTGCTTCCGCAGGGCCTACGACGTCGTTCTGCGTCACCACCACACGTTTGTCGTGCGCTCTGTTGTTACGGTACGCGAAATTCCGTCATTTTTGATCTTCCCATTGACCAGACTTTCTTCACATAGCTCGCTATACGCGCTGTACCACGACGAGATCATTTTTATACTCAGATCTCCCAGGGCGGGGACGGAGACAAGTTCGAGACTGAACTGAGGCGATGGCTACTGATGGCTAGTTGGTCTGGATGCGATCGTTCAGCGTATGCGGGTGTTTTTGGCTGACGGTGGGTATGGCCGAGTGTGAATAGGCCTGGGGATCTGTCCTATTTTGTTCTGGTCGGCATGCTGAGGCTCCTGCTACTTATATACCATAATGTCTCCCTTCATGATGCGTTGGGGCTCCTTGATTCTCAAATCGACAAATCGTAGTCCTCAGTCAGAACCTTTACCCAGTCTCTTGCACTGAGTTCCGACCTGCCTCTGAAGGAAGCGCCAACTGCGTCAACTCAGATTGTGCGCGGATCGTACCCAGACCAAGGCGTGTTTAAACCTCATAAGATTTAATCAAGTGTAAACATAAGTTGAAAGAATGATACGGACAACGCTGGTGCTCGCTTGGGGAATCCAACGTCCTGACTCTCAGGTGCGGATGAATATCAGCCCTTTCAGACACAGAGGTTGTGTCCAACTTGAATATCTGGGGCCTCATCGTGAGCTTTCTCGTTAAAATAGATGCAGAACAGGAAACTCACTGGTGCACGCAGCGTTGATCCAGCTATTCTTGGCGCGCAATTGAGCATCTGTGATACTAGCCTTCGTCTCGATCGCCCCGCAGGAGTCGTTGGTGACGACAGTGTACATCTTAGTGCATGCGCTCGATCCGAGCACACAGTACGAGGCGAGGTTTAGATCTAGCTCCGCGGAATCAGAACGAGGAAGCAGCCAAGCGTGTCGGTCTTACTGCTGCAAGTCGCGGAAATTTCAGGGTTCCAGCGGAGGATATCGGAAAACCCGATCTTGAATCTGAATAGATTGGGTAAGCATGTACATGGTTGGGAAACATTGACAAGTATCAAACACACTTGGCCTCAATCAGGTTGCAGTTGTCTCCAGATTGGACGTTATCTGGACGCGGGGAAGTCAGAGGAAAATGGGCCCAAAGAATCAGTCGGCAACGCACAGTACGTCGTGCAACTGATCAGTTGTGAGTTTTCTACCACTATCATACCCATTTCCAGACGCAAACTCACTTGTTCCAGCTCCCGGGATTCAAATTGGCTGGCGGACCAGGCGGGGGCAGCGTCACATGGGAATTCTTGGTGCAGATATTTTGGCCAATCTGTACACCTAATAGCGAGGTTAGCTGAGTACACGAGACGCCGAAAGTGGGGCTACTGCATGCGGTGCTGAGCCAGGGGTTCAACGCTCGTAGTTGAGCTTCGCTGAGTGATGTCTTTGTCTCGATGGCCCCGCATGAATCCCCGCTTACGACTGTGTAGATGGATTCACACCCGCCAGCGATGCCAACGCAGTAGCTCTGGAGATATGATTAGACCAGATGCGGGAGAATGGCAGCAGCCACTTACAGCGAGATTCAAATCTGGGACAGTAGTCAGTGAGGAGACGATCGGGACATAGTGGTAAGATACGTACTGCTACAAGTTGTGGAGACCTCGGGGTTCCAGCGCTCAAAGTCGCTGAAGGAGATGTTGAACCTGGATAGAGATGCGGTCAGCAATACCTTATTTTTGGGTAGATATCTGTACTTTGAATCAATGACGTTGCAGTTGTTTCCCGATTGGACAGTATCTGAAACCAAATAAATCGAAAAGACGTAAACGGAATACCGGACATACAATAAGTCGTACAGCTGCAAAGCGGAGCAACTCAGTGTGCGAATCTAATCACCAGCCGGGAGACAAACACGTACTTGTTCCAGCTTCCGGGGTTCAGGTCTGCCGGGGGACCAGAAGGTGGTTCTGCTCCTGGGAGGGCGCGCACACAATACGCCTCTCTGGCAGCACAGTCAGTTGAAAATAACTCGAAAATAGTGATCCTGATTACTTCAGAGCCAAATTGGTGCACGTAGGTGCGAGTTCCGGATTGAGCGCAAACAGCTGGGATTGGGTCAAGTTGAACGACGTCTCGAGCTTGGCGCAGCCGTCGCCGTCGACAATGGTGTACCAACGCGCACAGCCCTATATCCATTATAGTTTGTAGCGCTTCATCTGCAAAGCAAGGACAGCGACAAACTGAAGGGGCAGATCCCGCCGCGGCATTGGTCGGGGTCGGGGGCAGCGCCGCTGTGGCGTTGGTCACCATAACACATACTGCGGTACCTGGCGTCAACTTCGGACATGGGCTTGTTGGATTGAAGTTCCACAACGTGAAGTCCGAATGGGATACTTCGAAGCTGCGTCGGGGGATTCTAGAGTTTAGGACCAACTGATATTATGAGGGAGAACAGACTCACGTCGTTTCTACACCAGTACAATTGTCGCCGGAAGCGACGTTGTAATAGAAATCACATCCCGTGGTGATGGAGCCCGAGGCCAAGTTCGGCGGAGGCGGTGGATGACCTGTGGGGTAAACAAACGGCGCCGCAGAGGATGGAGATGGCAGAGACACGCTCGTCACCGAGAAAACTGCTCCCGTAATCGTGGTGGTTGGAGCCCCGCCATTAAGAGGAGGGTAGGGGGCCACTAAGGTAGTGGGCCCAGCTCAACCTACGAATACGAAACTTTTGGGCGCGCTCACCGCAATACCAGTAGCTGGCCAAGAAGAACGGTTATCACGGCTCGAAGTTTGAAAGGAAGAAACTCACTTTGCCCAAAGGTTGGTGCATTCAGAGTTCAGCTGCGCTTGTTAGAGGTGCCTAGAGCCTGGACCGAGAGCCTCACCTCAGGGTTCATCGTCAAGAAGTCCTCCAGCGTGACCGAGTCTGAGATTCGTTGAGTGATTTTCGGACACGAGCAGTACGCGGTACGTGAGCTGTTCACGTACTGTTAAGAGCGACTTGGGTGCAGAAGTCCTACCGCAGGATCAGACCCAAGCCCATGAAAGCTGACATCAGGCCTTACCCCCTTTTCTACAAAGTACCATCCCCCGCAATTTGAAGTGGTGCCTGGAGGGGTCTGTCCCGGAGGCGGCCTGGGTTCCGTCAGTGTCCATCCTTCGTAGAAAAGTTGCATAGCCCTCACACTATTTCTGTCGCAGTAGGAACGGCGGCGGGGCACCATTATCGACGGCATTGACATCGGGGAATCCTCCGTGTGGACTACGCCGAGAATACATCGGGTTTAAACGTCTGTTCAGAGAGCCCCAGGAGCGCAAACGCACCTGATGCAAAGGCTCAATCCGTACTGGCGGGCCACATGCGCGCAGCCAATCTCAAGGCCGGGGTTGAAACTATACAGGATCAGTAAGAGTTTGCTTCGATAGCGGAGTTCACCGCGGACCTTATGAGCTGCGTGACAGTGATGCTTTGGCCCGACGACGCAAGGAGCCCATTCGCTGCCGTTACGATGTCCTTGCACGTCTGATTCGCCGCGGGAGTGTATGTAGTGCACGCCTTAAGTCTCAATGAGCGTACAGCGGGTGAGCTACGAGGTGCTACTAGCTAACCTGAGGCAAGCAGAGAGTTGTCCCGGGTCCAATCCCGCTGGTGCAGTTCGTGGCTTGAATCGAGGGGTTGTTGACCAATACCTAGCGCACAAGATCGTGACGAGAACCCAAGCAGATGTACTAGACGTACATACATCAAACCAGCCCACAGAAAATTCGGAGGCGATGTCGGCGCAAGTGCCGGTGGAAGTAACATTTCTTCCCGTGAGTGCGCAAGTTGTCGAAACCGTGTCGTTCGCGCCGATCGGGGTCGTCAAGGGCCCGGGAGAGAATATAGACGTAGTTGTTGGGGGGTGGGTCACGTTGTACTGCGAGAATGCCCTGTACTGCCGCATGAGTATCCAGAAGTCGAAAAACAGAGATGACTTACGATCCGCATACTTTCAGGGCAGACTGAAGGACGGCATAGAAATCCGGGTAGAAGGTCAGCGGATTCGAGAGAGTTGCGTTTATCGTTCCGAGCATGCATGGAGTGCACAGCTTGTTGGTTGGATATCCTAGGAGACCCTTGTGCAGGGGTGGGGCCAAACGAAGACAGCACCTCATTACAAAATTCCTTCGTTGTGCTATTCAGCGCATGAGCTCGAAAGCAGATGAAACATATAACGGAAGGGTACACGCACGTATCCTGCCGACACTGCACTGCATACGGGCCCGAGATAGTGTCGACGGCCAACGTCGCTGCACGTTGACTTCAGCGGCTGCACTCACAAAGTCGAGAAAACTGACGAGCATAGGTAACATCATTGGGGCCGGGCAGCTGGTAATTCCCGCATGCAGAAATGACTTTGGCGCGATACGTGCTCAGGGAATCTGTGCAGGTCGGGGTGCACATTGCGGCCAACGAAGGGCCATCGTAAAAGGGATTGGATCTGGACTGCTGTAAATCCGAGTCCGATGACAAAATTCAGCTTACCCGAGGAGCTGGATGGTAGCATTGCAAGCCACTCTGGCGGTGAGAGCGGAGGCGCATGCAGCAGGTGGGCTTGGATCGGTGGGCAGCAAATCCTGGGTGTAGATCTGGAAACTCACATCCGCAGAGGCGAACGGAGTGGCGGATACAGCGGCAGCTGTTGCAGAGGGCACCGACGAAGCTGAAGCCGAGACTGAGAGAGCAGTCAAAATAGATAGAGCAGTAGAAGGCGCAGTTGAGGAGACATCGATTGAAGCAGACGCGGAGACCGCCGCTAGATCCTGGATTCGCTGCGATTGAGCAGCTTGGCCGTGGGCGATCTGAGAAAGTTGGAATGGAGTGCTCAGACCATGGAAACCAGACTCACTTTCACTTGATGAATTTTGACGTGCAAAGAATCCTCTGCATGACATGGAAACGCAAGCCCAACAAGACACAGTAGAAAGATAGGAAACGCCATGGACAGAGGAGCAAGGACGCGGTAGACTTTTAGGTTCGCTTCAGGTACTAGATTTCGTGGTCCGTTCCCTTGCTGTATCTCCGTTCCTGCTCTAGTTTCTCCGAATGCCCTCATATCCCGTTTTTTCGGTCAGCTTGCATCCGGCGCCGAGTCAGGCACCGAACGATCCGTTTCTACCCGCGCGGAGATTCCAGGGCCTAAGCTGCGTTTCATGTATCTAGTGTTGGCTATCCGGGATGCATATTCAGGGCATTCAGCGCTGACACAGGTTAGAACACTCCCGCCAGATGCAAACAGGAGCCAAGAACCGGAAGATCAGCGATCAACAGATTGGTCAGCAGAACACAGTAACCCCCGCTTCTTTTGGTACCTCCTTGCTACCGCCACACGGGTAAATGGAACGCAAGATTCCCTGCAAGAATGTCACTACCCCGAATCCAGGTGTTTTTCCCGTATAATCTAGGGGATAGCCTATGTGTCATCCGCAGAGGACTCGGATGTTAGGACGCTTTTATTCTTGCACTCCCTGCAAGTCTCTGCATCGTACTGCTACACTCCGAGTCTCTTCCTCTGTTCCGGTAGTTCAGGATGAAGCCGCTCTCCGCGCTTTTCATTCCCACAATCCGTGAGATTTGGGTGGTATCTTTGGACTCAACGCATTTACCACACGACAGTTTTCTCACTTTTTGCGTCTGTTCTTTCGCAAGACACGCCTACAAACGCGACTAGCCTTCCACTCGGATCATGTACACCTGATATTCCTTGCTCAAATGTACGTCTTTTTTCATTTATCTGTCTTTGTTGGATCCAAGTCTTCGCAGGGTGCGTGCTGCAATGGCGGCAGCGGTTTCTGTGGCTTTGGAGACAAATTTTGCGGCGCTGGGGTCTGCACCAGCAACTGTGACGCCAAAGCGGAATGTGGGCCGGATGCTCTTCCTGAAAATCAGAATTGCCCGCTCGTGAGTCGGGATCTTCGACTATCTTCACGACTAACATTCAAGTAAGAATGTTTGCTGCAGTAAGGTAAGTCACGTCTCGCGCGCTGCGATACTGGCTAAATTGGACGAAGTTTGGATTCTGTGGCACCACAAGTAAGTGGTGTACATTTCCTCCAAGAACCGTGTTGACGGCTTCCTCGCAGCCGATTTTTGTGGGGATGGATGTCAGTCAGGATGCGATGACGTGCCCATTCCTTCCTGCGGTACGCAACTAATCTGTTTCCGCGCGATTTGTCTGAGCCACGAACTAGGTACGAACCAGGAGAGCGCCCTAACCCGCAGAATCGGTTACTATGAGGCGTGGGCCGATTCACGGTACGCTCGTCCTCTGTCTTCATCATCGCAGAACTAAACTGTCCCAGTGGCTGTATGTCGTACTCCCCCGAGAAGGTCTCGGCCGAAACTCTCACCCATATCAACTTCGCATTTGCGCTCATATCAAGGTCAGCGCCTCCACAGCTCGTTGAAGGTTGACTTATCGTCCGATTTTGAAGCTCCTTCAAAGTGGTTGAGATGACCAAGGGGGATTCTGACCTCTGGAAGCGTACCACCGCCCTCAAAAGCCGCAATCCAACCCTGAAAGTATTTCTCTCTATCGGAGGATGGACATTCAACGTACAGTACCACTTGTCTTGTCCTTCCCACAACGTTAACCGGAGTGCAGGATCCGCCCAATTCTAAAATATTCTCAAACATGGTTGGATCTGGTCCCAATACCAAGACATTCATCTCGTCGCTGCTCAGCGTGTTCGAAACTTATGGGTTTGATGTATTGTATTCTCCTGGCACAATAACACGACACTGAATTTACCTCCTAGGGCCTCGACGTTGATTGGGAGGTACGTAAGGTAATTGTCTGGACTTGAACCTCGATAGAACGTTTGCAGTATCCCGGAGCGAATGATCGCGGAGGTATACCAGCCGATACAAAGAACTATGTTACTTTCATGGCTGCAGTTAAGGTATGATTTATACCTGTTCCGTTGACGACAGCTGACCATTCGGCACAGAAAGCATTCTCGGGTCCTGGTTACGGTCTGACATTGTATGAGAACTGACTCGCACAAAAAACTGGCTGACTTCGAATCGACAGCACGGCCCCTTCATCATACTGGTATCTACAATATTTCGACCTTCCCGGACTTCTGAAGCACGCGGACTGGGTCAATGTCATGTACGTCGTCGATTTCGCCAATAATCTTCTCAGACAAGTCGAGGCTCACACTGTAATTCAGGACATACGACCTGCATGGTAGGCGGAATATCTCTTGGGTTACAAGCGTTGAATATATTCAGGAACCTGGGACCGCGAGGATCACTGGATTGGGTCTGTTTATATCGTTTCAGATTCTGTGTGTTACTGACAATCGATCACCAGGCCTATCGTCGGCGCGCACACGAATCTCACGGAAATAGACGCGGCATTCAAACTCTATTGGCGTGTGGGCGTAGATCCGAAACAAATGGTATTTCATTTCGTCTGCGCACCGGTTCCGCGCTGATAGAAAAATGTCCGAAGGTCATGGGCCTCGGATTCTACGGCCGTTCATTCACACTCACATCCGCAGACTGCCAGGATCCGGGATGTGTTTGGGTGAGCAATGCAATCCAAAAATCGGTTGCCCGCCAGGCTGATCCGTTCATAGGCAAGTGGAGCAAAAGCAGGGCCCTGCAGCGGTCAATCAGGAATCCTTATGTACAATGAAATTCAGAGCATTCTCAACCAAAGTCCCGATTCCGGAGCCGAGGCCCGTATGCCCATCTTCGACGAGGACGCCGCCGTGAAATATGTGGTCTGGGATTCGTACGACTTCAGTTATAAAACGTCCCATCAGTTGCTGACGTGGGGTTTTTAGAAATCAATGGGTCAGCTTCGACGACTCAGAGTCTTTTGCTATCAAGATGAATTATGCCAATGACCATTGCATTGGTGGAACCATGATATGGAGTATGGACCAGGACGACGACAGTTATACGTGAGTTTCCGAACACTTACAAGCCTCTTTCTTTAAAACCTTATCGAAACCCAGCGCACTAAAGGGTTTATATCCTGGAATCGACGCTGTAGGTGGAGGCGAAATCAAGAAGAATGACAAGTGCATCATAAGCGATTGTGATGTAAGCTCGTGCGGCAATGGATTCAAGTGTGTTTCATTCTGCGTCCATTTTCGTCCCTATCCCTTATTGGATGTTCAGTAAAATGGGAGTTACCCAGGAAGATCCTTTGTCCCCAGGCAAGCGGTGTGATCGTTTGATTTGTTGTCCTCAAAGTACGCAATAATGACAATTCTTACTATACATCTGACCTTCTTTTACAGACAATTCGCCGTCTTCCTGCACCTGTATGCGTCTTGAATCCCGCTCGGGTTAATCTTCTGATTCTTTTTCCAGGGAGGGGCGGTGACAGCAGTCCCTGTAATCCTACGTGCCATCCTGGCGAGGACACTCTTACCACACAGGCGAGAAAAATCCAAAATTGAATTCAAATGACAAGCCCTCATGATTACGGTTGACAGACTTGCGAATCTGGCGGAAGCCAGGCTTTTTGCTGCGAACTCGACTCGACATTGGCTCAATATTGCACATATTTCGGCAAGCTATGGCGGCTTTTCTCGGGGTGCAATACTCATTTGCGCTTCTCTAGACTGTACGGATTCGGGCTCGGCCACTTGCGAAGACAATTCTTCCCTGACGCTTTTCACCACTGGTATCAAGGGTGCTTTGGGCATGACCCGCGACTTCTGTCAGGATGTCAACCAAAACTGTCCGCCAACGTGTGACAACGGCCAAATCAAGCCATTTTGCTGTGAAAAAGAGATACCGTATGAGCACTGCGAATGGCATGGTTCCCCTCCACTTTGTGAGCCGCATTGCTCAAAGCTCCCTCCCATGGTTTTTGACCACCACCCCAGGCCAAGACAACGCTTGCCCACTCGGCCAGATCCTACTGACGACGGACATCCAGGGAGATGCTGGCCAACCTTGCTCTGGATCTGGCACCAGATCATATTGTTGTCATCTCTCCGGTAGTTTCATTCGTTAATAGTAAAGTTTCATTACTAATTTCTCAACTACAGGGTATGATCTAGAACAAGTGCCTTTCCACGATATATTTCCCGACACCGTGCCTGAAGGAAGCCTCGACTTCGAAGAGGAGTTTGATCCTGACGAAGGTGTCAAAGAAGGCTCAACTGGATCTGGAACGAGCAGTTCCCTTCCAAATGACGACAACGAGAATGACACCCGCTTTCGGAGAGGTGTTCATCGATTCACCCAAAGCGTCGTCGGTTTCTTCTTTGGATATTGCGACGAACTGGGTGGTCACTTCGTGCAATCCTGGGAGCGATCAGCCTCAATCGGTTGGGTCAAATAATCATTCGCGTGGGCATCGCTAACACGACATATTTTATAGGTCCTTGCGTACTGTTCTAAGTCGCTCTCGGACTCTGAGTGTTCGCATGTGATGATCGGGGGAGCCGAGCACACGATCGTTAAGATGCCGGACAATTGTGGTCGTGGCCCATATGCCCGCATTGCCAGCCTCACTCCGCACCCGAATCAGGATATTCTCTCTCCGTACCATCAGTCGCAGAAGCCCTCCACAGAGCAAGTGTATTCGCTGAAGTTTGATTACAGTGAAGAAGCCCTTGGTTTATCGACGCTGTTCTCATTTCTTTTCCAGATTTCGCCGCGATCCCTGCCTCGAACGGTCCCATCTACATGCGCGCTGGTATGTAGTATTTATTTCGTCTCTACTGCGTCTGAATGTTCCTTAGATGTCACGGACATGCCGGATTATTGGGATACCGTCGTCGAGTCTCCACCAGAGCGGAAGCGTTGGTATGTCGAATTTTGCCAAAATAAACACCGTTAAATTCGCCCCAATTTTAGGCTCAAGGAGCGCGGGCTTGAGAAGCGCGGGCTTGAGAAGCGCGGGCTTGAACAGCGTTGGTGGGGTAGTTTCAAAAACTGGCTGTCGAAGATGACGACAGTGGAGAAGGATACCTCGGTGTCCCGGAATTTCCACTGGTCAGACACAGTGCGTGCATTTCTCAGATTTTTGAATAGACCTTCAATATCCTCCAGTGGACCATCTTTCACAAAGAAGTCTCGTGCCCAGGTACGGTTTCAATATTTTCGTTTTTCTGGAAGATCTTGAGCTCTTCGAAGGTCCCCCGTCGTTTGAGGCTTCAATCGATGTCTCCTTAACTGGTCAAGCCAGTGCGTTCCGTTGCCCGAATGAAAATTAATTCTCGCTGATGGCCACAGGCCTGAACAGTCGTTACGGGTTCTATCTTCAGGCCACGGTGGTTCCGCCCTCAGGTGCGTCTTTGGGGTTAGCCACAGCGCGTTAACCCATTGTTTTTTGTCCAGTCCAAGCCGCATATCTCTATTTCTGTGCGTCGCCTCAAATGTTTACGGAGTTGATCTGACAACTTGTAGCCGCCGACGCCAAGGCGCACGGCCAGTTCACACTGAAGGGTGAAGCTGTCGTGCAGTACGATTCTTCTAACATCCAGTTTGCCTCCTTCGGCTTCCCAGGCCTATACTAGTAAGTCCTCGTGCATTCAAGATGGCCCACGGGCTAATCTTCTTTGAGCCCTGGACTATTGACAGGTCGGTTGAAGTTCCTCTCGGACGGTCTATCACTCACGTTTGCTGCCATTCAGTTGGTCCGACTTTGACTCTGAATGGTTACAGTAAGAAAAGAACAATAACAATCAGCAGAAGTAACTGATTTTCATATAGTCACTGGTCATATCTCGGTTTCTGGGTAAGACTATGACTCCATTTCTCTTTTTGAACGTACCTTCTGAAAATATTCACAGAGAATTTACGTCGAGCGTCGGCTATACATTCCCTTCCGTCAATTTCAACCTCGGAAAAACGGATCCCGATGTTACCTCCAATCCGGTTACGCCTGCCGACTTCCAGAGCGGGCTCCACTTTTCCGTGGGATACAATGTTGAGCTATCAGGCAAGTTGTATCCGCAATGACAAACTTGATTCCGTCTCATCGTTGGGCACAGGCGACCTCAGCATTCATGTTGTCCCTTCGATCCAACTGGGAATAAGTGTACTCGGGGGAGCGGTGATCGACGCGCAGGTGAGTGAACATCCAAATCGCTGTGCGTCTGTGTCAATAGATCGACCCAGGCCTTCGTGGATGTCGATTTGTACACGGGCGTGAGGATCAACGGATCCGTGTCAAATGCCATTGTGCGTTACCGAATCTAACGCGGCCTCGTTTTTATGTTCACCCTTCCCAGGCTCCGAATTTCTGTATCGGTGCTTACTACGGAGTGCGAGTGTATGATAGTGATTTCTGACCTCATCGCTGCCCACTGAACATGTCTGTAGCGACGCCGGTCTTACCGGCAACGTTCTCTACTGGGAAACAGGTCCTTTGGCGATGAATTTCTATAACAATGAACAGGAGATCTACGGCCAGGTATTTCATTCACTTGGTGTCGCTGGGGCGATGTTGATATTTCAGTAAATAGTGCTTCTCGTCCAGGACGGAAGCGGTGACGATTGACGATCGGGGCGTTCCGCAAATCGAGATGTTCGGTGGTACAATCCCCGAAATACAGCCCTCGTCGTTTGGCCCTGCATACCTGGAGCAGAAGAATGCTACGCATTCGCAGATGATCTTGCCTCGGTCCGTCGATGGGCTCGAAAAGCGGGGCTCTGTGCCATTCCTTCCGGGTTTTTTGAACTGCCCGGACGTCGATGATCATATAGGAGCGGATGGGACTGGTGAGTGGATTTCGGGCATTACGAGGGTGGATCGACCGAAAGTTTCTGATCCGTGATAGACAACGATCCTTACTCCGACTGTGAGCCTCTCCCAAATCTTTCCTCGTATATATCCAATGGATTTCTAGTGAACCTGAACACGTTGGACGACGCCTTCGAGCGAAGGGCATTCGAAGATGAGCTAGACACTGTGTGGGGGTCGCCAGATGGAACATCGAACGACACTCTCAGTGCGTACGAAAACTATGTCAAGGAATCCAATTCTGATAAATACCTACAGCGAGCCGCGGGATTTTCGTGCGTCGTATCTCTCAATCGTCCTTCCGAGTATCTCTGATTTTTGGCGATAGGTCAAAGTCTCTCAGTGTCCTAAAGTCAGGTCAGCGAACGATTTATTCTAGTCCAATACCCGGTCTTAACGAATGGCATGGTGTAGCTTCAACGCCTTGGCATATAACCAGCTCGCCTTCCAATACGTAAGGTATCTTGACCAGTAAGTGTCACCTCTGATTGCAACCTTACCAGTTCGATCTGCAAAACCCCACTGCGGCCAACCTTGATCCGACCTTCGGACCACGCACTACTCCCGCGCCAGGCTTTAAGCCTACAACCTATGGGCGGGAACATATATACGAATTACAGCTCAGTATGTATCGTTCTTTCATTCCGGCTAACTCTAAAAGACTTGCCTAGTTTCGGACTTCATGAGCAATCTTGCTCAGCAGACGGCTCTGTGGCAGCCTGTGAACAAAGACTTTTGTACTTGGCTGAATCAAAATGTGATAAAGCTAGCGGTAGGTAGGATCTTCCCTCCCCACGCAAAGCTCACACTCGCTAGATGGTCCCAAATTTGCTGCAATGCTTCCCGTATAATGCCCGCATCCTCAGCGCGACTAGCTCCAATCCCTACATGCCGTGGTTGGAAGGTGTGGCTAACGGCATGAAGGTGTGTCCATAAAGATCCGGCAAGCGACGCTGGCTAATGCACAACAACAGGCGAATGTGATTCACGGCAATAAGCTAGCGTCGTCGTCGACCTGGAAAAAGTATACCTTCACCAAGAAGTTGTCCGTCATGAGATCCGTAAGCTCGCTGCCGTTCAGCTGAACTGACGCCCCACTAACTGAGACTCGTATAGACTGCAGGGCTCGCGTCGTATATGAACCATCCAGACGTCCGCGAATCGTTTATAACCCAATCAAACTGCATGAAAAACGAATGGTTTGTGTCGATCTATTGATTTTTGGCTTCCGTTGATTTAGGCTCCTTCTTCAAGGAACACGTGGTACACCACCTATTCGCAGACCGTACGTTGCCGCTGATTATCGCGACTACCTCCTGACTGTTTCCTTTGCAACAGAACGGCGTTACGGTTGCCGGCGGAATGAACGGCATCTATACTAATTTCATCCGCGGAGTCATGAGCCAGTTCTCCACTCGTCTGGTCGCAGGGCTGGAAGATATGATTTCATTTTGGGACGACGCTGTCGCCGAAATCGACCCGAATAAGCCGGCCCCCATGGTGAAATACACTCCGGTCTTCGTTGAGACGCCCGCTCATGCATTTCAGGTTTCGTTGAATTTTGGAGTTGCTGTGGGGTCGACCCCGGCGAGTCTGAATGTCCAGGGGCTTGACCTGTCTCCTCTCGAGAACTTTATCCTCAGGAATGGCCTCACCTGGTGGACACGACTCTGATGGTTTTTCCTATCGGTGTTTAAATGTTAGAATAGTTCTCTCTTAATAGACCGAGGATTGTATATATTGCGACCGTGGCTCAAATATCATGAACGTACAAAGTCAACAACGGGAGAGATGTTGCGAGACTCCCTCCCAAATTTCCGCCTTTCCCGGTCTCTCACTTCTACATGGACATCGTAAACCCTTTGGGGCATATCCGGTTGGACACCAGCATGCTTAGCACTCCCCCAAGTTTTCACGGTTTTTCTCGCGAAAAAACGCCTCATCACCCTCTTCATAAAATTACCCAGGTCCGTCTGTCTGTTCGAGGCCTTCAAACTCGCCATCTCCGCTCTCTCGGATCTATTTGCCGGGATCGCTTAAAATGCATTAGTTCAATTCTTCAGGTATGAGTAGCTCAGTGGGAGGAGGCCGAAGGTACACAAAGATTAGCCTCCAATAATGAAAATTACTCCTCTCTCTTTGGCTGCATAACAGACTCTCGGTTAACTTCTGCGAGTAATATGCCCGGAGGTAACAAGTTCGCTGGCGGCCGCCGGTGGATATTGGCGGCCACCGCCGGACGGTGTTTGACGGTGTCCATCACCGAGGCTTCTGATTTTCGCCAGTCGCCACTGGCAATGGCCGGGCTGGCATGCCTTCCTCTCAGTATTCGACTGGTTTCCGCCGGCAGGTGCTGGAGCGTAGTCAAAGACATTCAAGAACATACGGAATCCACATTAAATGGCATTCGAGGACCAATTGATTATTTCAACCTTGGTTCAAGTTTTGAACCGTCATCTGAACTTGAACCACCGAGTCGAAGTATTTTGCTCGTTGATTCCGCTCCAACAGGTACTTTTTTGCTAGCTGGGTATGAGGAACAATTCATACAAATATTGAAATATGTTAGTATCCAACGGAGCCCTCCCCCCGGGCCGTTGTGGACCCGTGATATCCTCTCGTCGGTTTCCAGTGCTTTCCGCCGGCAGGTGCTGGAAATGAGCAAGGTTGGTAGTTTTAAGTATTTGAGAGCGCATATAACACTTTTATCAGTCATTTGAAAAGCACCGGCCTTTTTTGGTTCAAGTTTCTAACCGGCATTGAACTACTTGAACTACCGAGTTGAACTACGTGCCTGTTTAGATAGCTTCAAAAACATCGCGTGTTTGAGTGGTATATCAAGGCACCGTTCATCTGATAGGCTCTGCCTTCCAATTCCCAAACAGTGTATTCAGGATTCCGTGCACAGGGGTATGCGGCCAAAGATGTATGCAGGTTTGCTTGCTGATCTACTATATACTCTGGAGGCACCATTTCTGATGCCCAAGAGCCGCCGGAAACCAGCGAAATCCGATGGGATCCACCGTGGCTCCAGTCACTGGCTTTCGATGGAATCCGGCGTCCGCCAGTGGCTTCCACTGACATACCGGTGCTCGGCAGTGGGTGCCGCCATCAGCCAATGCCGTTCACTGCCGATCAGCCGGTTGCTACCCTCCGCGCATATTACTGGAATCCAGCGTCCTTGCTCGGCAGTGGGTGCCGCGATCAGCGAATGACGAGCACTGCCGACCAGCCGGTTGTTACCCTCCGCGTGTATTACTGGCCTCCGATTCGGCAGAGTCGGCATCTATGCCGCTGGCGCCGCTCCGCGCAATCGCCCACGATCACATCTCCGTCAAACATACTTGGTCATCGGTTTACGTTCACGGTGACGGATGTCCACGACCTCAAAAGAGGATGCTGGGCCGGGAAGACCAGTAGCCGCTTGTTTTTTTTCAGAAGGCTGGTCGATCGATGAGTTAAGCTAGTTAAGTGCCGTACAATTGCCACACACTGCCTCGGGAAGCGCTTCACGTGACATCATCCTTCCTTACACGCCACCATCTGCCACCATGCTTCCCTACCTGTGCGTGGAAGTCTTGCAAGAGATTGGAAGCCAGGTTTGCAGCTCAGCTCTGCATACTTCAATCATTGAATGGCCCGGTAGCTCGCTAATTGCGACCAGAAGAATCTCCGTGCCGTATGCAAGGAGCTGAATCTTGCGATCGACCCTCTCTTCTACACACTTTTTGTCCTCCAGGGAAGCCGAATACGCGCGGAGAACGGTCTTCATATCCTTGAAAGGCTTGCGGCTGGCCAAATAGGCTGGTCGCATCATTGCAAAACTATTCATATTCGGCCAGGGAGCAGGGCGCTGAAGGGCGAAGATGACGGACCAAAGTGGTATCCGTCGAATAGTGAGCTCCCCAACCTCCTTGTGACCGCGATTTCCTCAATGCAGAACGTTCAAACTGTTGTGTGGGTCCCCATTTCGCAGGCGCGTCGCAGATGCTGACATGTGTTTTCTCAGGTGGAATGTCCAAGCGAGTGATCCCAGATGGGTCACGGAAGCCATCTGCGATTCCCTCAACACACTCCCCCTCCTGTCGGAACTCCAGTTGAAGATGAATGGCATTTGTCACCTCCAATTGACTCCACTTCCACGCCTGACGAAGTTGAGGATCGAGAATTCGAACTGGCATAGGGCGTTGCCGTGGATGGAGGAAGTTTGCCAGGTTATCGGGCGCGGTCATAACCTTACCTCGCTCCATCTCGCCGGTTATGACGACTGGTCCAAGGTTTGGACAATGCTGCGCGCGATCATGCTGCGGCCAAGCGCAAGAACGCGTATCTATCTCAAGGAACTTACCACCTCTATCGTCACACCTGATCTTCTCGCGTACCTCTCCTCGTATTCTGGTGTGGAGCGACTATCCTTGGAGCGGGGGGGCCAACCCAAAAACGACGCGCTTGCAGATACATTCTTCAACGACGTTCTCACACAGCACGCCCAGTCCCTCGTCGAGCTGAACTGTCCTGCATGCCATGAAGGCCGGTGGAGTTTCAGAGTGGACATTGCCGACGCGGTTTTGCAATTGCGCAAGTTGAAGAAGCTTCATTTGAGCGTCAATTCTGCGGATATGGCGGATGTCGAGCCAGAGATGAATGCTGTCGTGCGTATCTATTGTATATCATATATCTATCAAGCCAATTCAACTGATGGATTAATCTCACCGCGCGCGCAGACTCTCCTACTTAACACCGCCGCTCTGCTCCCCGCCCTCCGCGCCCTGCGCATCTCCCTTGCCCCGGGCAGATTTGCCCACGGCCACAATGGTATCAAGACGGCGATCGAGGACTTCACATCCCACCTCGAATCCGCGGCGATCGTGTGCACGGGCGAGAGCTATTACGGGCTTTCACCCGCTGTTTCAGATGAGGGCGACCGCAGCACGGTTTTAGTTTATCGACTTTTGGACCCAACATCTCCGGCGGTCAAGCGAATCGATTTCTCCGATGGTGCAGAATATTGGGGCGACGATGATTAAGGGTGTTGGACGAGGGCGTACTTGTTTCGTTGTAATTCTCTTTTACCTCTTCTCGCTGAGTTCCGATGTAAATTCATGAACAAATGACAGCAAGTTTCTGCTATTGCCCCGCCCCAAACCGGCCGCACAATTGGCAGGACGCTTTCGGTACAGAAGTCTTAACGAAACATTTCAAGAAGAGTTGGGTGGCTAAGTCTACATATTACTCTCCCTCACCACATCGTATTTATTTCAATCGCCGTTCACGTTCCAAATCGGATTCACTCTCTGGCGACAACCACAATCGGTTTCCCCACGTCGTCGCCCCCGCCCTCCTGCAACAGCTTCACGAGCACCTCAGCGGCGGCCTCCAGCCCCTCTGTGAATGACTCCTGCCCGACCATCTTGCCTTGGACTATCAGGGCCGGTACCTCCGCGAAGAAACGCGGCCCCAGGGTCGGTATGTGGTCCCCGACAAAGAGGCCGTGGATTTGAATTCGCCTTTTCCAGATCGTGCTCATGTTCTGGGGCGAAAGGTGTTAATTGTGGGTCACTGGAGCAAACGGTGGGAGGAAGTACCTTGACGCCGTACCATGTGTGCGGCTCGGTGTTATATTCCGATATGGAGCCGCACATCTGCAGAAGGTTCATCAATCGTGCTGATATAATGCGGAGGAGAGGAAGATGTACAATAAACCGCGCCTTAGGGCGTGCGTGCTCAATGGCGGCCTCGACGGATGCGCCGCCGACATTATCCCAATAGATATCCTGTGGGGATTGTAAGGAAGATGGATAAAGCACCGCCGAGGAGCTTACGAGCGGCCCATGCTTCTTCAACGCTCCCGCAACATCGGTTGATCGGTAATTGAAAGCAACATCTGCCCCCAAGGTGCGCATATATTCAACCTTGGCGTCTGAGCCTGCAGAGGCAATGACTCGCAACCTGATGCGGTCAATACGTTGAGCAACAGCATGACTGCAATCCACTAACCCTCGTGCCTTTGCTAATTGAATAACAACACTTCAGAAATATAAGTACATACGTAAAGCTTTGAGAAGTAGAACTTACCTCCCGACCCCCGATGCACCGGAAGATACATATATTGTCTCTCCCTGTATCTATTAAGAAACGCTGAATCGAAATCGGCGAGACAACGCACCTTCTTCGCATCTCCATAGGCCTCGAGCCCACAAAAAGCAGTAAGGCCGGGTCCGCCGAGAACACCGAGATAACGGCTCCATGGATAGGCACCTTTTGGGTCGGGGACCGGTCCCAGGCCCATCGTGTCGAAGTCAATGGTCAAGTCCGAATAGTTCCCGGCTTTGAAGTCCACGCGACCTGTGTTCGAGGACGGTCAGTTGTGAGCTTCAAAGTACGCTGATACGCTTACCCTCGACGTAAGGTTGGACGGTATACGCTTCCCAGTGGGACAGACCGTACATACGATCCTAAAAACCATAAGATTGAAATGTCAAGAGTGTTTTCGGAACGTGAATCTGACCCCGATGTTCACCCCTGGGCGGCGTTATTATCTGGTTTGAGGAAAAATGAGCAAGAGGACGAACCTTCCTTCTCGGAACGTATTACAACCACCAGTACGGACCCCACCACCCTGGGTGGCTCGTAAGTACATCAGTAAGACATTTCCAAAAACGCACGTACGGTGCCCCAAGCACGGCATGCGTCGAGTAACTGGGAATCGATGGGTCGCGCATGCGCTCCCGGAGGAATGGCTCAGGTCTGTAAAGGACTTAAATTGATGCGCCATTCGCATATATCGACCTACGCGAGCATCAGGGTCTTGGTGAGGAATCCGCCATTCAGCGGGACGGCGTCCAGATCAATGGAGGGTGACGGGTCGAAGACGAGATGTTCACCCGGCACGGGGAGAATACCAACATCGGGTCGTTTTGCGAACACGAGTCGGGGATTGGGGGTCAGCATAGTGGTGAGATCTTGGCCATCTGCATGAACTCGACTTGTTTAAAAGTGAACAGCGCCAGTCAGGGAAGTCGGAACCGAGCGACTTGGTAATTCAGTTGAACGAGTCATTGTGACTGAGGGCGGTCCAAAAGGGGTCGGCAGCTTTCCACGGTTCGACCACGGCGCAGTGGCGTATCCAAAAGCGGAAATATTGTCATTCGGTCTGACCTACGGCTAGACGGTTAGCCTCAGTTGGGTACAGCCTGAGTAATATTGATGGTTGAATTTGCATAAGATCTTAAGCCGAGCTGACGTAGGCGGTTTCGGTCTCGGCGCTTTAAAGTTTGAGGACCCCGCTGATGTTCTGGTCAAGTACTTCTGCATCCGCGCTCCAGAAATGCCCGCTCTACCAGGTATATTTGCATCATCCCAGGTTGTCGGGATCAGTGCTGCTGGGTTCTTCCTGGCTGGCACCGTGGGCATCAGTCCCTTCAACCTCATTCCAATCGCGGAACGTAGCAATGTATATGCCCCTCTGCCTGGCCACTGCACTCTGACTAAATAGCATCTATATAGCTCTCACCAGCGACGCGTGCCCCACTTTACAAATACATGTTCCATGTCCGTGGTAAACGAGCATTCATCGGGTCTAGCCTTGGTGGTGCCGCCGCATTCCTCGTTGCGTATTTCAACCGGCCCGCCGATATCTCGTTGGAGCACAGTCGCACTCTTATCGCCGCCGCGACTGCGCTACTTGTCACAGTTCCTCAGACTGTCATCTGGATGTTACCGATATATAAGGCATTGGGGGATGAGACGTACGCTGGGACGGAGGCGCAGGCCAAAGGTAGGGCATCCGCATCCTGCGTCGCCCGATTCTAATTGTTATGATCCCAACCTGAAGAGCGGTGGGCCGGGCTGATGAAACGATTCTACCGCGGGAATTCCATCAGGGTTTTGCTGTACACGACAGCTTACGTACTGGGAATCTACAGCCTTGCTTCTTCCAAGGTGAACATATTGGTGTAGCTGTGCGTAAATTCACTGCATATTCGCATGTTCAAGTTTCGTTCGAGATTTGTAGCCGCAATTAGCGCTCATGTATGTATGCGTATCTCAACAGACCAAACGAGCATCTATCTATTTAGGGAATTCAACCATACAACTGTTGGTTAAAACAGCGCCGTGCTTCTCTCTAAATGGGACGCACAACGTCGACTCCATGGTCACTGTTCAATTTGAGTATTGTTCACCTCCGATAACCGGTACCGCCACAATAACACGGTCCCGGTGGGCAAACACAATTCCTGAATTCAGTTCAGGGACAGATAATTGTGCATATGGGAATACGTACGGGGGCCGTGGATAACCAGGGGGGTGGTAAAACGTCGTCCAGGGATAGGGATAATTTCCTTGTCCGGAAGACTGCGGCGGATTGTGTGGTTGAATAGTTCCAGGACCATAGACGTTCGGATGTGCTGGTCCGTAGTAACTGTGCGACGTGTTCGAATTGGGCGGAATCGGTGTTGCCTGTGGGATTGGATAGTAGGACCCGCCCATGGAAGGAGCCGACGGTGCCACCGGCACAATCTGTGGATCCACTCCACGACGCGAGAGGTGGTCGCGATTTGGCTGCATGGGACTCTTTGAACCCGATCCTCCAGAGGACGGGCTCGACCCATGGCTGCTGGGGGTATTCTTCGCAGAAATGGACGGGTCATCTGCAACGGGGACATATTCGCAGTTGAGTCCTTTCCGGATGCACCTCTTGCATGGTGTGGGATTGTATTCATCTGTCTCGCACTGACGAATGCAGAGATTAGAAAACGATTTGAAGGCAGAGGTAAATTTCTTGCCTTCATCTTCAAGTGTCGACAGTTGAGACAGGCGATATAAGCTCTCTTGCGTGGTTCGGAGGGGGATTTCGACATCGCTGACTGTGTCTGGGCATGCCGGCCCTCGTCTTTATAGCTCGTCCTCAACACCTGCGGACACCGCACTGCTGAACTGTGACGAGGCGTTGACTCTTGTCAGCCCGGGTTGAAATTCAGACCCAGGTTTGAAATCTATCAGGCAGAGCACCTATGTATGGGAGAGTCGCGAGGCTGAGTCTCTGTGCAGCAGCCTGGTTACGTCGTTATGATAATTCTCCGAAATTTAACTGGTGTATGGGGTACGATTAAATCGCGGGAACCGGGACCACATACGTGAAAATGTTGAGAGTGGTGGACTGCTACTAGTACTCACAATCTTGTCCACTCAGTCCAAAGAGTACTGCACCCAGCCACAGGTTGACTACAAACTTTGTATGAGAGCATCCCACTATGACGATACTCATCAATGCTAAATTTCAATCTCTTGGATGCATGACCGTCACGGGGTTCGGTTTTTTCATTGTCCCGGTCTCGAGCAGCCCCTAATTGCTAGGAAGTGCGTTGGTTGGCTGGAAGACACCGGTCCCAGGTGACGAAGCGCGGCGACAGACTCAGAAATAGTACCAAAATTCCCACAAACTCGACAAGTTGTTTGTTATAGCGTGATCGTTGCCGGACTCTGACTTTCTAAATACGGCCCACACTCCCACAGGTTCGGACCTCCTAGGATTCAGCCTGGACAACAGAACGATGCAAAAGTGTGCTTCGAATGACCGCCTATAAGTTACCATGTTTACGAGCTGGGAGTATCGGGTGTCGTGCAGACAACGTCGACAACATTAGGCACGAATTTGCTCCCAGGACAATCGTGGGACTCATATATGGCTGCGTAGTAATTCCATCGGTTGAATTCTCTCCGTTTCGTTCCATTCGGCCGAATAAATCAATCCCGTTTTACCAGGTACAATATAATCGACATTTTGACCCGCTCTTCATGGACACAAGCCTGAGGAACAGCTGTAGTCACAAATTTGCTCCCCAGAATCGTGGCGCTCATACCACTCCTGATGATAGGTGGGTAACATCCTGTCCCTTGACTCTCCATTCCGTTCTATCTAGCTAATGAACTCCGGATGTTTCCGGCGCAATACAGCTAACAATCTGATCCTGTCATGACAATATCCAATCTCGTCTTCAGATTTATTCTAATCTGCGACCAAGCTCACGTAGGGCTTCCAAGAACCCGACCACAGACCACACCTTTGTACGCTCGAAGCGTCCGCACCCGTAGGGTTTATTCCGAACTTTGAAATAGAGTACCAATTGCTGTCTGTCGTGGATGATTCAAAATATCGCACTCCACGTGAAGTTGCTGTTGCCAAGTCGGACATACAGCCTTTTCCGCGTGGTTCCTCTGAACGTGCGTTTTTGGGTCTCGTCCACAAAGACTACACACATTCTGGACGTATCCCAGGCCTGGATCAGCAAGTCGCTAATTGAGCCAATGCAAAAATTTGATACCTTACTTCCCACCCCCGGCCATGCTAGCTATTTATAATTTCACATTGAATCGGGAATCGGGAGTTTACTACGGACGTTGATCAGCGCAACCGCTCACGTTCTAGTATGACTTGTAGTATAAGCTTTAGATATAGACAATACAGTCGTGAAGATCGCGAAAATATCTTCACGACTGTATTGGAACGGCCTCTAACCTTTTCTGTCTGTTCACAGGAATTCTCCGTGACTGTCAATTCAATAGGGCGGCCCGATGCTACCAACCGAGCACAGCTTTCCGCATGTCCTTCTAACCACCATGTTGTCAACAGCGCATAACACAGTAATTTCCACCCCAGAGCTCCTCGAACTCATCCTCTCTCACCTTCCCATGCGCGATCTCCTCATTACTGCGCCGCTCGTCAACAAAACGTGGCAATCCATCACCCTTACCCCTTCCGTGCAGCGCGCGCTCTTCTTCGAACCGGATCCCTCATCCGAGCACACACAGAACCCCCTCCTGGCCGAGCTATTCTCGATCTTCTTCAAAAAACCCCAAGGTCAGAACCGCTGGTACTGGCCGGACTACGAGGCCATCAACTCACTGCCCTGGTCCAAGACCCCCGAGGCGTTTAAGCGCCCCGAGGCGAGCTGGCGCCGCATGCTCGTCGCACAGCCCCCCGTGCGGACCATGCGAATCATGGAAAGGTGCCATGGCCGGGCCTGCGACAGCGAGCGACACGCTGACGTCGACGACCTTTCGCTGCGCATGGGATACCTCTACGATCTCACGCTGCCGCTCGTCGACCGCATCGCGTCCTCGTTCTGCGTGCGTTGGAACCATTACGCCGAGGATTCCGACAGGGAGGCTGATAGTGAGCCCGAGGATGAGGACGGGAGCGGGAGCGGGAGTGATCTTACTCTCGCGGTGGTGTACACCTCCCAGTGCAGTCCTTACACACGACCTCTCGTTGACGGGAAGCTATACAGCGATGCGCACAAGGACATCACAATCGAATTTGGAGCGTCGGAGGTGGTTCCGCGCGCGTAGTCCTCAGACTCATAGGATGCTGAGCATCAGACGCAGACTCGTGGTTACCAGAGTTGGCGAGTCGGATGACGAGTCGAAAACTTGGATTATCTTGGCCTGTACTACTGATATTTATTACTCCTGATTATAGTTTCAGGGTTGTATGTCTCAAAGTTTGGCTTTGAAACCTTGTCCCAAGATTGGATCGGTTCGTGCCGAATTCAATTCAGGCATGTGTAAGGGGTAGACCAGGGTTCAGAGATGCATAGCTGTTTGAACCACAGAGTTGATCGAATTCCCTGCCCGACGTTGTATTCAAATGTGATATGGGACTTGCCTCGGACGCGAAATGACCACGGCAGACAAGCAAAATTTCCATCGCTTCGTTCCAATATACATATAATACACGAAAAATACATAGATCCATGAACTGAAAAGAAGAAGCACACGCATTCGCATCACACATGCGCATGCGCATCCGCCGCCCCCAGGCCACTTTCCGGTAGGGAGCGCGCGCGCTGCTTCCATCCATATTTGCGGAACGCCTGGACCGTGACGACGACGGGTACGATGGTCACCGTTATCGCGAGAATCTGTCGTAGAGCGTAAGCGAATCAGCGTATATCATGAGGTAAGGGAAGAGCAAGGAGGGAGAGGGCGAGGATAATGAGAGCGAAAATGAGGGGGAGTAACAAAGAATGGAAGGACGACACACCTGACCGAATCCCCAGAACGCATTATCAGGACATAGCTGATTCCTCCGGATCTGCAGCTCGGTACTGCCCACAGTGATAACATAGGGCACTAGAATGAAGAGACCGAGGATGATCAGGTGCGGATCGAGCCCGAGCGAGGGCGGGAGGCGCGTCGGCGCCGACGTCTTCTCTCCTTGCTTCAGCGTGCCCGCAAAGCGGCGCGAGAGGAAGACCGCTGCGACGACGGTGTACCCGACGAGCAGCACCGCGGTTACCACGAGCGCGAGTATCCGCCCCGCGCCCGTCGTGCTCGTCTCCTTGAACAGCACCACAAACACCGTCTCGCTGCCGGTCTTCTCGAACCCCGCGTCGAGCGTCGGCGCGCGCACCCACAGGTACAGCATCCCCGCCATCGAGATGTACATCTGCCCGATCGCGCTGTACTGCACCGCGTGCGAGCCGCGCGGGTGGCGGTTGTACGTCGCGAGCGCCATGAAGATCGCCCAGTTGGCAAGCCAGACGAGGTCCGTTACGACGATCGCCTGGTATAGAGGGAGCTCATTGCGCACCGCCGTTACGAGCGCGGATACCGTGAGCCCAAAACTCATCCCCAGGAGAGTCCAGACCGAGTTCAGAGCCTCGTCCAGGGAGCGGGCAGTGAGAAGGACTAGAGAGAAGAGTGGCCGTCTCAGAAAGGATTGGATAGTACTGTAAACGACTCGTGCTTGCCTAGGGCGATCGTCTGGACATAGAAGGAGATTCGGACGCCGAGACCGCTGATATCAGGATTTGGTGGAAGACACTGGTTCAGCCCCGAGCTCACTGGAAGACGTAAGAAGGGTAAAAGGCAAGATACATACGACTCACTGTGAAGTAGTTTGGGTGGATCGGTGGCTTTCGGCAAGACATGAAGTGCTGTGAAGGGCGGTGATGTGGCAGTGCGAGAAGCGCCTTGGGCGTCTAGCAATATTTTTGGAGGGTATACTGTACTGACATTTCAACCGTACTCTCCCACCTCGTCCCGTACGACACGAACGAGAAAATTATGCAGACGCACACACCAACGACGCCAGGTACATGGATATCGCCGTTGTGCACGCGCTGGGTGCGGTGTGGAGATGCCGCTCACCTGTTCTTCCTCCTTATTTATTCTTCTCTTCCCTCGCTCCTGCTCGTTATCTCTTCCTCGGTCGTTGGGGTTGCTCGGGAGGTAATATTGGGTGTTCGATGGGGTGGATTTTGGAAGGAGGAGAAATGGCGACACACATCAGTTTCGGCAAGTTACGGCAGTGATGCGTAACACAAGCGCCTGAAAAGGAAGGTGCAATTTGTGTGTTGGACAGTCACTTGCACGCACTTTCCAGCTCTCCCCAACCACTTTCGAGCGCCGCATACACTCTTCACAATGGCAGCAGAACTGCCGCACGTCTTGCCCGAGGTGGCCTCCCTCGGCCTAGCGGAGACGTACGATGAGCTCGGCCGCCTCAGCGCTCTGGACCGATCGCTCTTCCCGTCATCGGCGGAGAAGAAACCAGCGGAGGACTCGGGCTTCCTTCCATGGGGCCCAGGGCCCGAAACCTTGAATGCTGAGAGTGACGAAAAGGAGGTATTCGTCGCTCCCGATGCTCTTCTGACCGCGAACTCCAATGCGGTGGCCATCGAGACCCGGCGCCACGCACAGCAGGAGCGCGCCATGGACCTCTTCCCCGACAAGATCCAGCCGCTGAATCTCCTTGATCTTCCCATCGACATCCTCCGCGACGTCGTCGACTATTTTCGGGAGGACTGGAACGACCCAAAGCCTCAAGTCAACTGGCGTTTCTAATATAGAAGGACGTCTGACGACTGCATTGAGCGCAGAGAGACCTTGCAGAGCTTGCGGCTGGCGTGCAGGCTCCTCAGCGAGCTCGTGGCGCCCATTTGTTTCCGCACCCTGCGCGTGCAGCTCTCGGTTGAGTCTCTCGAGCGGTTCGAGAAGCTCTCCAATAACCCTGTCATAGCCGAGGTGCGCGACAATTCTTTTTTCAGCGGCTCACGCTGTGTCGTTCAGTCCAAACTCTTCAGAACTGTTCACTGACTCGAGACTCCCAGGCTGTCCGTGGCGTGCAGGTCGTCCTGGCCTACCGCCCCGCCGAGATCGCCGCAGATTTGGTGCTCTTCAAGGACCAGCGATGCAACGACCTCGACAAGTACGGGCGGGCGTGCGAATACCACTGCGAATTCCTCGAGGCCGCCCTGGCGGACCCGTACTTGCAGGCGATGGACGTCTACGACGACATCTGCTTCGCATGGAACCACTACCTTAACCCCGACGAGCACGACGAAGCGCAGCTCGGCGATAACGGCCGCGCATACCAGACGATCCTGTGTGAAGGGTTCGACGCGTACCGCCGCCTGCACGAGGAGCAGCGGCACCTCGTCGCGGACCGCACCTTCGTGCGGCGCGTCGCTGACGCGCTGGCCCGCATGCCGCGCGCGCTTAACGTGCTGTTTGTCGACGAGACCGAGCACGAGTACGTCCCGAGCAAGCCCGCTGAGCTGCTGCTGGACCCGCGACAGATCGCGGCGCTGATGCGCAGGCCGCAGCCGTGGATGGACACGGAGTCCCGGCCGGGTGGAGAGGAAGAGCGCACCGTCGAAAGGCTCGCCCCTGTGCGCATACTCGCTGAGCTGCCCCTCGCGGCGTGCGAGGCGGGCGCTGCGCTCAGGGAGATCCACATCGGGTGCTCCCCGCTCGTGAGCAACTTCCACCTTCTGGCACCGGGCGGAGAGTCGGGGTGGGGCTGGGAGGACCTGCGCGCTGCGTGCCGCGAGCTGGAGGTGTTCACGTTTGCGCAGTCCGGCAATTTAAATAACTTGCCCATCCGGCGCGCTCGCCCGACGGACGCGCAGAAGGCGTGTATCGACCGGTTTTTTTGCCACAATGCTCGAGTCCTCCCGCGCGCTGGAGCTCGTGCATCTCGTGCTGCGGCCACTGGGCATGAACTACGATGGCGGGGTGCAGAGGGACGACGGGTGGTACCGCTTCGACGGCGCCCTGCGTCCGAGTGTGGAGTGGAGGAGGCTGCGTCACTTCACCTTCATGTACGTCGAGCTGCACCAGGAAGATCTGGACATTGTGTGCGGTGCCCTGGGCGAAAACCTGGACTGGGTCTACTTGTGCCACGTGTGGCTGATGAGCGGGAGCTGGGCGGGCGCGTTGGACGCACTGCACGACAGGGTGTCGGAGCGGGCTCGTCGGGGGTTGTGCAAGGTGATACTGACGTCGCTACGTGGCGCCGAGTTCGAAGAGGGAGGGGGGACGGGGCTCGTGAAGCTGGCGGAGAGCTATCTGAAGGGCACCATAGAGGAGAACCCCTTACGGAAGAGTAGTGTCTGCGTGCGGCTGCGTAGTGCTGCATAGGGGGTGTACCTATGAGCGCTATGGCACTTGGCACTGTCTAGTACTATGCAGCTTCAGCTTGTTTTCCAGATGATGGACAGCGTTTCCACAGACACATTTTCAGAGTGTTTTGAGCAAAGTCGCCTCTTCAGAACCTGGCCCACAAGGCTCTATCTCGGCATCTTCTGGGACAATCCCCTTGGCTCAGCTGCAGATCGCCAGAAATGGCTCCATTACATTCAACAACAATTCTCTCTGTGATGTTTTTTAAATTTATTGGTTAATTTCCAGAGGTAGCTTCAAAAATGAGCCACTATAAGACTGGGGACCGGGTTTTATTCACCCGTTCACCGAGTTAATCCCCCCATTCACCCGTAAAACAGGTTGAAATACGGTGAGTGACTTCCAGGTTAGATTCAACCATTGTGAGCGGGTGATTCTCACTCATTTATCTCGTACTTTTCACCCGTCGCCACTTGAGCAGGTATATCACCCGTGCATCAGGTTGCTATAACCCCGTAAAATCGGGTGCAAATACCCCAGTTTCCGGTTGAGTTCTCTTCGGCACTGGTAATCACACTTCTCATCTTTAAAACCATTACAAGCGCTCGCCGGCTCCCGCTTCTGCCGGAATGATAGATTAAAAGCGGAGTTTAAAAAGCTTCAGACAGACAGAATGGCTTAATTTTATAATAAAAGAAGATAAAGAGGATTTGTCGCTAAGGAGTTTAAAATCAGTGTTTTGCTTTTTTCTATGCCTGTGCGCCACCAAACCGGACAGTTCTCGACAAAGAATAGAGCTTTGATCGGAGACCGGTCATCGCACACCGGAAAGTGCCGAATACAGGGGCAGCTCAGGTTGTAATCGAAACCCGTACTATCGAACCAGGGGAAAAAGTGCTAGAAAAGCTAAGCTAATTCCGGAACTTACTGCCGATAAATTTGAACCATGCGGTGTCAGGTTGAGTTTCACGGGGGTACCAAAATCCATCCATATGATTATTCAGCAAAGCGCAGCGAAGACTTGGAGAAGCGTGCCTGAAACCTTGCATTTTTGTTCACGCGAAAGCAGCACCTAATATTAATGAACATTTTTCATTTTTCAGCTTTTCATCCCTTATTTACAGCAAGCGGTATATCTGAAGTTCATTTTAGTCTTGTTGCCAGGTAACAATGGCCCCATTGGACAACTAAACTCGTTTTTCGCAGCACGACTGGAGAAAAATCGAGTACGATCTTTATCTCAATCCGCATGGAGGGCTTTAAGTTCAGGATAATATATTTGCAGCTTGCTCCAAGAGGGTATAGTTTCCCGCAGGTGACTCTAGGCCGTCTTAAATCCCGCCTATTTCCCCCGATTCCAACGCGATTCGTAAGTTTAAAGGAAGGCACACTGCTTCTATTGCCCCGTAACAAGGTAACCCCACCGGCTTTAGCCATCAGCTCGCCGGCAATTGCCATCTCCAAGTCGGCCCTGAATACCGCACTCTGTTATTATTCCACTGTCACAAGGGTTCTCAAGATGTCCTTCCCCAACTTTCTCTACTGGCGTCTGCCGTTCCCCTATGTCCCAATCCTCCGGTAGCTTTGAGACGCTGTCATCCTCAACTCAGAGGCAGGTTGACGTTGCGGGCTACGTTTTGCTGGATCGACGGCGGTGTGTTGGAGGATTCTTTCTTCTCCTGTTCTCTGCTCATAATGGCCAGGTTTTGATTTGGGATATTTTATGCAGCGTGAGGGATGAATATTCCCTCCTCTTCAAACATAAAATGAGCCTAGTCGTCGTGGCATATGTCTTCTCCAGGCAAGAATGAATTAACTCCCCCACAAATAATCGACTGCTAATGCAAGATGGGCGGCCAGAGTCGGCTCCTTGGTTTACGTGCTGGGATTTACCATCTTCGCCAGTGCGTATCCTGTTCATCTCTTCTTCGAAGAATGTCGAAAGCTGATACTGTATTATTATCTGCCAGCATATCCTCTCAAAGATTGCAGCGCAGCGTACGTTGCGTTTAACAGCTTTTACACCGTCAGCCTCTCTGCGACAGCCTTCCTTTTCTTGTTCCGCGTGCGCGCAATATACGGTGGGGGACGCCTCATTACAGTAATATTCGGGATTTTATGGCTCGCGGTCGTTGCGACGTCGATAACCAGCCTCTTTGCCGCCAGCGTAATCTCCTTCGCGGATCCACCGCAGTGCATCATCAAGAGCGTTAAGTCGTATGCGAGATCTTCGGGCATCATGATAACATTGTACGACACGATCGTCTTCCTCTCGATCTCCTTCCGGCTCGTCTCTACTTTCCGGGAGACCCAGCCACAGACGCGGAAGGAAAAACTCATGGCCTGGTTCAGCGGCGCTAACATGCCCGCCTTTTCGAAGGCGCTACTTCTGGACGGGCAGATGTACTACATGTGCGTGTAAAATTGTGTCCTATTACCCTCTCCGGATCCAGTGATTGAGCATCTCCCCGCTGAATTCCTTTCTGTCTTTTCCAGGTTCACGGTCATCAGCAACATCACCGTCACAATCGTCGCGTTCATTCCCAGCATCAGCCCGGTCCATCGGAGCTTTTTGGTTGTCCCCAATGTTGCAATAATGAGCATCATGGGCTGTCGCGTCTACCGTAACACAAAACTGAAAATCGATCATGGTGACCCAGAACTTTCGCTGCCCATGGTGAACCCGATGGGCCCGAATAGAAACACCATCCCGCTCACCGTTGTTCAATTCGCTTCCTACCACACGGGTGGCCCGCTGAAGCAACTGGAGGGAGACGAATCGGTTCCGTGGGCAACCAAAAGCTTCACCTAACGTCAAAAAATGGCTTGGGCTGTGCGTCGCGGATGCAGGACGACACAGATGTTGTATCTTACTTAGTTCAAGTAATAGTTTAAATGTCGGACATCTTTTAGTTACTTGACCATACACCAGCGTTGCACCGCTACTCAGTTATCCCTGAGGGTAAGGCAAAGTGGACGGCGGTGCAAGGTCGATACGGACGATGGCGGCTATGGAATGGTGTGGCCACAGGTTGCGCGACGACGGGAAGACGCGTATGACGAGGTGCGGCAGGATCGGGAACTGTCGGGATTGTACTAACAGCGAGTGCGGGAGACCAAATCCCATATGCGAGCGCAAAAGAGATGAGGAGCGCGCTGGGGACGCAGAAACTCAAGGACACTGACAGCGCGCAAGCAAAGAGAAGTATTGGGAATCATCAGACAGAAGACGACGTAACCCCACGCACTGCATCGTCCCCGTAGCCAGATTCGCGCTGGCGCGGCGCATCGCGGATCGAGCTAGCGCACGCACGAACGATAGCTATGGACTTCAAATCTTCGTCCAGCCTGTACGCGGGTTACAGCGCCCCGAGCCCAGCAGCACACCCCTCTGTACATTCATACGCCCGCCAACGGGTACGTGCGTGCGGGCGCGTCCATGGTCCGGTACGTGGACTGTGGTGTGGAGGGCGAAATACACGACGCTGGCACTCGCGCGCTGCGATTGTTAGGTCGGTGTGCTCGCTTGACATTCGCAGCACGTCGAGTACCGCAAGCCACTAGGATGCGCTCGGAAAGGGAAAAGTGGGACGGAAAAGTACAAGCGACAGCCTCCGAGGGTGCGAGGGAGTAGAGGAGCGCCGCGCGCGTTCCAGCGCCCGCTCGCTACTGGTGTGGAGGATCAAGTGAGGCCGTGGGTCTGACCCGCATCCCTCCGAGATCCACGTCTGCGCACGGAGTGGCCGACATTGATGCCTCGAAAGCGGCGCTCGCTCCTGTCCCAGCCTTTCCGGTGAACGAGAAGGATCCCTGAGCCACAGCTTGGCATCGCGACCTCCGATGAATGCCACGTCATCCACGGGCAACGACGGTGTAGCACGACCCCTGGGTGCCGATGTATGGGCTACGGCGCAGAAAGAGGTGCGGATGCAAGGTACCGGTGGGAGGAGGAAGGGGGAAGCCACGGATGGGCGCGCGGTCACAGGCGGCCAGTCGACTCTTCTGGGTGTTGAGCTTCATCGTTGACTGGGTGCGAGACTACGGTGCTTGGCGTCACTAGTCATGGTGGAAGATGAGAGAATCTGATTCAGCCGGGCCGGGACGGGCCGGGCCGTTCATCGCCGCGCATCACATTCGTTTCTTGCTTTCTGCCACCATGTCGCTTTTTTTTCTTGCGGCGGCTGGGTCTGGGCTTGGCCAGAAAACATGGAAAACCCCCGCCAAACTCACAAAGCCTCGCTCAGGATCAAAGTTATCTTGTGTATCGACATCCGTTCTTTCTCTACCATCTGGATCTGATTCCATGGCTCTGTTTCCATCAGAGCAGGGATGGCAATGCGGTCCATCTCCTGCATTGTGCGAGTTTTCGCCGAGCTGGCGTGGTTGATCAGCCTAGTGCTCTCTGTCCACCACACCCATGTCCAATTCGCTGTCCACAGTCCTCCCCCTTCGAACTCTTTCGAACTCTGGTAGGCCTGTTGGTCACTCTGTTCCTCCTGGACCAATGTACAAGCCTCGAGTCTCTGGTATTGATATCCGCTCCCCGGAGCCTTTTCTCGGTGCTCCCCACATCCCTCCCTCCATCCGTTGTGCCCCTCCTGCGGAATCTCGCCTCATAGGTGCGTACCGAATTCCTCTGCGAGGAGGACGTCCCTGAAGAAAAATAATTGTCCCGAGCTCGACGATGAGCTAGTCTCCGATCCCCCCCCCCCTCTCCTCCCATCCTCAGGACGAAACCTCGGATTCCGAATCGCATCCTTCGCCCGTAGTTCCGCCAATCGCCAAAAAATCGACCGTGGTACTAGGATCACTTCTGGCCTTTGATGTAAGGCTTTATCGATGCAGAGTGTCCGTGAATTCTGACCTGCGCCCCTTAGGACGATCCGGCCTCTGAAATTGTCTTGGAAATCGAGGAACTGGCGGTCCCAATAGCTTTGCCCGATTTTCCGCTCAGAGGGCCCTTGTGTTTCGAGGCCAGTTGGTATACAAATTATCTTTCATTGCCTGATTGCTGACACATTCTACGAAGAATATTGTCCACAGAATTTATGCCGGCACCATCTCGTTCCCTCTGGACTTACATAGTGGTTCTCAAACTGCAGCCAGCCTATACATGTTCTGCTCTGGTTGTTCGGAGAACACCGGGTGCTTGCCGTCGCGGCGCTTAGCCGACGGCCCATTGGGATCCATGTCTGGAAGATTTGAGGTGCTGATTCGTCCGGCATGATTGAACCAGTTTGATTCGTTTGTAACATGTTCGCCTTGACACGCCACAGTTTACAGTTGATCAGTTTCCGAAGCTATGGCGTAACTGCCTCAAATACTCCACTTCTCCCTTGTACCTCCGAACATGATGTCGGCTACCTTCCACTTGCTTGAACCAGGATGGTTGTTTCTCTCGGGCACCTAAATACACTGCTAGAGTCCACTCTCTTCGATACGGTGTCGTCTCGGCGCGTCACGCCGAAATCGCGCCCCAATTACCCAATCCAAATGCAAAGGAGAACCAAGCCGGTACCATTGGACAATGACGCTGACGAACCTTTTGTTATGCGAGGCCTTCCAATTCTGTTTTCCCCACAAACACTGATTTTCCTTGAGATCTTAGTATCACAAGTGAAACTGTCAAACGCCCGAGCGCCGAAACGGATGGACAGTTAACAGTTCGACCTATCATTTCAATGGTCTCGGGAGACCAGGATCTGTTCAAGCATCGGTACATTGCCGTCTTTACAATTCTGTTCTTCAGCGTGCTCGCCACTCCGGATCTCTAGCTCAAATCCATCCAGGTTGGTCACCGCGACATAACCAGTTTCACGGCCGCAAAAGTTGCTCTGCGAAACGCTGCGAACATTTTCGCGCAGGATCAATATAACCCGATCAATACCCCCGTCCCCGATGTTCCGTTATTGGAGGTGGGTCGCCTCCGTCTGGTGGTTGCATGCACCTTTTGACGTCCTTCTCAGTTAATCAGACACCATATAAAGAACTGCAGCGATGGCTACGACGTGTCACCATCCAGTTGGCTGTAGTCTGTCCTGGAAGTGTTTCTCATGTTCCCCACCAGTCGTTCGCCTCCTTCGGAGGCAGCCTGCCCACTGAATCAGATGCAGCTACTCTCAACACCACCTTCGTCCCCTCTACCCAAGCCGCCATCCTCCACAATCTGCATGGCTTACAGGCAGGAATAGCCTTCTTCGAGAATGTCAACAATTCGCCCCCACTGACCATCGTATATTGTCATAACGTCAGGATCCTGGCACGGCAACACAATATATTCCTGCAGCTGTTGATTGGCCCCGGTAAGAGCTTTCACCAGATATTTAGCAGCCAAAACTTACGAGCCCTCGCAAAAGTCGGCACAGTTCAGTCCACTGCGGCCTTTGCTAATAACATCTGGTTGACAAAAGACGCGTTCGCCTGCGGTAATGATGCACACGGAACAAAAGTCAACCTCCTCGTCTGTGGGTGGTATATTTTCAATGCCGAGTCTCAGCCGGAGGTTTCATACGTTCTTGACGGCATTGGTCGCTCGCCTGCTGCTTCTTTTCTTTCCCTCAAGGTTCTCCTGGCGCCCGAGCTACGACGGCGCCGGTAATGTTCTCGTCAAACAGGAGAAAGTACTATCCGTTTCATTACGACTGCCATTGTCAACGCGAAGACCGCGCAATATCACCACTTCTCCCTTTAATACTGCCTTAGCCGCTGCCACCGCGAAGCTCCCTCCACAGACGAGCCCGTCTACCATCGAATCCATGGTCGACATTGAACCGAACCTACCTCCCGAACTAGAGGCGCCTAGCAAGAAGACATACTCGAGTAGCTTGGGAGAGTTCAAGTTATAGAAATCGTACGCGTTCAGATTGCTTGATTGAATGGTATGGTGACCGCATTGGGGAGCAGTTCCTGCAGGAAGACAACCACAGACATGAATCGGGACGCGGGTGCTAGACCAAGATGAACACCCGGAAACAGGCCCTCAACTACGCGGACCTGAGACAGGCTCCAGTGCACGGGCCGAGGCAGCAGAGATTCGTTGGATATCGCGTGAATTTGTTACCGGGAAGTTGGAACGATGAAAATAGATAGGTGGCGCGGGAGAAACTTAAAAAGACCACCGCGGGAAGCCAGAGGTGGTGGATGAAATGAGAACGTCTTGCGGTGGTGGTGAAGAAATTGGGAGCGGATATTGGGGTGTTATTCGGGCCGAGTTATATCTGGTCATGTCTTGATAATGTGTGGAGTGCACCTACCACCAATGTTCAATGTGTAAGTTGCGGCGCCTCAGCAGCGATTAAATTGTCTCTCCCTGATTGCTTTGTTATCCCTCAAATGCGAACTCATTCATCTCGTGTTGTTTCTTTTGTAGGAGAGAACAACCCAATCTCGACTTTCAACGTTGCAATCAGAGTGGGTAGTTTCAAACCGCCCTACACACTTCCCCACCCCTAGATAATATGAAATCGTCCCACCTCGCGCGCACACGCTCAAGGCCTAACATGCGCCCCGTGGAACCCAAACCCTACGGCCCCCGGCACCTCCGCCCTCCCTACATCAACCCAACTCTTCGCATCCAACACAAGCAGGTAGCTGCGTCCCGACGCGCCGTCCAGCACCACGCTGAGTACCACACCGTCGTCTTCCTCCGTCTTCGCCGGGTCTGCGATGAAGATTGGCTCTCCCGGCGTGTGCCCCGGCATGCTCCACGCCGTGCACGTCTGCGTCGCCGTGTCCATCTTGAGGAGCGTGTCGAGGAAGCTGCTCTGCCCCCTGTCACCCACCCCGTAGATATAGCGGTGCGCCTTGGTGTGGTAGGCGGGGTTAATGGTCGGGAGCTCGCCCGACGCAGTCGGCGTCATAATGAAAATCAGCTCCGCCGTCCGCATCTCTAGCGCGGCTGAGTTGCCTGCAGCAAGAATGTCTGAGAGCTTGTACCGGACCATCCCATCCTCCCCAGCCCACCCAGTCGACACCGCGCTTTCCCGCGCCCGGCACACTGGACACCATGTTGTCGTAGTAAAACTTCTTTAGCACATCCAAATTGCGGTACTGCATGAGGTCGCAGATAATATCGACGCGCCCATCTTTGCCAGCCACTTCATAGGCATTAACGGTGTGGAACGCGAACATCGCGCTGCTCTCGAACTTCGCGACGACGCCGTTGCTGTTGCGGCGGTCGATCACGAACCACTTCGTCTTCGCTGAGGGGTTAAAGTCCGCTAGCGCCTCGAGCATGTTCCGATGCCAGAGCATCCACGCGCCACCGTTTGCGAAGTGCGCGGGCCAAATGCAGAGAATGAGGAAGTTCTCGGTGAGGAAAAAGGAGTGGAGGTACGCCGCCTTCGCGTCCTTGCCGCTCAACTTTGCTAGGATGGACGTCTTTCCTGTGGCGGCGGAAGTGCAGAAGATGCGGTAGACTGGCGTCGGACCAAGTTTCAAGTTGTAGTTGAAAGCATCGCCTGTCTGTGGGTCGAATTTGGGGTGCGCGCACGGGAGCTCGCCAGTGAGAGAGGGATGCAGCATGGTCTGGTCTGTCACACCGAGCGGGGCAAGCGTCTCAGAGTCGTGGATCTTCATGACCGCCGCATCTGTAAAGGTGACGAGATTCCCTTTCGACCCTTTCTGGCCAGACGCAAATCCAGCAACGTTCACAGAGATCGACACGCCAACGTTAATAAGTTCCGGATCTTTAGTCGTGGTCGCTTCGAACGTCGTCTTAATTTTTTTGAACAAGCTATCGCAGGGATCGCGCTTTTGGCCGAACGTGACGCCCTCGAGCCTCCCGGTCTTCCGCACACGCTCAATCAGCGCGTCGACTTGACGGCGCGAGCTGTAGAGGACTTTGCAGGTGCCATCGGAGGTAGGGACGAGCTCGAAGCGGTAGAGGTGCGCGAAGCCGTCGAACCTATAAAAAGCGAAGTACGAGCATTGATGGTTGTACGATCTGTTATTAAGGACTAGGGCAAACCAATGGCTGCATGCGAACTCCCCATCTTTCGTGGTCAGCTTGTAACTGCCTGGGCCAGTGCGTAGCAGGCTGCCAGCTGCGTATGCGGGGATAGTCCCTGTGATCTCGAGCGCGATCGGGCTGCGATGTTCGATTTCTGTATTGAACTGCGCGGATGTCAGAGTGGGAGCGCTCCCATTGTAAGGTGGCGAGACTCGAGAGACTTACCCCTGCATCGTTCGGCCAGTCTTTATAATGCATTGGGAGCGATCCGGGGTCGTTGTGGATGGTAGGAGACAGTCGTCCATGCTTCTAAGTATGATATATATCGCAATGAAGGAACCGCGTGACCATTTGTAGACGAGCGAAATAAGCGGCGTTCGTGATGCGCACTGCCTTTTATATAGCGAGGTATCGAGCATTGTATGGACTAGCACTGCCTCCATCATACCGACGGAGGTTGGCCATCACCGACGGGGGAGTTACAACCAACGGAAAAGCCTCTGAGAAAGCAAGACTGTCCTAGAAGGACCGGCACAACTGTGGCCGATGGATTTTTGGGAGCAAAACACGACGTCCAAACATGTCTTTCTGTTGGGGAATATTAGAGAGCTTGCGGTAGCCACCAGATTGGACTAAGTAGTGGCTAATTTTCCTGGACAATGGGCAATGCTCTCGGACCAGGTCAGCCACTATTTGTAGCTCTGAGAGACTATAAAATAGTGGCTAGATGAGAAGAAGCTGCCTCCGTATTCGTCTGTTGTGAAAGCCACCAGTTTCATCTAGTGGCTACCACAACCTCTCTATTTTTCCCGTCAGAAGAAACACTCACCCAAAAAACCTTCTCATTTGGAGCAATGTTCTTTCCCCAAATCTACGCAACATGACACATTTTGGGGTGTTAAACATTCATCCAGAAAATGCCTATTTCGGGAAGGAAAACATACTTAATTTCCAGGCCGCAACAGCGAAAGAACAAAGGAACTGCCCATATTTGGCCCCCAAATCGAGGTATTTTTCCCAGATGAAAAGACCACGAAAAATTGGCGGCGTTTTGGAGGCAAAGAGGTGATATTTTTCCAGAACATTTTGTTGTTAAAACTGGCTGGAAAGGCTATTGTGTTTATTCCATGTTCCGAAGGACCACAAAAATATGGCCAAAAAGTAAGACGGGTTTGCAGCCGATGTTTTGGCACGAAAATCCATTGGCCCCTGGTGTGCAGATAGCTGACCAACAGGTTTTCCGACCGTACAACCGGGTCTCCAGAAGTGGAAAGTCGAAAAGAAATCGAAAAAGGAAAGAATACGGGAAATTCAGAGAACCTCAAGGCAAACTCAAGGATTTTTGCGGGAGTCCAACATTGTATTACTTCTTAGCAGGTTGTACTATCTGCTTCTCCCAAGCACTCATTTCTCGTGATCTGTCGAGTACATTTATTCCCGCCATTCACGCCGCGGCACCCCTTTAGTTGCTTGCACTGGGTGCATGGAACAATACAAACCACCTGGCAGTTCAAAATACCACCGACCCAGGGCATTTGCTGCTTTGGCAGCGTCTGCATGTACAGAGAGTGTCGTGTTTTGCGATCTGGCCGTTTCCGTTTGCGACATGTTTGATTGTTCGGTTCACCAACCAGTGAGGGTGTCGGAAAAATCAGGGAAAGGTGCTAAGGCTTGGCAACACCTTGGAAGGTCTAAAGATCACATGAGCCTTGGAAGCACCTTGATACACAAGAGTCGGCTTTGAAATGTCTTGGAATACCTTCGCCTTCTTGTAAGCCTCGGTAGGAGTTGGAAGGCATTGAAATGTGGTCAAAGTATTGGAAGGGGTTACAATAGGATGGTGTATAAGTATTGATTCCAAGAGAGAGAGAGAGAAATTTAGCAGCTTATTTATTTGATTTAATATATCACCAACCATAAGGTTTGAACGGACAACTGGTTCAATTATGAAGATTGATATTATGAACCACATTGATAACTAGAAAGCGCCGCCCTCGGCGGCACAGCCCTTGCCTGACGGGGTCTCATTTTTTTACATACACTGAATTCAAGAATGAGCATGGGAATTCTTGTAGTACAAGTACATCTGTTAAGGAACTTGTTTTGTTTTGTTTTCTCAGTATGGTGTGGTCAGCGGTCACTGTTTTGTTGAATCATCTTGGGAAGTTTCTCAGAATCATCTTTGAAGTTTTTCAGACAGATTTGGTGGACATTGTGTCGCCCCTGACTGGGAAATTGAGCCTCTTCAATTTATATGTGGCACTTTCCCGGAGTTCAGGGTGAGAAACAATTTGCCTGCTACGAGACTTTGACAATCAACTTTTCACGCGGTCTGCATTGTGGATTGAGAATCCTTGCAAGAAGTTCCAAGGCTAAAGCTTTGCTGGCGGATGATGCAATGTGGCTCCAAATATGTTTTGCGTCTTGCGGTTATCTCGGCAATAGCGGAGTGGGATGATCGGATCACATCAAATTCGGGTGTTAGTGATTGATGGAATTATGACCTCCCAGAGCCCTTGACAGGCAAGGGAACCACTACATTAAGTAGGCTTGATATATGTAGCATTTGTCATGTTATTTTGATCCATTTACAGGCTCAGTTGGCCACAAAAAAAAAGATTGCAAACTTGTGTGTCAATACAAGGCTCAAACTAGGTAGTTTTCTTAGCTCTCCTCCTCCTTGCTTGCATTGTGACCTCCCGTTCCTCCTCTCTGTTAGGGATCACCTGAATTTGAGGAGGCTCATCACTGATTCGAGCATGGTGATGGGTTGGTCCAGCAACCGGTGGCTGATCCAAGGCATAGTCAACGGCATCTTCGTCTGAATGTGTCAGATCCTCGAAATCACCGAATGCAAGATGGTGCATCGCCTGGCTGATCTCATCCTTGACTCTGGGATCCCCACCATCCTCCTGCACATTCCCCGCCGTTGTTGAGACCCTGGCAAAAAAACATGATGATTTACCGTTTTGAAAATGTGCCTCACAAAGGGTGTATCACAGTTTGTTGCAAGAAGCTTCATGTAGGTGCAACAATCGGCTTCCCAGGTGATCTTTGTGATTGTGCCAGTATTTACAAAGATTTTATCAGCGGAAACTAGAAATCGGCCTGTCACTTTTTATAAGTACCAAATGAGCTGAAGAATTATAAAAATCTTACAAAGATACCAGCCAATGCTATGGAATGGTCGGTAGCTTCAACAACTGCATATTTGACGCTATTGGACTTGGCATCCGGTTTCATGCCAAGGCTCGATGGCCCAAACATCATGACTTGATGGATCTATATATGATTTAAAACAAGGTGTCATAATCAAAGCCCTTGTCTCACCCTGAGACATCCAAGGAACTTGGAGTAATGAATTAGAATAAAAGGCTAGCTACTACAGAACAAACTACACCTACTTATACTGTATAGCAAACCGTGTGAACTACTATGATCCAAAGGCTGGCTTTGGCATGGTAAATGTTTATAAGTAAGGTACTGCTACTATATATAACTAAATGAACTGTCTATGCACTGCTTCTATCTGTAACAAGCATGTTCTTACCAAGAACTTGCTGTAGTCCACAAGGCTATTAGTAAAACCTCATGTATGTAATGTGTCCATGTATATATAACTATCCATATGTATAACACATGTCCATGATGTCACCTGTGACATCATAATAAAACAATAGCACTAGTCTAGGCTCCTAGCATCCCCTGGATCTGTATCTTATCTTCAGCATGTGCTCCCATGCTTCTGATAATCCATGGAACGACTGTGAAGTGTTTGAGTCATTGATAGGGCATGTACAAAACCACGTATGAAAACACCTGTTTTTATTTCATTTTGAACCTACTGTAGTATTACAACCGGAAGTTCAGGTGACGGGTGACAGAGGCCTGTGAACTGAACTAATCAAGGTTGGTGACAGTGACAATGAGTTTTTCTGGCCCAAATAGGCCTAGAAATTGCAAAATTTCGCTCCAGCATTCGCTGGATTACCTTTTATGGGAATTGTTGGCTGATTGCCAAGCTGCGAACTTTTATGGTGACAGGTGACACCCCATGAACTAGTGGTCGCAATACTACAGTATTAGTGGGCAGAAGTGGGGCATTAGATTATGAGTGTACACCCCCTCTGGGGTGGTAGGCTACACCGTTGATGGCCGAAAGTCAGTGTAACAAATCAACTGAGAAGGATTGAATGGACTTGACAAGGCAGCCCAAAAGGCTGTTACGGCCTGACTATGATATTCTACACTGAGCTGTAGACAGTGGTGGTAAACCATTGTCTTATGTGCTGGAGGTGAAACATCAGGGAACTACTCAGGATTATTGACTTGACACTTCAACGGCCTCTGAATAGTCTGATGACTATTAAAGAAAGATATATGAAGTCAGAATTGGTACAACCACCTTAGGGCTGACTTCATAAATTGCACTGCTGGATACCGGTTAGAATATAGCACTGCCAGATACTGAGTGGAAGGCCAACTGACACCGGGGGCAATGACCGATGCATATGAAAACCATATGTGTTAACGCATATGGTTTGCATATGCGCAGATCGTAGAACAAAGGTATCAATGACCTTTGTTGCACCTTTGTTTTAGCCTTTGTGTCACCCCCGAAAACAAAGGTGCAACAAACATGATTGACACATTTGTTCCACGATCTGTGCATATGCGAACCATATGTGTCGGTCTTTGCCCCCGGTGTGATTAGATTGTACTGAAGACATGTTACTGAGTCAACCATTACCATTGTTACTCGGGCAGATCTAGCTGTTAGAAAGATGTGATCTTCGCATCAAGGCTGACTAATATGAATGATGAGGATCGACACTACAGTATCGTGCCGCTAGATATTTCACTGGCCACTACTTGTTATAGACAAAAGTGGTGGACGGTGGGTTTTTTGGGCATATCTCCGCAACCAGTCAACACCTTGGCCTCAAACTTGATATGGGACAAATCCTCCGACCTACGCACATTTCTAGCATAGTGATGGAGTCAAAGATCGCTGATCTGCCATCAATACTGTGTGAAAGTTGAAAACCACAATTTCCAACTTAGCCCACAATTTTTTTGGGGGAAAAATTAGGAGGCCAGATTGTAGTCCTTGATAATGAAAATCAGTCTCTAACTTGAAACATGCTGTAATTTTTTGTTGTTGAGGAGCTATGAGACCTACAAAATGTTTCTTTTTGCTGTTTTTGGCCATTTTGGCCCATTTTGGCGGCCTTGCGACCCTTATAGCTCCTAAACTAAAATAGATTTCACCATAATTCCACCTGTGGATTTGTTTGCATTATCAAAAACTACAATCTGACCTTCTAAATTTCCTGAAAAAAATTGTGGGCCAAGTTGAAAATTGTGGTTTTCAATTTTCACGCAGTATTGATGGTAAATCAGCATTCTTTGATTCCGTCAATGTGCTAGAAATGTGCGTCCAGATCGGAGGATTCGTCCCATATCCAGTTTAAGGCGAAAATGTTCACTGGTTGCGGAGATATGCCCAAAAAATCCACCATCCATCACTTTTGTCCATAACAAGTATACTAGTTCAGACATTGTTGTGCCACTAGATATTTAATCAAGCCACTGAATATTTACTATGAGTTCCACTGGGCTTGTGAAGTGCGGGACTGATTCAGAAGTTGAATAGGACTTGGCTGAAACTGACTTGATCAGTCAGAAAGATGGAAACCAAGACAACTAAGCACAACTTAGCATGCTAGAGAAATACATGTGGAATAGCCCCGGTAGGAGGTCATAATACCCATGGTTGAGAATGCCTTCTACGCCATTGGCCATTCACTACTTGGGTTCCCACCCTTCACTGTTCCTATTCATTCTGTCTATCTCCTTTACTTCTCTCTAAAATGTATAAAAACCAGTTGTGTACTCTGTATTAGCCAGTAAACTATCCCCCAGATATACAGGCAATATAGTAGACTCTAGATTTGTGAAAAGCAATCAGATAGATTTGAAGACACACAGAAAAGATTAGAAGATATGGGACATCAAAAAGACTACCACTGCATTGATATAAGAGCCCCTGTTCAACCTATTTCAACTTGTCGCCTGTAGCAGCACTTTAGGCCTCCAGGATTAAAGACTTGTTAAGTATAAATAAAACCGCCACCTTCAGCCCTGGAAATTATGTAAGTAAAGTCCTTTGTTTTAAAAGTCTTTCATTCTACTGCAACCAAAGATACTCCTTTCATCCTTGCATTTACTTCGCTTGGAAGGGCTGGTTCCGACCAATGTGAAACCCCAAAATTGGGGGTCATGAAATGAACGAGTGTCCTACAAGCAGAAGACACACCTAGATGGGCCAAATTAAGATCCAGGTTGCTTAATGGGAAGTATTGGGATGTACCTGAGCACCCAACTCCATTCCAAGATGCTGGTAGCACCTCCAAAAAATCTGACTATCAACAAGACTGAAATTAGGTAGTTTGAGATAGTGGCCTGCAGAGCTATCAGAGGTGAATGGATAAAATCTGGAAATACCTTTCAGAATGAAAGATTTAATGGTAAAAAGTAAGATTCCAGCCCGATAGCATGGCGGTATTGTGTACCACAACAGTGGTCAGCATAGCTGACCCAAAAAGCAGTTGTGCTTTCCTGAGTGTAAAGGATAGTAGTGGGGGCCATTCCCATCCAGTAGTATCACAGTCTGAATCAACGAAGAAATGGTTGAGAAATGGCCACGGCAAGTGAGGCAAGAAATTGATGTCCCCCGGGCCATGCTGATAAGCACGGGATTTGTCCACCTATGAAATCTTCGCTTTTTCGCATTTTCATGACAAGACATGTGCCAGGCTATGCTCCAGAAGCATTAGTACTGAGGTTCCCAAGTAGCTGGCTGGGCAGGAACCACTGAGTCATGGATGGGAATGGGGCGGAACACTCTGGAACCATTGGCATATGCTCACTCCGAAACCTGTAGGAGATGTGTAGCCCACAGAACAAGTGGAACGTGAAGTCTACTCTATTCCCGCTTATGGAACTAGATGGGGACAGACTGGAATCCTGTTGTGGTGTGTTGGACATTGGACGCGTATCGCGTTCTGATCAGATGATCACTGGAAGGGGCTGGGAACATCACATCTTGATGGTTCCACGCCGTCCCAGGCATTCCAGATAAGGGATGGTCACTAAGCGAGGGTCCGATTACTTGGACTTACACTTGTCGGCTCCTGGAACAAGTACCCATACTGGGAAGTACTTCGAATGTGGTATCCCTGAAGAGCTACGGACTGGGAGCTTCTGTTCCAGACATTGTGGTAGATGGGAAGGCACTGGCATTGGGAGGAACAGCATATACAGTCAGGATCAACATAGGGGATCAGTTGTGATGGCTCGGGCACAGTCTGACCGATCGTACATGTGCACGGGATCGCACCAGGATGGCGTGCTCAACATGGGCAGCCAATGGAAGGACTCAGATACCCATTCCTACGACAGATACATGGAAGTCAGACGGATAAATGGACTATTTTACTCATATTTACTTATTCTCGGACGTTCCCATGTGTTTCAGGGCTTTGTATTTAGTAGCAGGGGCATCTTGGGCAGCTTCACGGAATCACCCACAGCTAGTAGGTGGCAACACTTGCGAAACGGGTAGAGACTGGGAGTTCGAACAAGGTGTCTCTTAGAATTCATCTTGGCTCGGTGTTGCAGGGCTGTAGAGCTGGGCCGTAGGCTCTCGAAATGGGTCGGTGATCCGTGTAGTGGTAGAGCAAACAATGGGGAACAAATAGAGATAAAGGTCCCGAGGCATAGGGTACGAAAACGACTCAAAAACAGAGTAGAAAAGTGGGAAAATGTCATGTGAAGAAGGTGGCGTTGTGAGGTGATTTTCGATGGTTTTGGGTGGCTAAAGAGCCCACTGGCGACGTTCCAGAGAGGAGGGGGTGAGGAGCTTGGTGCTGCCTCTGGGTACTTGCCCTACACTGGCCACAGGTGTTGTAGTACAAGGCAAAAAAGTCGTGATCTGGCATTGTTTATCTACAAACAAATGCTGTAATTGAGGATAAAAATAAAGTACTGCAAAGTCGAAACCAGCGTGTGGAAAGAGTTCCACACACCGGCTGTCCGACCCTGCAACAGTGTGGGGGATTTTGACGTCGTCCCCGGCATCAATTTATAAAGGGAAGGAGGAGGATGGCCATAAAGTACGAACTAAGGGAGTTGTAAAAACTAAATGTGCGAGATAAGTAACAGGTCAACGAACAGGAGGGGTTCAAATGGAAGGTACAAAGGTTTTGAAGTGATCATATATGGGTTCAACACGCTTCCGAAGTGCTGGAATATTATCGTCCATGTTCAAACAATTGATCAAGTGATTCGAGTCGATGATTGCAGCGAGTGCACAATGGCACAATGGGGACAAGATGAGGCAGTCAAATATCAGGAGGATGAATGCGTTATCAGGATGTGGGGCAGATTTCACAGGCATGTCACGACGTGGAAGTGGTTCACGAATGGGAGTATGAATATGAAACAGCAGCGAAGAAGGACATTCCACGCGTGGAAAATACAGGGGATTCAACTCGAAGCTGCGATCTGGACTGGAAATACGACGTGGATGTTCAACGACTGCAGGCGGTGCATGCAGGGGATTTGAATTTGAGGTGGGGACGGCATTGGGACTGTGATGAGGCATGGGTGTAGGCATGGTGTGTGGAGCACAATGAATGTGCGGGGGATTCGAATGTGAGCCACCGGGCGACTTCGAAACACTGCAAGGCGAAGCACGAACGGTGCGAGGAAGAAGACACCAAGGTGACAACAGATGCGCTGCAATGCTGCCAGGGTGCCATGTCATTGGAAGGGGCGAACCGTCGTCCGAAATGAGACGGAAATTAGCGCCGAATTTGACCAGATACTTGGAAAGGAGCTCGTAAGTCTGTGGGCAGAAACGAGGGTTGAGCCAGTGCTTCCCTGTCCCACTGCACATGAAGCAGCGCCGCGAGCGCTTTTTGCGAGGGGCCAAAGTCGAAGGTGAGTTGTCAAGGTTGGAATGTGACATGTGAAGTGTGGGTGACAGCGTGAATGACGCGTGTGACTGCTCAGAGCATGGTGTGATGCGTGGATGTGGCTTGTGGGAAGTGCCGTGGAACCACGAACAGGTGGCTGTGGGATGCGAAGGAAGGGGTGTAAATGACGAATTTGATGAGCTGTTTGCCTGCTCTGGGCGCGACACGACATGTGGAGGTGAAACATGCTTGGGAGCGATAGGACGCACAATGAGCAGGTGTGTGGACGTAACATGTGCCGTGGAATGTGAACGAAGGGGTGTAGACAACAAATAAGACCAGCCGTTCGCCTGCTCGAGGCATGAAGCGACGTGGGGGTGCGAAATGTCCGTGGGAGCAATGGGATGTGCGACGAGTGGCGTAGTGACGGTAGGATGCGAGACAAGCGACATAGGGACCATCATGGTGAAGGATCGAGGGGAATAATGATAAAACTGATGACGGACCACTTGGGATACCCTAAAAGAGCCCTTTTTCCCTGCGGTGGTCACCACTGTTGCAGGGCTGTAGAGCCGGGCCATAGGCTCTCGAAATGGGTTGGTGATCCGTGTAGTGGTAGAGTGAACAATGGGGAACAAATAGAGATAAAGTTCCCGAGGCGTAGGGTACGAAAACGACTCAAAAACAGAGTAGAAAAGTTGTCAGCACAGAGCAGATTCCGGGTTCTGAGGTGACGAGGGCGACTGAAGCACGAAGAGTTCCAATGAATAAGCCTGGAGTTTAGACTAGAATAGTGTAAAGTACAGGAGAATAACTACGGTTTATATACTAAAGTCCCTAGGGGTTTGTAAATTAAGGTACAGTGTCCAATGACAACGGACAAGATTAATGCGAAGTAAATGAAGGGGTATAGGAACGTAGAGGGGTGATCGGGAACCCGAGGGTCGGGAAACCGATCATAACCGTTTGGGATCCTAAAACGGTATCAAGTTCAATTGATCAGATAGTTGATCTGATCAATGATCGGGTTGTTCGGGTTGTTCGGGTTCTGGGAGTAAAATGAAAAGACGGTTCATGACATTACCCCCCTCTAGGTGAAACCCGCCTCGGGTTTCACGATCGACGCCGCTTCTTGTTCCACAGGTCCTGGCCTGTGATAACCCACTTACGTCCGTGTGCGGTCTCTCTTAGAGCCTCCGGGTACTTCTCGTAGAAGTCTTCAAGACATTCGGTAGAATCCCCCAAGTGTTCCAAGGGCTCCCAGGTATTATCCTCGGGCCCATAACCCTCCCATCGAATCAGGTACTGCAAGCGTTTCCGCTTTTTGTTGAGGCGTATCTTCAGCACCTCGGCAATCTCATAGAGATCAACCCCGTCCACCACGTCAGGCGGAGGGGGATCGTCATGATGCTGATGAGCCGCCACCGGTGGAACCCAGGGTCGAAGGAACACGGTGTTGAAGACTGGATGCACTTTCCAGGAGTCGGGAAGTTTAAGCTAATAGGAGATGGCTCCCACTTTACGGACGACCGTGAAAGGACCATAGTGCCGAGCTTCGAACTTCTTCGTCAGGCGATGTGTGACCAAATTTGCTCCAGAGAGGTACACCTTATCGCCGGGTTTGTAGTCGGGGTCTGCCTGTCGTTTGGCATCGTAGAACCTTTTCATCGTCTCCTGCGCTGCGCGCATTGCGGCTCCCGCTTCCTCTCGGACCTTCGACATCCGGGTTGCAAATTTTGTCGCGTCCTCGGTCGGTACTTCAAGACGTGGCTCCGTCCCCTTCCGCGGGTGGAACCCCATGGTCACGAAGAAGGGGCTGAAACCCGTAGTCATGCTAACCTGGTCGTTGTGGTTGAATTCTGCCAGAGTCAACCAATCCGCCCAGTCCGTCCTGCAGGAAGTTGGTGAAAACCCGAAGGTATTGCTCGATGTTCTGGTTGACTCGTTCGGTTTGTCCATCGGTTTGCGGGTGGTAGGCCGTCGAAGCGTTCGATTTTATGCCAAGGAGCTTCAACAAATCCCGCATGAAGTGTCCCACGAACTGCGTTCCACGGTCGCTAATCACCACCTCGGGCAACCCGAAGTCTTTCCACACATGGTCGCGGTAAATGCGCGCCATCCCCTCTCCTCCCAGGTGGTCTGTGCAAGGCACCACCCGGATTCCTTTCCCTAGTCGATCCACAATCACCGCGATAGAGTCGTACCCATTACTGACGGGTAGTTTGGTGATTAAGTCCACTGAAACGTTCTGCCAAACCCTTTCCGGAACCGCGTTGGGGTGTAGTGGTCCTCGGAGCTTAGAGGGAAAGAGCTTCGTCCTCTGACACACGGGACAAGCCGAGACATATCGTTTAGCGTCCGATAGCAGAGAGGGCCAGTAGTAGTTCCGGGTTATTAATTCCGCCGTTCGGAATTGTCCCGGATGTCCGGAAATGTAGTCGTCGTGGTGTGCTCGTAGAATCCGGTGTCGTAGATCTCCAGTCGGGGGAACATATACGGTTCGATACCGGGTTACGAACCCGTCCTCGTGTTCTTCCCAGCCCTCGGCCTTTTCTTCTAGCACTTTCTTCACCACATCTTCCCAATCGGCTTTACCACCCTTGATGTCCTCCATGAACTGATCACCCGCCGTGTCGTCCAAGACCGCCGGCATGGCTTTCAAAAATTCCTCTCCGTCCATCCTCCGGAAGTACTGTTCCGGCAACAGCACAAGATTCGAATTATCCTGCGCCCCCTTCTCATGACCGCTTCGCCTCGAAAGCGCGTCGGTCTTCGCATGTTGTTTCCCGGGTTTATGAATGAGCGCGAAGTCGTATTCGCTGAGTTCCAAAGACCACCGAGCCTGTCGTCTATTGAGTTTCTTCGTCGTGGTGAAGTACTCCAGATTCTTGTGGTCGGTCCAGATCTCGAATTTCCGCTGACTGCCCTGTAGATAGTGTCGCCATTCGTAAAGGGCCCGCATGATCGCCAACATCTCCTTGTCGTGGATGTCGTAGTTCCGCTCGGTGTCGTTCAGTCCCTTGGACATGAACGCAATCGGAACCCACACCCCGTCCTGGCACTGCGTCAAGCAGGCCCCCGTGGCGTAATCCGAGGAATCCGCCTCCACCCGCCATTCCCCATCGTCCGTTGGAAAATGTAGCACGGGTTCCGAGGTTACGGCCAATATTAATTGGTCGAACGCGTTCTTTTCCAACTCTCCCCACCTCCACTTGTAATCTTTCCGGGTAAGACGAGTTAACGGCTTCGCGTAATCCCCGAAACCTTTGATGAAGTGTCGGTAGAAGTTGAGGAACCCGAGGAAGCTTTGTACGTCTTTGACATTCCTCGGGGTTGCCCATTGTCGAACGCCCTCGACTTTTATGGGGTCCATTCGAATTTTACCATCGCCGACGATGACGCCCAGGTATTCGACCTCTCTCTGTTCGAACTCGCATTTCTCGGGTTTCAGGAACAACTCGTTTTCCTGAAGAATCCGCAAGACCTCCTTGACTGTGGAGCGGTGTTCTTCCAGATGTTCCGAATAGATGAGAATATCGTCCAGATAAACAATAACCCGTCCTTCCGCAATAAGATCCGCAAAGATGTCGTTCATCATGGATTGGAAGGTGGCCGGCGAATTCGTAAGGCCGAAGAACATAACCAACGGTTCCCACAACCCTCGGTTTGTGACGAACGCGGCTGTCTCTTCATCTCCTTCCTTGATCCGGATATTGTTGTATCCCCATCGAACGTCCAATTTAGTGAACCAGGTTGCCTTACGGAGCATGTGCATGATCTCCGAGATCAACGGAAGAGGGTACCGGTTCTTGATGGTAAGGGAGTTCAACTTCCGATAGTCCTGAACAGGCCGTAGTTTCCCATCCTTCTTCTTCACAAAGAAGAAAGGAGAGGCCCATGGCGATTTCGAGGGGCGAATACGGCCGGTTTCCACATGTTCTTTGATGAACGCGTCCGATTCCGCCTGTTCCGGGACGGACAATGGAATACTCCGCCCTTTTACGGGTTCTGCGCCGGGTTTCAACTCTATTGCGTGGTCCCACTTTCGCCGCTCCGGCAGTTTATCAAAGTCTTTTTTCTCGAAGACCCCTCGAAATTCCCCCAGATAATGAGCGGGGACGCTCTCCTCCAGCGTCTTAGCTCCCTTGGCCTCGTGAGCAGCGGCCGCCAGCTTAGTAGCCACGCTACCCATAGCGCGGAGGTGTTCGGCATCCCGGGTGTCCAGAACGTCTTCGGGATACATCTTCGTGACGAAGATACGGTCTCCCTCTCCTATGTCGGCGTTGTCCTCCTCCTCCCACTCCTCCCATAAGCGGGCTCGTTTGCAAGCGGCAGGACACCTGGAGAAACGAATGGTTTGTTTCTGCCAGTCGATCTCCGGGTTGTGTTGTTTCAACCAATTGAACCCGATGATCACGTCGCTCTTCCCAGTATCCGTTACCGCAAACGAGAAGATTTCGGCATGGTCCTGCATTCGGAGACGCATGCGCGCAACGTGGGTGATGCGTCCTCCTTTGTTGAGGGACCCGTCCGCGTTGTAAACCGGAACCGCTACGGTTAGGGGTTCCACTTCGATTCCGTGCTCGTCGACGAACCGCTGGTTTATGAATTCGTTGGTAGCCCCACTGTCCAGTAACCCGACCACTGTATAACCTTTAAGGTTATTCAGCCCTTCAAGGGTCATTGGAACCATCATGGAGTTCCCAGTGGCCCGGATATACTGTGGTGGCTCTTTCAAGTTGTCCAGTATGCCCAGGGCGTCGGGGAAGTAAGCTGTACGGATTTCTTCCACCATCTCGTCGTCCACTTTTTGTATTCTGGCCGGGTGAGTCCACTTGGTAATAATCTCCCGCGCCTTCCATTCTTGTGCCCGCGCTCGGGTTGCAACCCGACGCGCGCTTCCGAGGGGGAGTCTGCGCCATTCCGCTTTCTCCCGCTCGGGCTTCCGGGGTTTCTTGCCCCTTCGCTTAGAGTCAGAGGGAGAAAACGGCTCCCTCACTCTTCTCAAACTCAGAGGGAGTCCTCGCTCCCTCTCCTTCCATCTCCACTGTGTCTTCCCCCACACCGGGTTCTTCGATAGTCAAAACAGAGAATGAATTGTTCGAAGTCGTTACAGGTGGGGGGGGTATACGAGAATCCGAGGGCACAGTCTTCACTCGGATTCTTCGGGAAAATCCTCCTTCCCGAGGCGTTCCTCCATCATCTCCGAGATCAAGGCTCGGAATTGCGGGTTGGTGGGTCCTCGGGTAGTGCAGTTACGGGCCATGTGCCCGACTTCTCCGCACTGGTAGCATCGGGGAACCGGCTTCTTGCTGACCGTCCGGTCTATGTCCATAGGCGCGGGCCCTGCGCTAGGGGCCCCGCCAGTGGCGACCGGGGGCGGAACAACGGCCGCAGGGGGATTCGTTGGAGCGCGCTGCTCATTCCTGCGGAAGAAGTTCCCCGGGTTCTGGTTCTGTTGCACCTTAGGCACCGTGACGGGACAATCGCGAAGCGCGCCATCCATAACGTGGAAGGCGCGACGCAACCCGTCGTGCTTGATGACCGCCACCTTCCAGTCGGCGTAGGTGATCGGTAGTGCGGTTTGTCCGTAGACGGACTGCAGAACCGGCTTCAGGATCCCCTGCTTGAGGAGACGGATAAGCGTGGTTTCGTCGTAACCCGCGGTGTTGTTGTATGTGTCCAGGAGCGTGAAGTACTCCGTGGCCGTTCCCGCACCCTGGCGCAGCTTCTCGATTTTAGCCTGCGCGATTTCCACCTGTGCCCCTCCTTTAAAGGCATCAATGAGGTTCTTCTCGAAGACCTCGTAACTCCGATACAGCGGGGTATCGGGGTCCCTCGGGTTGCGCATGGCCTGCACAACGTTGTTGGCCCATGCCGCTGCCGATCCTTCCTTCATGTAGGACAGGACGAAGGCGATCTTCGCGCTGTCCCGCTCGTACGTCGGGTTGTCCAGGAAGTGCAACCAGCACTCCGCCAGATAGGAGTCCACCAATTCGGAGTCTCCTTTAAACGGGGTAGGGGCGGCGACACGGGCCGTCTTCACCTGTTTAGTCTCCCTGGGCCCTCCCGTAGAGGCTCTTCCCAAGGCGACGAGGGCATCGCGCAAGAGTTGTTGCGAATGGACGTTGTCCTCGCGGAGCAGACGATTCTCTCCGCGCAGGTTCCCCAGTTCCTCCTGCATCACTCCGAATTGCCCTCCTGCGTGTTGTAGGGCCTGCAGCAGGACGCTGTCCCTCTCCTCGCCGTTTAGGGCGCCAAAGCTCTCCATCGAGGGGAGCACATATTCGGTGCTCATCGTGTTACGTCCAGTCGGGTACGCCGTGTAGAGACACTATTCTTTTGTCAGCACAGAGCAGATTCCGGGTTCTGAGGTGACGAGGGCGACTGAAGCACGAAGAGTTCCAATGAATAAGCCTGGAGTTTAGACTAGAATAGTGTAAAGTACAGGAGAATAACTACGGTTTATATACTAAAGTCCCTAGGGGTTTGTAAATTAAGGTACAGTGTCCAATGACAACGGACAAGATTAATGCGAAGTAAATGAAGGGGTATAGGAACGTAGAGGGGTGATCGGGAACCTGAGGGTCGGGAAACCGATCATAACCGTTTGGGATCCTAAAACGGTATCCAAGTTCGATTGATCAGATAGTTGATCTGATCAATGATCGGGTTGTTCGGGTTGTTCGGGTTCTGGGAGTAAAATGAAAAGACGGTTCATGACAAAAGTGGGAAAATGTCGTGTGAAGAAGGTGGTGTTGTGAGGTGAGTTTCAATGGGTTTGGGTGGCTAAAGAGCCCACTGGCGACGTTCCAGAGAGGAGGGGGCAAGGAGCTCGGTGCTGCCTCTGGGCGCTTGCCCTACACTGGCCACAGGTGTTGTAGTACGAGGCAGAAAAGTTGTGATCTGGCGTTGTTTATCTACAAACAAATGCTGTAACTGAGGATAAAAATAAAGTACTGCAAAGTCGAAACCAGCGTGTGGAAAGAGTTCCACACACTGGCTGTCCGACCCTGCAATATCGGGATCTTTGTGTGTTCGGAATCTTTGGAAACCGACTTGCCGTTGTCTGGAAGAGTCTGAAAGTGACTGAAAATGTTGGGATTGTGCTGAGCCTGCACTTGGATATTGGGATTGTTTGGATTTTGGAGCTTGGGAATGGAACCCACTACTGTTAAAGAGCTTGGGAACAGAACCCACCATTGTCTGAAGAGCTTGGGAACAGAACCCACTACTGTGTTTATGCTGCGGTAGTGTGTTCGGGCGGTTTCGGCCATCGAGGGCAAGCTTAGTCATCTGTTTGCACATGCTGTAGGCAGATTCAGGCTTGCTTTATCCCTTGCATTGTGACACTGCGGGATTGTCTCTCGACCAGCGCCAGCGGATCCGGCCATCCTACCGCAACGCTTGGGATTGGAACCCACTACTATCTGTTACTGTCTATGCTTGGAATCGGCATCCACCTTGCTTTGGGAAACCCTAGTGACTTGTTCTCGTTTTTTCTCGTTTGTTCTTTTAGCTGCGAAGCTTTAAATCACGGTGCTCTGTGCTTCCTGTCTGTTCGGGTCTACCCTCATTCACTCAGATCTAGCCTGAACACTTGCACAGCAAGGGTTCCATTCACATCGAACCTCTCGTTGCGTTACACTCGCTTTTCTGTCTGTTCCGGTGTCATTCCGGTTCACTCAGGTCAAGGCTTGAGTACTTGGACTTCGTTCCAAGGACTTCCACAAACAATACAACACTCTCATCTCGATTCCGAGGTCTAGTCCATTCCCTGCAACATTTTATAAGGCCCTGTACCAAGGTCTGATACTCGTCTGTGCACTTCTCGAGCACTTCTGTTCCATTCCGACACACTTCTGTTTTGAGGTTTGGTTTTGGTTGATGTTTCCTTGATAGGTTCAGAGCACATCAATCAATGCCTCAGATTCCGATCCGCGATGCCATATTTTGGTTGACATTTGGTCTGAACCTTCGTTGGAGATCGTACTCTGTTTGTATATCATGCCTAGTCATAATTATCAAGCCCTGGCCTTCTAGCTCTCAAGTGGCCAACTAGGTAGGGTGGCCAGGTACCTGGTCCCAAATAGTACTAGGCTGCTGGCCTAGCTCAGTCTTCAATACATCGAGGTACGAGTTCAGATTGTATTGAAGTGTCTGCCTGCGAGAGACTAAGCTCAGTCCTTCGCCTGCACATACTTGTAAGTTTTTTTACCGAAAAAACCCTGCCGACGTCCCTGAGATGACCTTTCCCGGATGCGTGAGTGTGAAAACCTGCGCGACGACCCCGCACCATCAAACGAACCGTCCGAATTGGGCTGAGATGATTCACATCACAGGGCGATCAATCCTACTGCTGATTCTAAAGTCTCACTCGCCAAAACGAACCATCTCTACTTAAACAGTTGAGCAACCTGTTGGAGGTAAACAAGTGGAGCGTAGCCATGGGAAGACCGAGTAGGAGGTTGCGAATGTCGAGCGGGAAGTACACACTCGACGAATTGTATAACCGCTCAGATGAGCGTCTGTGCGTAGGAGTACCGCTCCTCCATTGTGAGAGAGTCCCATCCCCAGATTTGGGCTGGGCTCGTCGAACGTGTACTTCCCACTCGACATGCGCAACCTCCTATCCCAATAAGGCTGTCCCGCTCCAGTTCACTTTAGTCACCGGAGCGCTTCTGCTCTTCGCTTCCACTCGTCACAGCCTTGCACTGCAACGGCTGGGTACCCGCTTCATTTCATCCTCATTACACTCCACTCGGCTTTCCTACCGCTACGCCCCGCTTGCTTACTTCCACCACTTCCCCTCAAGCGTAGCGTAGCCCAAACTTGCGAACGGAGTATTCGAGCTTCGATTTTGGCAACGCTTTCGTGAAGATGTCGGCGGTCATCTCGTTGGTGGGGCAGTACGGTACGGAGATCTCCTCGTCCTCGACTGTTTTGCGAATGAAGTGGTATCGCAGGTCGATGTGTTTGGTGCATGCGTGGAATTTATTGCCCCCCGACAGAGCCATGGCCGACCGACCGCCGCAGCGAAGAGGCGCCGCGGACGTAAATGGTTGTCCAATTTTCTACTGTATGCCATGCCCGATAACTTTCAGCACTTGTTCCTGCACACGGTGGTGAAGCGAAGTTAATGATTGAATGAAGCAGAAAATGAAATACTATATCTCTAGTTCATGCCAGGTACGGGACATACCAAAGCGCCGATATACATGCAGGAAGGGCAATCCCTCCTCGATCTCTATCAGCGTAGCTACGGTGTATCTTGTATTTCAATCCTTCATTCATGTTCTTACAATTCACATCCGCTCCTGGCACGACAATGCCAGACCACCTACGTAGCCGTGGGCGGCGTTGCATATTGGACAGCCGCAGCTATGCCATACAGGATACAAAAACTTGAAGGCCCAGTTTGGAATACATATGAGAATCTGGTTGAGTTCTATGCGACCATGAAACTTATTGCTACTGTGCAACCGTTGCGTACAAAATTCGTCCCAAAGATCTTTGAATGGGACTGTTCCAACGTAAGTGAGCTAGCTGAAGCTCGACCAGAGTTGAGTTGAGATTTCGATTCGAAAACTCACAGTCCACGCGATATTCCTCCTGTAAGAATACAAATTGCTATTCACGGTATGTACAATATTTTGTCAACCACGAATACCTATGAACAGCCGGTACAATCGGGAAATATCTGGCAGTCTGCCTTACTGCATCTATCGTATCTAGATTCTCGTCCGCACATGAGCCTCTGGTGGATCAGCCGGCCGTTCCACATCTACAGTCCTGGGTTGCATTTCAAGGGCAGAGTTCTCCTGGAATTTTGACCAGGATGATTCGTTATACCGTGCGCCGACCGAGAGGTCCTTTAAATTGAGGAATATCCGCGTTGACTCCAAGTTGGGATGAAGCGTTAGAAACTTGTATCTCAGAAGCAAGCCATCACGTACCGCCACAGAGTATGTGGCCAGCAGCCACCTAAGAAGAGTTCCCTATTGTTAGCTACGAGTTTCCCATGAATGTAAATATAATGCTTACGCCGTCCCCATGTACGCGTAGCGGTCGCGCACCAAGACGAGAACGAGGTTGACAAGAAGGACACCTGAGGTATTGTTTATTAACAATCATCACTCAAGCAAATATCTGGACAGGCATCCAACACACAAAAGACGACCCCGAAATATATCGCTGTAAACCGGAGATTTAAAATGAGGCTCACGTCGTTCCGGTAATAACGAGATACATCAATGCTTACCTGCATCGCGCAAACACACATGAAGAGTGGGTGTCATGTTCGTCGTTTGGAACGCAAACAGGTGGCCCACTTTCTTCATCGTCAGTTGACCTTCTGCGCCATCGATAACGTGTGCGATGTCCTTGGCCTTATGAACCACGAGGATGAGGTAGATGCCTATGATAAAGATATCCTCTATGATTCTTTATGAGGCGTAGAGGGTGGCGCACCGACGACCACCATAGAGGTGCACCTTGACAGAATGAGTGGGAATTTATCCTCAGTATTCATATCCAAGCAGCTGGGACGCCTTACCACACTATGCATTTGTGGCAGCTAAAGTGAGCTAACGAATATAAAGCGCAATGGAGAGTGGGGCTCACTGGAGACATTGACGTCCGGAATATATCCTTGCCTCGCGTTACAGGTGAGAATTTCGGTGCTGTTCAACAAGCCCTTGGCGCCTCCCCGGATTGACATGATGGTCGTAGTGAAGCCAATCTAACATAAGAGCGTGGAAATTGGGGACAGTTCCGTCGTTTCAGGACGTGGGACTCACCACGCTCTCAGCTGCAACGGGCGAATGATTCAAGCAGACGATACATTGCGAGAGGTCGATCTTTACCAAAAAATAAGAACAGGGTAGGCAGAACGACTGCAAGGAAAAGATGACGGTTCTCAGTATGCAGCCTCACCCGCGACTTGACAAATGCGACGCACCGTGACGGCTCCACCCATAGACAGCGTTGATTCGGATCAGAATCATGAGCTCCCCAGACATGATCGAGAGCACTTCAGTCAAGCCCAGGTACCAGCGCGATACATAAGAGCTTGTTCAACCAAGTCAGGAGGCTACCCGCGTTTTGTCGCATATTCTTACTACTGGAAGGAAGTGAGTGACATAGCGGCAGCATTGAAAGTGTGCGACGCACTGGGAGATTCGCTTTGCAAGGCTACGTTACGTCGCGTTAGATCCAGGAATGAGAGAGCATCAAACAAAACTTTACAGCCCAAAAATCCGGGTTCGTGGGAAGGGGACCCCCTGTACCAATCCTCAAGGTGAAATGCTTTGTCCCAACTAGAAGGCATTAGCATTCCGCAAGAAACTAAGTAGGAACATACTGGCTTCCATGAGGAAGAATCTGAGAAAAATTCACAAATCCATTTACAGACACCAAGCCCGACCGACCGAGACTCACCCCAGGGCAAAAATTGTGTGGTAGCGGCTGAAGATGAACAGGATTTTCGAAATCGACCAAGAGGATCTGGCATGCAGACTCAGACCCGAGTGGAAATATTGCTGCCGACAGCCTTAGGCACATACCTCCAGACTGATGACAGCTGGTGCATTGGCGTCAATATAACGCACGACATCGCTGGAAGCTAAGACGCACCTCTCGGTCCCAGGTAAGACACACATCATACATCACCCACGTCACCGCAGCGACTTCGCAGTTTCAATCGTCAGGAAGACTAAAACGACTAACGAACGAACACCTACTCGCACTTCCCTGCAGAAAGTTGGGGTTGGAATCGGGAGAGAGGAGGGACATAAACACAAGCGGGCGACGGGTGTTGCCACAGGCGAGCGACGAGAGAGTAGACAGGATAGTGTGACCGAGGGATTTAAATATGTGCACAAACAGCCGATGTCACATTTTGCAAGGTCCCCGTGTGAGCGGGAAACTTCTCATTGGTTGGAAATGCCGAATCTTGCCGAATCATGGGCAAGAGGTGTCAGATCTCTGGATCTAGGTTCGGAGCAAGCCTGTATCCGCCGGCGCGCCGGACATCTCGGAAGAGCTGCGAAACACATGCTGGTCATGTCAGTAGAGAGGCGGCTTGATCCGAACCTCTGGCTTGATGTGCACGCGTGGCTGTCACGTGCTCGGTCGGAAATGAGTCGGATTTTTCGGACATGTTGACCAACCCACAATTTCCGGAATTCTCCTCAATATATATGGTGCAACATCGAACCAAGAGGTAATTTATGATGAATGAGTGCCTGGATGGTACAAAATTAAGGCATTCAACGGTACTTTAAGGGTGCATCGAGCTTGCGGCTTTACTTCCCCACCTGGAGCGGCCGTGCCGCCACGCGAGCACATCAGTGTGCCAGATGAGATCTGACACCTCCTGTCATCGGGAAAAAACTTGCGTGGGTACATCGAGCGAACGTATTGAGAAATTATACTCGGCATTGAATCTGTATAGACGCGTTCTCCGGAAGGTCTCCTGTGGCGCGGTTTATAGTCAAGTTTCAACTCTTCATAGCGGCTGCTTGACGGTTGCCGTAAGATGTACCCTGGCGAATAACGCAATATTGTCTCCAAGCTTCGGCCCAAACATATTTGGAAGGGATTTGCTGCGAGGCCGTTCCTCATACTTTATAAGTCTGTCCGGCATGTGCAGAGATGAGAGACGGATCGGGTACAGTGAATATGTAGTGAATACAACGAAATCTATGGATGTCCGTCTTCCTTGCAAGCTCTAGTGTATGTCGTCCCTGCAGGTACTGACTTACACTGCTGTGTGGCGAAACAGGTACCAACGGGGCCCCGCCAAGAATGGGTGAAAATATGGTGACGGAAATGAAGCCAATGAGAGATGATGCGCCAAGACGTGATGTGGTGATGGCCGGCGTGGCAGCATAACGACACGACAGGTCCCCTGTAACGGCGGTGGGATTTCTTCTTAGAATTTTGGCTGACTTACTCTATGAAATCGAGCTCTGAGAGCCTGATTTACTCTATTTCCCGCCAACCTTTGGGGTTAAAATTGCATTTTTTCCCCCGCAATTATTTCTGGTGAGCGTGCCAAAAATCTCGCGTTTAGCACTGATCCACGTTTCGTGCGCACATCCCAAGCCACTTCACTGCTCAGTTCACCACCAAAAAATCATATCTCGAGGCACCCAACAGTACATTTTGTCAAAGAAATTTCTCGTGCTCCGCGCGATTTACTCTATGCCCAACCAACCTCGGCCATTCGGAGGCTGTTTTACTCTATAATCCCCACCGAGAGAGGACTTATTTTCGACGTTGATTTCCTTTACGGCCCTCTGCCTTATGAAGAGTGACCGGGGGACTGACACCACTTGAAGTGGGAAATTGTAGCTAGTGTGAACGGGCCGTATGGGTTTCTCTGCTGACGGTACGGGGGCGTAACCCTTTTTACGGGCCGTACTTTCGTAAAATTAGGAGAAAGTTCGATGCCCGAATCGGGATTCGACAAACGTCGATATTTTTTTTTCGACCTCGAGTCGGCCCGGAAAACTTTATTCGTCTCCATCATTTGGCGCTGTTTGGCAACACACGTCCAATGTGATCTGGCGCTAGTGCTATGTCCTGAGCTCTATTTGATTTTTTTTTCCAAATAGAAAAAAGAGGAGGGAGAAAAGGAGATTTCATGTTTAGCGAAGATGTCTTTTTGGATACTTCGCTGGTTGAATCCTTTGAGACACCTTTGCTTTCTCTAGTCACAAACTTTCCCCCACTACTGGGTTACTACGTGCACAGAAACATATTACTCATCACATATTGTTCTCTCGGGGACTTGTTGCAAATTGCTATTTGTATCAACACAAAATCTACGACGTGAAAAGCCTTTTGGGTCCAATTGCGCCAGGTGTCCCAAAAAGGGACACCTTGAACGGTCTCCTCTGGGCAGTCATACCTGTTTCTTTCGACACTCCGGCAAACTTCACACTCCTGAGAATGGCGTGTACCGCATCGAATTCCGCGTTGACGATGTAGTACGAAGCAGCTGTGGGTCGAAAAGCCCGCCGCGACGGATGCGGTGGACGTAGGTCCCGCGGTTGGTTGGAAGGCCGTAGTTGATGACGACGGAGACCTGCCGCACATTGCGGGCGAGATGATGGCTGAGCACACAGGTGGAACCCGTGCGGAATCCTGAGCTGAAACGAAACCGATCGATCAGTAATAACAGAGAGAAGGAAAGTGCTCACCTGTAAGCGTATACCACAAAGTAACTGGGGCTTTAACTCATAGTCATCGAAGCTATCAAAGGTGGAATTTGAGTAGAGGAAAAAAGAAATGGGCAGGAGAGACGCACCTGCTTCGCAATTGGACTCGATCTCATCTACGCCGGCATCCTGAAGCTGAGACTCTTCTCTGCGATGCCACGAAACCTCTCAGATTGTGCATTTGCTCGATCGAAAGCAGATACGCAGATGTGTTAGGGCTCAGCGAGGATGGGCTCAAGTCGTGAAGAGGCTGACTCCGAGACAATAGGTGTTTGGGATTACTGCGCAATTTCGTTCAATTTGGCACGGGTTGTGACCCGTGACCCAAAATACCGATTCGGCACTTCGGCAACCGACGAAGTTTGGCGTGACACCTCCAAAAATTCGGCATTCAAAACGGAAATTTTCGAAAATTCTGCCTTTTTTGCACCTCCGAGATTTGGCCCTGATGTCACGAATTTTACATTCGGCACTGGGTGCCGTGACCCGTGACCGAAACCAAATTCATCGCGCACAAGGGGTGCGTGACACGTGACCGCCGAATTGAACGAAATTGCACAGTATTTGGGGCTCGGGCGGACGTCCAATTCATCGCTCCTTGCGCAAATGTGAGATGAGTCTTGCAGGAGTTTTTGAGGTCTTTACATAAAACACCGTTCGCGAGGAATAATGGTGGGTGTGGATTCCGATTGTATCAAGTGATTATAAAATATAGAAGGACACCAGAGAGCCAAAGAGACGGTTGTGCATCGAGGAAGGAGGAGGTAGTCTCTCGCAGCCAGACACTTCAATAGTAGAACTCGTACCTCGTTATATTGAAGTCTGTTATTAACCACGGGGGTCCGATCAGGGTAAAAACTTGTTACATAATTTGCACGGCCACATTGATGCTTTTCGATGTTTTGTGCCTATGAACTCGATACTAAAGCTAGATTTTACGCCAATACACTCATGGAAGTGCTCCGAACCTGCCTACCCGCTTAATTTTTTTTGATACACTGTGGAACGGGGTGGTAGAAATCCTCAAATATCTCATGTGACTGTGCCCTCTGTTGAAGTACTGAACCTTGAACAGTGCTCTAAAATACTGAATAGATTTCAGAATGCATGGAATGGTAAGAAAGTCCTTTTTGGTGGTTGGAACAGGCAGAACTGCTTGTAGTGGTGCCGTGGTTGGAGGTTCAAAGGCATCATGGATTGAAGGATTGGCTAGCCAAAACACTTAATTCTTGCTGTGTCATGAATCACCCGGGTTCTGCTTTTTCGCGCGACGCGTCCGTATGGATACAGACGCGTCTTAGCAGCACGGGACTCTCATGACGCCACCACGTGACCTTCTCACGGTTGAAACCCGGCCTCGGATTCTAAAGCCGCAGACTCGGGGAGTCTGCGCCACGGGATACCGAAGACGTTAGGGACTAGGAACCCGTACAGACGGATCCTAGTCCCCGGACGCACCAACAGGCTGACACAGAAGCGTACACGAAGTACAGGAGTGGTTGCAAACCGATCGGGGTTTGAACCACTGGATACGATGACACTCAGGACTAGGAAACCCGAACGTCGGGTCTCCTAGGTCCACCGACGCCACGGAAACCAACACAGAGGAGTCCAGGAGCATCAGCATTAATGCTCCTTGACGCTACGTTGCAGGAACTGATCGTGATTGACCGCGATCGCTTTAATTCATTAGAGGCCTATATAAGCACGGTAGAATCTCCATGTACAGTAGATTCTACCTCGTCTAATCTCAGGCTTCTACCTTGGCTTGACATAGGCATTGTCTCCACCCTGCCCCGCTTCCCTCGCACCGTACTACGGGTTGTATCCACACCTCGGGTTTTGTACCTGAGTGGATATCACACCCTCTTCGACTCGTTCCGGGTTCCGCCTCGCATCCCGACCTACGACATACGGCCTCCTAGGGAGGACGCCGTACGACTGGTCCTACTGCTCGGGGAACACACGAGCTACTAGCGTCTATCGGGTTTCTCCTGGTTGGGGTTCTCGCCGGGTTACTCGCTGTTTAGCCGACCCAGAGGCCGTTGCTGACACTTACCCCCGATCAGGACCCCATGCTTAACAACAGACTAAGGAGGAGGTGAGTATGGCGTGGTTCTGGTGTTTGTGGGATCAAAATCTCCCCAAAAGGCTCAATCGTTTTTGGTTGAGCCCCAAAAGGCTCAACCAGATGGGGATGGGAGCTCAACCACAAACGGCAATAATTCAGGTGACTCCGCTGAGCTCAACCAGAAACGGAAAGCGATTCCCACGCTTGCCGTCTTGTATATTTTGCCGGATCTGTGTCGTTCTCTTCCACTACTACACATTTTGACTCAAATAAAATTGCTGCATATCAAGAATTACATATACTATCCATCTATCAAGCCTAACAGGTATTCCTTTGACCAGTTTACTGTGATTGACCCGGCTTTTGAGGTCTCATCTCCAAGCCCAGGATGCGTTTCTGGCCAAAGCGGTTCCATGGCGCAATACTATAGACCAAAACGAGTATTCAGTGAAAAAACTAGGATGCCCTGACGCCACATGCTAGAGAACGCGGGTCGACAGATTTGGCTCAAAATCGGATCTAATCACAGATTGATTTCCTCATTCAATAGTTTCTCGCTGCATTATCTCAAATCCAAGTCATTGTTGCATCATTCGGAGGTGGTGAGCGTATTCTGAAAAGGTCTTGGACAGCTCCGAGTACCCATCCGGTTGTGGGAGGGCAAACAGCTGAAATCCGACCAACTTCACACAGTGGGAAATACACGGGTTCAAAAATTCAATTCTTGTCCTCACGCACTGTAATCGACCATTACAAATCGAACGCACCATTTTTCAAAGCAAACGGGTCAGAATTGAGCGAGCTAGAGCGAAAAGAAATCTGAGATCAAAAATGTGCCCAAAACGGAAAAAAACTGTGTGCGCCTTATGTTCCGCAAATAGCAGTAATAACAGTATCACAATCAAGCTAAAATCCATACCTTGGAAAAAAAAAAAGCACACTAATCATCACCTGTGGCCGACCAATTCCGCCTACACTTTGTATCTGGAAAAGCACTGCTTTGACCCTCACATGATATCCTATTGCAATCTGCACAGGGATTTTCACAGAGGGTTCGTCTATTGCCCCCTTTACATCCATCTTGTCTGCACTTTTGACATGTCTTCTTGTGCCGTTGCCTTCGGGGTTCATAAGGAACAAATCCTTCCAGAGTAGCTCCGCGTTTTCTTGAGGAACCTTCTCCTGAAGGTCCGCCTATGGGTGCATTTTCTGCTGCAAAGTTGATATCTGAGGAATGATTGTCCTCAAAAGAGTGCGCAAATTGAAGCAATGTGTCAGTTTCCGACGATGTTGGAAAACCTGGTGGCTGGGTGCTAAACCAGTCTGAGCCCGCAGCCGGGGCCATATTCTGGTTGTTGTTTTGTTCAGAGTCATTTGGGACATATCCAGATTGTGAGAATATTTCTCCAAATTCTCTCTTTCCCCTTTCTTCTCTTTCCTTGTTGGGCGCTTTTTTTCCAATTCTTTTGGGATCCCACAAACACCAACACCGAGCCGTGAGTATCGCCCGAAGAGAAGGGAGCGTAGGATAAATCTTCCGAGTAAAGACAAGAAGTCTTGTCCAAATATAGCAGTGCTCAGGGCACTGCACTAGCGTCGCGTTCTGAGACGTGTCTCAGGGCTTCATAAGTGGTTTCTGGACAAGAAATACATTTAAATAAGCTATATATTGCGGTCATAAATTTAAAGGATATTAAAAGAGTAGAAATCAATTTGATTGGGTGGTATACAGAGGGTGCTGCGAGAGGAGATTCTCACTCCGATTTTGTTGTTTTAGAGTTACTGGAAATGTTCCTGATATCTTGAATTCCAGCATCAGAATAAGCACAGCTTAAACTAGACATTTCAGGGTTAGTATCTACCTCACTGAAACAATGAGTATCCGACTTCATAATTCTGTAGTGATGTGCAACGTATCAGACAGTGTATCAGCTGCCGGTCCGGGGTGGCCCGCCCCGGCCCGGGTGATCCGGCAGTATCAGCAGCAGTATTAGTCGCTTGGATTTGCTAAGTATTGTGCGGGCACCTGATACTTCCAGTTTCAGTTGGTCCAAAAACTACACCTGATTTCTCCAATATTAGAGAGTTTGTGATAGCCACCTGGAGCAACCTGGGTGGCTTCCAAGGCATGTGGAGCCAGGTGGCTCCAATGCGGCCAGGTGGCTTTTCAAACAACATCACCATTGGTTTTGTTGGTGTGAATAACATCCCTCTGGTTCATATCCTTCAAAAAGACATGCAAACATGCTTGACAGGCAAGAATAGGCAGGATCACATACATATGAGCCTGGCAACGGAGAATTCAGCATCTCCTGACTCTCTGGAGGGGAAGGAGACAACAACGATGACGAGGGGGCTGAGGACAACAGCATTGAGGAAGAAAATAATCAAAAGGAACACAGGGTTGCAGTGGGACAAGCCACCTAGAAAAGCCACCTAGACCTGGAGCCACCCCGGATCACATGCCTTGGTAGCCATCCAGGTGGATCCACACAAACTCTCTACTGGTCACTCTTATACTGTGGCTGGAATATGAGATATCAGGAACATCTTCGGGCCTGCCAATACAATCGATTTGGCGGAGTGTCTTTCGAGGCTTTGACAGTGGGTCTGGTTACCAAGTGCATGGACTGTCTACGGATCTTGTCAATGGTTACCCGATATCTTCCGAAACCCAAAGCTTGCGCAAATCATCTATTTCTCAATGGCTCTGTGCCTGTTATCATATCTTCAGTGCAATCGTGCCTGATCTTTAAACTTTGTTATACTGTACCATTTCGTTCAATTCGCGGGACCTGTGACACGTGAAAATATAGAGACTGTACCTATATTACAATATGGCAGGCCGTGACCTAATGCAATAATGCAATAAACTGGTCATTGGCCGGTAGGCCTGTAAGAAGTCACTCAGTCAAGCACAAAGTTGGGTGAAAAGGCTGAATTGTATGTAAACTACTACAGCCTTTTATACTATGCAAATGAGTCAGTATGAGTCATTAAAGAATGAGTCACCAAAGAATGAGTCATGAAAGAATATGAATGAGTCATAATAAATACTGAGTCAAAGTCCCGGCTCTGACTCGGTTGCCGAGCCGCTATTCCAACACTCCCCCTGGCGAGTGCAAACCATAAAGTATCAGTAATAGTAATAACCTCGAGTCAAGCACCTCTGTTCTTTACTCAGTAAGCCCAAGAGCGCGAACAATGGAGAGTTGGGTGTCGCGAGGAAGAACCTTGGTGAAAATATCAGCAAGGTTGTTGGTGGATGTGACGTGCTGGATGTTGATGTCGCCAGCTGCAACACGTTCGCGAATGTAATGCTCGCGAATGTCAATGTGCTTCACACGTGCATGGCCCTTTGCATCCCGAGCAAGTGCAGCGGCACCCATATTATCGCCATACAGAATGGCAGGACGTTCCTGAGGCATGCGTAGCTCCTCTAGGAAGCTGTACATCCACATGGCTTGTTTGGAGCTACGTGTCAGTGCGATGTACTCTGCCTCCACTGTGGACAGTGCAACTGTAGCCTGTTTCTTCGACGACCATGAAACTGGACCACCCGACATCATGAAGACCTCTCCAGATGTCGAGCGACGGGTATCCAAATCGGCTGCAAAATCCGCATCAAACCAACCCAAAGGACGAATTCCCGTCTGAACTCCATGGCGGTATGTGATCTTGTAGTCGAGAGTCGCGCTGAGGTACGCGAGGAGATGTTGCACGGCTTTCCAGTGAGCAGGACCAGGGTTCTGCAGAAAAGCAGCTAAACGGTTGACAGAGTAGGCAATATCGGGTCGGGTGGTATTTGCGGCATGCTGGATTGATCCAACAGCCTCGCGGTATGGTTTATCAGCCATAAAATCACGGTCGGAGGCCATAGCTGGGCATTGTGCGGTGGTGAGCTCAAGCCCTACAGGGAGGGGCGTGTACTTGGGGTTACAGCCTGTCATCCCATAGCGCTCTAGAACACGTTCAAGGTATGGGCGTGATGATATGGATATTGTGCCTGCTGCCTCGTCGTACTCGATTGTCATTCCGAGTGAAGCTGCCGTGCGTGGGACATCAGTCACTTCGTAGACAGATTTGATGCCGACTTGCGCTTCCTTTGCAGCAACCTGGGATGAAGAAATACCATCCAAATCATCGGTATAGACACCGATGATTGATGTGCCTGCGTTGGAAGATCTGATGCGAATAGATGGGTCGGCGCGCGAGCGAATCCAACCAAGCGCAGCGAGAGATGATTCCAAGTGTTCAGCCCAATTTCTTCCAGACTGCATCATCCTGTAGAGGGACCGCTTCATCAGGCAAACCTTGCCCTCCTGGCCAGGTATGTCAGCAACGGCCCTTAGGTCAGCTGGACCACGTCCACACCAGACACAATAGCAGCCATCCCTAGGTGTTGAGAGAGAATCTGTCACCGCTCGAATAGCGCATGACCGTGCGTCGAGGATGCAAGAGGAGGATGTGGTCCACCAGGCCAGCATCCATAGGTGGTGAGCAACCCATGCAGAAGAACCCGAAGATATTGCAGTGAGAGTACTGCAACTATGCACCAGACCCTAGTGAGAGGAACCCGCTCCGGGTGTCTCGAATAGGGGCTTCGGGTTCTGGATAGGGGTTTGGGGTTGCGTCCCAAGAACCCGAGAGGAGGAACTCGACTCAGGGGTACTCCAAACAGGGGTTCCAACTGGATCCAAGACTGAGAGGTGCCTGAGGGGAACTCAGGCGAACCAGTCTCTGTACAACCCTGCCAGGGAACTAGTGTGATGATCTCTTCCCCTTGTTAGGTAGCGTCTCTCCTTGCCACTACCTAACGGGCCAGATCCAACAACTGCTAGGTCGAGATCCCAAGGCAAGAGACAGAGAGTAGGAGTTCTGGTGTTGTCGAGCGAAAGGGGAGCGAAGGCAAGACCAGAACAACGAGATGAGGACAAGAGCACTCCAGGCTCAAGTCCAAGAACCAAGCACTCCAGCCAAAGTAAGGCCTGTGAATAGACGAGGTAGAATCTACTGTACAGGGGAGATTCTACCGAGTTTATATACCTTTCTACATAAATTAAATACGATCGCGATCGGTTACTGTATCCAGCATTAAGGAACATTAATGCTGATGCTCCTAGTCCCTATATGTTATCACCACAGCATCTAGGGGTCACCAAGGAGTCATGAGCATAAAGGAGTCAACAGGTGGCACCCAGGGGACACCTGTCGCCATTCAGGAGTGTAGTCGTCTTGGCAGGGATATCAGGAGTGAATATCCACCAACATAAAGGAGTGTAGTCATGACCCATTGGATATGGTCATCGGCACAAAGGAGTCCGGGTTGCTAGCGCACAGAACCCGGGTTGCATGTGTATGGTGTCATGCCATCGTCGTATAGAGTCCCGGGTTACTGCAATAAGAACCCGGGTGATAAAGTGGTGAGGAATCCATGTCTGCATGGATTCCGAATAAAGGTCCAAGGGATGTTCATGTCCCTGAGGGTCGAGTGAGTGTTGTGGGCCAGGGAATAACCCGATCAAGGACGGGTTATTCCCAAAAAGGAATGTGGTAGAACCCGAAAAAGGATATCTGCGATGCTGAGTCAGGGTGATTCATGACAAGGTACAACAAATCCCTCGGGCTGGTGCATGTACACAACCTCCTTCATCTCCGAATTGAGGTATGCGCTCACAACATCCATCGCCCACATTACCCAACCCGGCTCGTTCACGCAAATGGCCCAGAGCATTCTCAATGATTCGTAGCGGACCACCCCTGCATACGTTTCGAAGAAATCCACCCCAGGAATCTGCTGAAATCCACGTGCGACAAGGCGTGCTTTCCATTTGATAATTTCTCCAACACTGTCATACTTCACTGCATAAACCCACTTGCAGGAAATGACATTGGCGCCGGTGGGAAGATCAACAAGCTCCCAGACTTCCCGGCCAACGAGTGATGCGTATTCTTTCTCCATTGGTGCCATCCATACTTCAGATTGCCGCATAGCTTCTTGAAAGTTTGTTGGCACTGGTGAAGTGGACACACTGAGGGCAGCAGCCTCACGTGCACGGGCTCGAAGATTCGGTTTCTTTCGGCCAGTAGCCCAGTCAGAGCCAGTTGCTTTAGCAGCAGCCTCCTCTGCCTGAGATTGCATGGAGTTTTGGATTGCCTTCGAGGGTGCTGGAGGACGATTAGATCGTCGTATCTGAAGTGGCGCAGGTGCAGGAACAATAGGTTCGATAGGTTCTGTGGCATCGGAATCTGTAGTTGGTGCAGGAGGAGGTTTGTTGGTCTCGGGTTGGACTGGACCAACAGGAACATGCAGATCCTCTCCTCCAGCTATCTCCACATCTCCCCCTGCTGGAGGAAGCGATCGGTGTCCAGATCCTTCTTCGAATATGACATCACGAGAGCTGATGAGTTTACGCTCTCCTGGAACCCACAGCCGATAGCCGGCGGTACCGTTGTAACCGACCATCACCGCCTTAACAGATCGTGGGTTTAGTTTTCCCCCCGCAGCTTCAATGGGAACAATCTTGGCATACGCTGTTGACCCATATGCACGAAGGTGAGAAACATCAGGTTTCTTCTTCTTGAACATCTCATATGGGGTTTTGCCTCCTGCACGCCTTCTCGGATGGAACCACTGGAGGTAAGTTGCTGCATCAAATGCAGTCGGCCACATGCTCTTTGGCAATCCAGAGTCAAATAGTAGACAACGTCCAAACTCGACAGTGGTACGAATGCCACGTTCACCAGGGCCATTTTGGGAAGAAGAATGTGGAGTGGTGACTTCAATGATGATTCCTGCTGCCCCACAGAAACATTCCCAAAGGTGATTAATCCACTCCCGACCACCATCGACTCTGATGATCCGCAGTTTCTTCCCAGTCTGTGTTTCGACCTCAGCTTTATAAAGCTTGAATGCCGCCAATGATTCCTCAGCGGTCTTGTGCGCCAAATAATATGTCCATGGCGCTCCCGAGTGGCCTTCAACAATGTGGAACATATAACGTTTGCCGCCAACCGATGTCACCTATGCAGGACCCCAGAGATCAAGGTATGAGCGCTTGCCCACTTCCTTCTCCACCTCATGAACTCCATCGAATGGACGTCTTGTCTGTTTCCCCAGAATGCAGTCTTCACATAAGCCATCCATGCCGCCCTCGCGTACATGAAGGCCGTTGACATGCATCCCAGAAATCAATGCATCTAACCCTGTGTTGCCGATATGTCCCAAACGGTGATGCCATGTTCCCTTGTCTACAGGCACATCCCGAGATCTGGCAACACAAGTACTGACATTGTTGTTGTCAAATGCCAAGACATACATCCCATTGGAAAGGAGAGCCTCCATGAATGGTGAACCATCTGAGCGTTTGAAAATGGCTTTCCCATTGCTGAACTCGACTCTGTAGCCTTTTGCGTCAAGCTTCGAGATGGAAATGAGGTTTGAGGTAATGTCAGGAGTGTGGATGGCGTTCAAAGTAATTTCCCTCTGCTGTCCTTCATATGTGATGAATTTCCGGACGGTTCCACTTGCTAAGATGCGGAATTTTGACCCCTCCGCAGCATTGCCTTCACGCAACTCTTCACAATATTCCGAAAAATCCTCGCGGCGCCAGAAACAATGTTCAGTGGCACCTGAATCGACCACAGCAATATGGCTTCTCCCTGGTAAGGCCTCTGCCATGAATGCGGTCACAGCATCTGATGTTCCTCTGGTTCCATCTTCGTGATTCGAGTCCGAGTTGGAATCAGAGCCATCGGACAAGTTGTTGATATCCTCAGGGACATTCAAAGTGTGGCGACGATGCACTGCATACCACCCAATAATGTCGAACTCTGTGTCCCGGATGAACTCACTCGGTATCAGTACATCTTTATCAATCATGTTGTCCATGATGATGTGCTCTGTGTCTGATGTCTGATAAACCAGGAATCGCTGGTCCTCCTGGACATGGTCATCCCCAGGATATGGCTGTCCAGCCTGCAGGAAGGCCTCGGTCGCAATCTGTGCTGCTGCACGGGCCTCTGGAAAAACCAGGTTTCCATAATCTGAGTCATTGATGTCAAACTCAGATTGATGGGTGGAATCTACGAGTTCAAGCTCGGATGTGGAGATGGTGTCGATGAATTCGCGGGAGGTTAAAAGCACTGGGTAATCCGACTGGAGCTCGTTTGAATCATGCTCGGGAATATCAATGGTGATGGTTGCATCTGCAACCTCATTCCACACCATCAATGATTCGGGCGAAGCGAGAACTTCCTCTCCATGAAAGGTGACTGCCTGTACACCTACATCATCATAAACATTGATGATTGCCTCGGGAGCAGTCCACATAACCGCAGGATTTGTTGTTGCGGTGAATGCAAAAGTCTCCAGGTAATTGACTGTTGCAGCACCCGTAGGCCGCTTTCCCTTCCACCATGACGGCCATTGGCCTTCTTTCCCTCCCCCCGGCCAGAAGCAGTCGGCAATTGTGTGCCCCTTATGGCCAGGAGCATTGCACTGTGGGTTGGAGCAAATGAGATTTTTCCGAGCAGCACGGCGTGCATCACGGGCATTGTACGTGTTGGCAGCAAGCGCAGTGGTGGAAACCGGAGAGGTGGATGCAGGCACGCGGTTTAGACGATCAGCGTGCATAGTGACAAAGCTGATGACTTCCGCAGATGTGGTGAATGTGTGCAGAACAGGTACAACAGTATCCCATTCCTCTCCAAGAAGAGAAATAAAGATTGATCTGAAGCCTTTATCCTCGATTTTCGCACCCATGTCGTTGGCAACCTGCCACAAGGTGCGAAGGCGGGAGACGTGTTCAGCCATCGGGGTTTCTGGAACCAGGTACGCGCTATGAAGGTCACGCAGGGCGTTAAATAGCCCCATTTCGGTGACATGATGGTGGTTGTTGTCAAACGACTGCATCGCTTCGTGTGCGCTTCCGTCCACCTTCAAGCCCAATCCAACCGGGTTCTTGACATTAAGAACAAGAAGTGCGGTTGCAATCGCATCGCGATGAACCCATTCATCGTAGGAAGGAGTTGTTGAATATATGCTGGTAGGTTCTGGTGGAAGCATCGTGGACTGGGCAGTCCCTCCAGCTGTCATCGGGCTGGGTTTCTGAATCGTGCTGTCGAGATATCCGCCCAAGCCACGGGCTTTGGCTAGGGCCTGGATCTTGGTTTTATAACCACTGTATCCGGTGCCGTCAAACTTCTCCCCGTCTGGGAGAAGCGGTACACCAGTCGAATTCGAAGTCATTATCAATATCTGCAACAATATATTGCCTAGTCAGTAGTCAAGTTCAATGTGAGCCAAGTATCCAGTGTGCGAGTGATAGAAGCAACAAGTAGGCAACGGGGCCCATAACCTGTAAGAAGTCACTCAGTCAAGCACAAAGTTGGGTGAAAAGGCTGAATTGTATGTAAACTACTACAGCCTTTATACTATGCAAATGAGTCAGTATGAGTCATTAAAGAATGAGTCACCAAAGAATGAGTCATGAAAGAATATGAATGAGTCATAATAAATACTGAGTCAAAGTCCCGGCTCTGACTCGGTTGCCGAGCCGCTATTCCAACAAGGCCAACTATACCTACATTGCATTGTGTCCATGGTTGCCTTGCCTGGCGGAAAAAATGATTCTTCGGCCCTAAAAATACCCGGAAATGGCCCCATTCATCCATTCCCGATGGGGCCTCCTGCTTTTTTTTTTGATGTGATTGATCCTGGCTGATCTCCATCCCTTTCAGGTTTTTTCTCGCTTGCAATTGATGGCTGATGTCCACCCCTTTTGGGTTTTTCTCGCTTGCCCACTTTTTTCTGATTGCTTCCCGGCATTTTCCCTCCCATCAATCCCGCCCGGAATTTGCCTCCCCATCCATACCTGCGGCATTTTCCTTCCTTCCGACCTCTCCCGCTCTTGCCCCGGCATTTGCCCTCCTCATCAATCCCCGCGGCATTTTCCATTCTTCCGACCTCTCCCGCTCTTGCCCCGGGATTTCCCCTTCCATCAATGCCCACAGCATTTTCCTGCCATCCGACCTCTCCCATTCTCGCCCCGGCATTTGTCCTCCCATCAATTCCTCCGGCATTTGCTCTCGCCTGCCCATCTTCTTTGTCTTCCCTTGCTGGATTTTCCCAGATACTTTGTGAATATTGTTTTTACTTTCCTTGGTGTTTCTTGCCCACACTTTTTAATATTTATATTTATTCCCCATTCTTATTCATCTCTAGCACTTTCCAATGAATTCCTTTAATTTATCAGCTTCCCACTTACTACATACCAGCTCCTTGTACGTTGCACATGGTCTCAGATACTCAACTTGATTTAAGCGCCTTGGCGCTAACCGGCACCGGGGTCATGTATTGCCACATAGCCGGTCACAGCCCCACTTCGTCATTTCATTCAATCTTCCAAGTCGCACGCAGGTTCACATGGTGCTCTCCTCCCTGCATGTACGGGCTTGCCTGAATGTCCGGACCACCTCTCCCATCACATATGTACCCCTCTTCACGACGCAGGATACATTTCCGACATAAATATATATATTTTTTGTCATTTTATGGTATGACCATCCTCCTCGACAACTCTTTGCCCACTAAGCCCGTCCCCTGTACACAGGCTTAGGTTTCGGTCTTCCAACTTGCTTTCCCTTCGCCTTGCTACCCCCTCTCTCCATCCTGGGTGTGCAATCAATTATTTGCCCTCACTCGGCCGAATACGATGATCAACACTTACACAGATCTCGTTGTACACCGTCCACTTTCCTCCGGCGCATCTCCACGCAGCCGACTCGCGCGCCGTGGGGCGACTGCCTCCGCCACTTTTTTGGCACCTCGGGGCTTCTTGCGTGGGGGTGCATCTTCGTCGTTGTCGGCATCTTCGTCCCGCACCTCCTCCTGAGCTGCCTTCTTTCGTCTATTTCTCGGTCAGTCTTCATCCTCATCCTTTTTCCAATCTTGTACTCACTTTCCTCCAGCACCACCTCTGCCCTTGCGCTTCTGTTTATTGGCTGGTGCTTCCACGTCTTCGTATTCCTCGTCGTCTTCCTCGTTGTCCCTGACGTTCCTGCTAGAATTTCAGTGGTCTCAGGTGCGTCTTTTGATTGTCATCAGCCCTCACCTCCTGATCTCGCCCGATTCCAGGACCCTCTCCAGCACCCATGTCATGTCACTCACTGCTGTCTGCCACTCATCTTTCTCATCCTCGTCGCGTTTCTGCACCACCTCGCCCCACCACACCAGCCCCACCGTCACCTGCAAAAGTCTGTTATCCCCATACATCTTCGCCATTGTGCTCCAGTCTGCGTTCTCAGGCCGCGACAACTCCCCATTCTCGAGCACAGCCCGCTCTTCCAGCTGCAGGCTCCTCCACCACGCCCACCACAACCCCACCCACAACATCTCTGCCTGGCCCTTTGCTGCCCGCCTCCCCAGCAGCCCCCCGAGCGTCGGTGGCATCGTCCACCTCCTGCCTCTCGCTAGCCAGCCCGTCACTTGCTGGGGACGATCTTTTTGTGACATATGCCATGAACCCTTCACAAACCCCCATGCGGCCTCGAAGTTGAAGAACTTCTCCACGCACATCGCCCATTGCATTCCCCACTCTCTACCAATCTCACGCGACATGCGCCCGCTGTGAGGTCTCCGAGCGTGCTATGCACTGCTCGTCGCCTCATGGCCCCTGCGAACCATCTGCACGAATGACGGACGAGCTCGGACGTACGCGACGGATCTTCCATAACGGGATTCTACGTTACCGGAAGCAGCTTCCGAGCGAGACCAATGCTCTCCCCAATTCCCAAACGCCCTCTTGCCTCTCGAACTCGCTTCCGCGCCATCGTCAGCAGGGTACGATGGTTCTCCGGCTTTACTCTCACCTCCTTCCTACGACGCAAGGCCTATACACATCTCCGACGGTCGAGACCGACGCTCTCCTCGACATGGACGATACGCGTCGCCGACACTCCACGACACGACCGGCCCACACCTGTAGCAGAGCGCGTGGCCGACCCCTTCTGTAGCCGTTTCCGTACGACCTCTCGCGCCAGGCGGACCTTGCCCGTGCCTGATGCCGATCCAGCGGACGAGGCAGACCTTATCCCGGCACCGCCTCCTCCTCCGCTTCACACGACGCATCGACTAGCCGAGGGAGACCACTCGTCTCTCCCTCTCCCTGAACGCTCGAGCGCCTTCCGAGGCGACCCCCAGGCCGTGCCTGAAGCTCTGGTCGTGTTCTGAGGTTTCTCGGCTTCGTTAGGCCCTTCCCACATCCAAAGACGATTGGTCTCCTCGACAGAGGTGGCCAGCCTCCTGCCATAAATGCACCCCGAAACGCCTCATGACGTCCCTTGGCCCTGAAACCACCTGCGACCCGCATGGCACCTCTGGAAACGTGGGAAGTCGTACAAAGGTATAAAAGGGAGCGCATTTAGAGGAGTAGTCAGTAGTTCCCGGCCTGCAGAAGTAGCTCTTGGGGCGTTTTCCCCACTCTCTGTACCACTCACACTCAATCTAAAGGGGTACTCCCAGCCTTCCCCGACCTCGTACCCCTCGTGCACCCTCCTCCCGTCGTTCACTGCCGGAGGCAGGCCACACATCTTATATTCGCTCGTTCATCGGCGTCTCACCTCTCACACCTCCATCAGCAGGGTCCCTCCTCACCGGACCCGGTGTCATACATCCAGGCTTCCTCGATTAGGATCACCGTTCTCGCGAGCATCGCTCTGTAGAAAACAGGCCCGGAGAGAAGCCACCAGATTCAAATCGCCGTCCGCACCACCGAGACCGATTGTCTCAACGATCGTCCGAACGACGTCGGTGTCCTCGTCTGTGCGATACCCATCGTACCTCCAGCGCTGGTTCTAAGGGGAAGAGCGCATCAAGGAAAGCAGGCAGGGCAACGCATTTAGGGGTTCTGGTACATTGTACAGGGAACCAGGTTTAGTACATTCTCTTTCTCTCGCCGTTCGGCTGACAACAGGTCCGCCACACTCGCTCGTACACAGGAGACGAACGGTCTCCACGAATTACCGTTCACACACACACACATATATTCATCGCACACACACCGGATTCGTGCACCGACCTTCCTCGCTATCATCCGACTGTATTTTCCCCTCTAGAGGACGAACGCAGTCGATTCGAATCATATACATTTCGATACCGACACCGCGGTCCTTATCACACCGCGACAGCTCCTCGGTCCACTTGGCGCGGTCGTCGCGCTGCCAGTGCTGGTTGTAGATCTCCACTGGACACCGACCACACTCCTCGTTCTCCTTTGGGGTTGACTCGCGCTGTCCACGCTGCTCGCCCTCACGGTCCTCCATCCCCATGTCAGATGTCTGCACCCAGGATCCGACAGCAGACCCAGTGCCTGTGGGGGTAGGTGCCGATCCGACAGGGGGCGCATGCTCACCACCACCGACGGCAGCCACTGAGGACACAGGTGAAGGCACTGCTTGGGACGTAGCTGACAGCACAGCTTGGGGCGCCACCAACGGCGCAGCTGGGGCCGCAGCTGATGGCCTTGTCTCTGCTTCCGGTGTACCCACTGCTCGCGCCTTACATTCGGCCTCAGCTACGTAGACTTGTCAGGATATATATGATTGAAGTAATAAAATTGTACTCACAAAAACATTCTCGTGCAAATGCGGTCATGGACACTTCCACATCTTGAAAGCCGAGCCAATTGAAAGTAGGCCAATTGACTGGCACAACACCCTTCGTCATCCCGGAATGGACACTATAAATGTCAAAGGTGAGTATCACGATGCCGTATAACACGCTTCTCTTTCTCACCTCTGTACTCCAATCCTCCCTCCACGTACACCAATTGGTCCAGCAAGCAAGACAGTCACGCACATCCCAAAGCGCTGCTGAATAGCGTCGACGAAGGGTTTGCAAGTAGAATGCCGCATTTTCGAGGGTTCTGCAAGTCATCAATATTGGGCCACCACCAGACCCAGCAACTTACGCGGCGATCTCTTCTGGGGTTCGCGTCGGACTATCTGCCAACGACGCCTCCCAGGCCTTGAGTGAGAGCTGGTACTCCTTTGCGTACGCCACCTCGACCTCCTTTTGGAAGGCCACGTTCTCCTCCTCAAAACACTCATTCGTGACCTTTGCCACGACCTCGATCGTTCTCAGCATATCTTCCCCCGACATTTTCGCGTGTCTCCTCAGCGACTCCAAACGACTTTCCACACGCGCCTTGACGCACGTCTCGTAATATTTGCGCGAGTAGAAATGTACAATGCGCCCACGCTGTGGCTTGGGAGGCACACCGTCCAAAACGCCTATGAAGAGCTCCTTGAACGACTCCTGGTCGCTTTTCAGCAGGCCACCGTACTCTCCACGATACCACCCCCCAATTCACTAGAAACATTGGTCAGTTTCAACATTTATGAAGATGTAATATCTCACTTACACCTCATAATGTCTTCAGGTGTTCCGCACAGAACTTCTCCTTAGCTTCATCCAACACCTCGTGCACGACTTCATCTGCGGCATCATTTGTCGGGTCCGGGATGTCGAACTCCAGGTCCTGGTCGTCGGTAAGATGACGCCTGTATTTCTTGATGTAGAGCTTTGCCATTTTGCTGTAGAACACCCCAGACCTCTTGGCCTTGAACTCCCGCAACCATTTCTCCTTTCTTTTGGAGAAGAACACAAATTTTGTACCCCAGACCCAAGATTGTTTCCCAGGGTGGCTCTTGGGTGCTCCTTTCTGGTGGCGCGCAGGTTTCACCTTCACCGCTGTGACGATAGCAGGGGCAGGAGGGCTGAGGGAGGGCGCGTCAGGGAGAGGGTCAGGGGAGGGCGCGTCAGGGCGCGGGTCTGGGGAGGACGTGTCAGGGTGCGGGTTGCCGGAGAGCACATCAGGGTGCGGGTCGGTCGGCGTGGCAGGCGGCTGTGTTGTCGAGGGCGACTGTGATGCAGACATTTTGCTTGCTTTTTTTTTTCCCCTTCGCTAGGGATGGTGGCTAGTCTAGTTTTAGTTGCTGTGTGTTAGCCGTAGGTCGCGCTTCGGCGATATCGGACGTCACGTGAACACCAAACAATGCCATCTTTTCATCACACGCCTACTGCCTCGCGCGACCATGGCACGTTGGGTGCCTGTTCTTCCCCACGGTTTTACTCCAACTATGGCACATATGCTTTGCCTTCAAGTTTTACTCCCCGCCAGGCTTTGCATTGGCCCGTAAAATCCTTCTGGGAGTCCTCCCCCATTTCGACTGTGCATCTGTTCGTGGGGACCTCCATTTCGACAAGGCAGCAGCAGGAGAGGGCATAGAAGGGTTAGGCTTATGATGCTTTGTGGGATGTTGTAAGTTATCAGTGGGGAAGGGAGAACTGCTGCAAGTGGGTGCCATGTCCCCACCAGTCACCCCAGCATTCCGGGGCCATTTCTTTGGAGCAGAATAGTCGCAGAGCTTTTGGGGTGATCTATTACTGAATTGTATGGTTCCATAGACGTGGGATTCACCCAATGGGCGCCAAGTGATTTCGGGGAAGCTGGCTGTGCAGAACCTCGAGAGGGGTCACTTTGACCATGGAATGAAGTCGGATATGGGTTTCAGGGGTTGTTGGATTATCTCAAATAATACCCCAGCTGGATTGAGTCATGGGAGGGAGGAGAGGATGCAACTGGACGCGCCGTAGCAGACGCGACGGAAGTGTCACATGTGACCGTCCACATTGGGACTGTCCTAATCCGGAAGCCTGACCTACGGCTTCTGATGTGCAAGTGGAATCAGACCATATATCAGGTTATTTTTTTGCTCTCCAAATTTTCAAAAAAAAAAAATCTTGATTGATGGTCTGACTAGGGAGACTAGATGGTGGCTAAGTCCTCGGTTTGTTTACAAATTGTTGCTTTCACGTATGGGTACTTCGTGAATCACGCGAAGTACACAGAGTTCATCGGCGCCCATGTAACGGAGGAAGAGATCTCGAGCTGTTCCGGGTTCCAGGCCATGTTCCTGGCGAATCGGAAATGCGTCAAAGGGTTACGTACAACGGGGGTCAGTGGGGTGACCTGCGCGCACCATAATATGTGGCGGCCGAACGGCATTGGAGACTTGCAGCTCGGGGAACGGTACGTGGGATATCATCTTTTTCAAGTTTACTTTCTCATAGGCTCGCAGATATTGCAATATGGATTTTATTTTATTCTCGGCTATCCTCAACACAATAATCTTCTATTTAATCCTATCCTACGACATTGCTTGCCAGTACGGGAAAAATTTCTGGTCGCGAATGGAAACACTCCCGGAGACAATGCATCTGCTCATCGAGCAGGCGCGGGGTCTGGTTCAAGGTTCCTAACTTCCACCTTCCCCCTCACCAACCACCTTGCCATTCTCCTTTCTCTTTCCACTACATGTGGGGTGCGGGACGAACACACGGGGAAACCATTGAGCAGAACTGGGAGTTCACCAACGGGGCTGCGGCGTCAACGAAAATGATGGGACTCGGTGAAACACTGACTATGGGGCTGGCGGTGCAATAACCACAAACCAAACTTTGTAAATGAATACGCAGTTTGATAATGCGACTACAACAACTCAAACACTATAGTCCCCGTGCAAGTTTGGGGTTCCAATCCAGTATAGATTGTGGCAATTTGAACTTTAGTTCCCTTTGAGAAGCAAGACTTTACAGGTCTACAAGTCGTATAGATGAAACTTGCTCAAATCCGTTCTAGGCGCGATCGCGGATAGACAGACGAGATTTTATGTTCAACGGTTTTGTATGATGTGGGTCTAGATTTGGAGATAGTACTCCGATGCGTAAAACAAGTGATTCTTATGAATCCCGATTCCAAATAGTATCCGCGATTGCTAATCCTTGCGAGATTACAATCAATTGTCAAGTCCGATCTGTTTCCTTATATTCCATGCGTCCGTTCCGTTTATCCAATATGTCCACGTGTCATTTATAAAGATCCAAATCCAACACAGATAATATTCAAACAGGGAAAACAACAAAACTTGGTATAGCTTCTGGGTGTCTCCAAATGAATGCCTACTCTACCGGTTAAGCGTGAAGTCTAGTAACTTCGCGTCCAACAGGTGGGGTGTGTCATGAACCGTCTTTTCATTTTACTTCCAGAACCCGAACAACCCGAACAACCCGATCATTGATCAGATCAACTATCTGATCAATCGAACTTGGATACCGTTTTAGGATCCCAAACGGTTATGATCGGTTTCCCGACCTTCGGGTTCCCGATCACCCCTCTATGTTCCTATACCCCTTCATTACTTCGCATTAATCTTGTCCGTTGTCATTGGACACTGTACCTTAATTGACAAACCCCTAGGGACTTTAGTATATAAACCGTAGTTATTCTCCTGTACTTTACACTATTCTAGTCTAAACTCCAGGCTTATTCATTGGAACTCTTCGTGCTTCAGTCGCCCTCGTCACCTCAGAACCCGGAATCTGCTCTGTGCTGACAAAAGAATAGTGTCTCTACACAGCGTACCCGACTGGACGTAACACGATGAGCACCGAATACGTGCTCCCCTCGATGGAGAGTTTTGGCGCCCTAAACGGCGAGGAGGGACAGCGTCCTGCTGCAGGCCCTAACACACGCAGGAGGGCAATTCGGAGTGATGCAGGAGGAACTGGGGAACCTGCGCGGAGAGAATTGTCTGCTCCACGAGGACAACGTCCATTCGCAACAACTCTTGCGCGATGCCCTCGTCGCCTTGGGAAGAGCCTCTACGGGAGGGCCCAGGGAGACTAAACAGGTGAAGACGGCCCGTGTCGCCGCCCCTACCCCGTTTAAAGGAGACTCCGAATTGGTGGACTCCTATCTGGCGGAGTGCTGGTTGCACTTCCTGGACAACCCGACGTACGAGCGGGACAGCGCGAAGATTGCCTTCGTCCTGTCCTACATGAAGGAAGGATCGGCAGTGGCATGGGCCAACAACGTTGTGCAGGCCATGCGCAACCTGAGGGACCCCGATACCCCGCTGTATCGGAGTTACGAGGTCTTCGAGAAGAACCTCATTGATGCCTTTAAAGGAGGGGCACAGGTGGAAATCGCGCAGGCTAAAATCGAGAAGCTGCGCCAGGGTGCGGGAACGGCCACGGAGTACTTCACGCTCCTGGACACATACAACAACACCGCGGGTTACGACGAAACCACGCTTATCCGTCTCCTCAAGCAGGGGATCCTGAAGCCGGTTCTGCAGTCCGTCTACGGACAAACCGCACTACCGATCACCTATGCCGACTGGAAGGTGGCGGTCATCAAGCACGACGGGTTGCGTCGCGCCTTCCACGTTATGGATGGCGCGCTTCGCGATTGTCCCGTCACGGTGCCTAAGGTGCAACAGAACCAGAACCCGGGGAACTTCTTTCGCAGGAATGAGCAGCGCGCTCCAACGAATCCCCCTGCGGCCGTCGTCCCGCCCCGGTCGCCACTGGCGGGGCCCCTAGCGCAGGGCCCGCGCCTATGGACATAGACCGGACGGTCAGCAAGAAGCCTGTTCCCCGATGCTACCAGTGCGGAGAAGTCGGGCACATGGCCCGTAACTGCACTACCCGAGGACCCACCAACCCACAATTCCGAGCTTTGATCTCGGAAATGATGGAGGAACGCCTTGGGAAGGAGGATTTTCCCCAAGAATCCGAGTGAAGACTGTGCCCTCGGATTCTCGTATACCCCCCCCACCTGTAACGACTTCGAACAATTCATTCTCTGTTTTGACTATCGAAGAACCCGGTGAGGGGGAAGACACAGTGGAGATTGAAGGAGAGGGAGCGAGGACTCCCTCTGAGTTTGAGAAGAGTGAGGGAGCCGTTTCTCCCTCTGACTCTAAGCGAAGGGGCAAGAAACCCCGGAAGCCCGAGCAGGAGGAAGCGGAATGGCGCAGACTCCCCCTCGGAAGCGCGCGTCGGGTTGCAACCCGAGCGCGGGCACAGGAATGGAAGGCGCGGGAGATTATTACCAAGTGGACTCACCCGGCCAGAATACAAGAGGTGGACGACGAGATGGTGAAAGAAATCCGGACGGCTTACTTCCCTGACGCCCTGGGCATACTGGACAACTTGAAAGAGCCACCACAGTATATTCGGGCCACTGGGAACTCCATGATGGTTCCCATGACCCTTGAAGGGCTGAATAACCTTAAAGGTTACACAGTGGTCGGGTTACTGGACAGTGGGGCTACCAACGGATTCATGAGCCAGTGGTTCGTCGACGAACACGGAATTGAAGTGGAACCCCTAGCCGTAGCGGTTCCGGTTTACAACGCAGACGGTTCCCTCAACAAAGGAGGACACATCACCCACGTTGCGCGCATGCGTCTCCGAATGCAGGACCATGCCGAAATATTCTCGTTTGCGATAACGGATACTGGGAAGAGCGACGTCATCATCGGGTTCAATTGGTTGAAACAACACAACCCGGAGATCGACTGGCAGAAACAAACCATTCGTTTCTCCAGGTGTCCTGCCGCTTGCAAACGAGCCCGCTTATGGGAGGAGTGGGAGGAGGAGGACAACGCCGACGTAGGAGAGGGAGACCGCATCTTCGTTACGAAGATGTATCTCGAAGACGTTCTGGACACCCGGGATGCCGAACACCTCCGCGCTATGGGTAGCGTGGCTACTAAACTGGTGGCCGCTGCTCACGAGGCCAAGGGGGCTAAGACGCTGGAAGAGAGCGTCCCCGCTCATTATCTGGAGGAATTTGAGGAGTCTTCGAGAAAAAGGACTTCGATAAACTACCGGAACGGCGAAAGTGGGACCACGCAATAGAGTTGAAACCCGGCGCAGAACCCGTAAAGGGGCGGAGTATTCCCTTGTCCGTCCCGGAACAGGCGGAATTGGACGCGTTCATTAAAGAACATGTGGAGACCGGCCATATTCGCCCCTCGAAATCGCCATGGGCCTCTCCTTTCTTCTTCGTGAAGAAGAAGGATGGGAAACTACGGCCTGTTCAAGACTATCGGAAGTTGAACTCCCTTACCATCAAGAACTGGTACCCTCTTCCGTTGATCTCGGAGATCATGCACATGCTCCGAAAGGCAACCTGGTTCACTAAATTGGACGTTCGATGGGGATACAACAATATCCGGATCAAGGAAGGAGATGAAGAGAAAGCCGTGTTCGTCACAAACCGAGGGTTGTGGGAACCGTTGGTTATGTTCTTCGGCCTTACGAATTCGCCGGCCACCTTCCAATCCATGATGAACGACATCTTTGCGGATCTTATTGCGGAAGGACGGGTTATTGTTTATCTGGACGATATTCTCATCTATTCGGAACATCTGGAAGAACACCGCTCCACCGTCAAGGAGGTCTTGCGGATTCTTCAGGAAAACGAGTTGTTCCTGAAACCCGAGAAATGCGAGTTCGAACAGAGAGAGGTCGAATACCTGGGCGTCATCGTCGGCGATGGGAAAATTCGGATGGATCCCATAAAAGTCGAGGGCGTTTGACAATGGGCAACCCCGAGGAATGTCAAAGACGTACAAAGCTTCCTCGGGTTCCTCAACTTCTACCGACGCTTCATCAAAGGATTCGGGGATTACGCGAAGCCGTTAACTCGTCTTACCCGGAAAGATTACAAGTGGAGGTGGGGGAACTGGAAAAGAACGTGTTCGACCAATTAATATTGGCCGTAACTTCGGAACCTGTGCTGCATTTTCCAACGGACGATGGGGAATGGCGGGTGGAGGCGGATTCCTCGGATTACGCCACGGGGGCCTGCTTGACGCAGTGCCAGGACGGGGTGTGGGTTCCGATTGCGTTCATGTCCAAGGGACTAAACGACACCGAGCGGAACTACGACATCCACGACAAGGAGATGTTGGCGATCATGCGGGCCCTCTACGAATGGCGACACTATCTACAGGGCAGTCAGCTGAAATTCGAGATCTGGACCAACCACAAGAATCTGGAGTACTTCACCACGACGAAGAAACTCAATAGACGGCAGGCTCGGTGGTCTTTGGAACTCAGCGAATACGACTTCGCGCTCATTCATAAACCCGGGAAACAACACGCGAAAACCGACGCGCTTTCGAGGCAAAGCGGTCATGAGAAGGGGGCGCAGGATAATTCGAATCTTGTGCTGCTACCGGAACAGTACTTCCGGAGGATGGACGGGGAGGAATTTTTGAAAGCCATGCCGGCGGTCTTGGACGACACGGCGGGCGATCAGTTCATGGAGGACATCAAAGGTGGGAAAGCCGATTGGGAGGATGTGGTGAAGAAAGCGCTAGAAGAAAAGGCCGAGGGCTGGAAGAACACGAAGACGGGTTCGTAACCCGGTATCAAACCGTATATGTTCCCCCGACTGGAGATCTGCGACACCGAATTCTACGAGCACACCATGACGGCTACATTTCCGGACATCCGGGACAATTCTGAACGGTGGAATTAATAACCCGGAACTACTACTGGCCCTCTCTGTTATCGGACGCTAAACAATATGTCTCGGCTTGTCCCGTGTGTCAGAGGACGAAGCTCTTTCCCTCTAAGCTCCGAGGACCACTACACCCCAACGCGGTTCCGGAAAGGGTTTGGCAGAACGTTTCAGTGGACCTAATCACCAAACTACCCGTCAGTAATGGGTACGACTCTATCGCGGTAATCGTGGATCGACTAGGGAAAGGAATCTGGGTGGTGCCTTGCACCGAGCACCTGGGAGGAGAGGGGATGGCGCGCATTTACCGCGACCATGTGTGGAAAGACTTCGGGTTGCCCGAGGCGGTGATTAGCGACCGTGGGACGCAGTTCGTGGGGCACTTCATGCGGGATCTGTTGAAGCTCCTTGGCATAAAGTCGAACGCCTCGACGGCCTATCACCCGCAAACCGATGGACAAACCGAACGAGTCAACCAGAACATCGAGCAATACCTTCGGGTTTTCACCAACTTCCTGCAGGACGACTGGGCGGATTGGTTGACTCTGGCGGAATTCAACCACAACGACCAGGTTAGCAAGACTACGGGTTTTAGCCCCTTCTTCGTGACCATGGGGTTCCACCCGCAGAAGGGGACGGAACCACGTCTTGAAGTACCGACCGAGGACGCGACAAAATTTGCAACCCAGATGTCGAAGGTCCGAGAGGAAGCGGGAGCCGCCATGCGCGCAGCGCAGGAGACGATGAAAAGGTTCTACGATGCCAAACGACAGGCAGACCCCGACTACAAACCCGGCGATAAGGTGTACCTCTCTGGAGCAAATTTGGTCACACATCGCCCGACGAAGAAGTTCGAAGCTCGGCGCTATGGTCCTTTCACGGTCGCCGTAAAGTGGGAGCCATCTCCTATGAGCTTAAACTTCCCGACTCCTGGAAGGTTCATCCAGTCTTCAACACCGTATTCCTTCGACCCTGGGTTCCACCGGTGGCGGCTCATCAGCATCATGATGATCCTCCTCCGCCTGACGTGGTGGACGGGGTTGATCTCTATGAGATTGCCGAGGTGCTGAAGATACGCCTCAACAAAAAGCGGAAACGCTTGCAATACCTGATTCGATGGGAGGGTTATGGACCCGAGGATAATACCTGGGAGCCCTTGGAACACTTGGGGGATTCTACCGAATGTCTTGAAGACTTCTACGAGAAGTACCCGGAGGCTCTAAGAGAGACCGCACACGGACGTAAGTGGGTTATCACAGGCCAGGACCTGTGGAACAAGAAGCGGCGTCGATCGTGAAACCCGAGGCGGGTTTCACCTAGAGGGGGGGTAATGTCATGAACCGTCTTTTCATTTTACTTCCAGAACCCGAACAACCCGAACAACCCGATCATTGATCAGATCAACTATCTGATCAATCGAACTTGGATACCGTTTTAGGATCCCAAACAGTTATGATCAGTTTCCCGACCTTCGGGTTCCTGATCACCCCTCTACGTTCCTATACCCCTTCATTTACTTCGCATTAATCTTGTCCGTTGTCATTGGACACTGTACCTTAATTTACAAACCCCTAGGGACTGTAGTATATAAACCGTAGTTATTCTCCTGTACTTTACACTATTCTAGTCTAAACTCCAGGCTTATTCATTGGAACTCTTCGTGCTTCAGTCGCCCTCGTCACCTCAGAACCCGGAATCTGCTCTGTGCCGACAGGGTGTGTCAAGTACCAGTTCCCGATCGGGATCCAACGGAATGCGAGATACGCCTGAGGGATGAAGTGCGTATAAGCAAGACGAAGGGGTCAAGATGTAGAGGGAAAGTATCGGAGTCCGAACGGAATACCGAACCCGTATGCTGGAAGGGAAGGGGCTTGGCTTCAGCTCGTGCACTGCGCCCTTCTCTACACCTGGTGCCCGATTTCGGAGGAAGACTCGGAAGAGGACGGAGTCCGAGAGGAAGAGTATAGGGCAGACTAAGTCGATATTCAAACTGAAGTCTAACTACCGACATGGCTTGTATTTATACCAGAGTAAAGTATTAGTGGGGATATAATGTAAGTACCGGAGCTTCGGAGTTCCGAGTGGATCCGTGATGGATCGAGTCGTTATGAGTCAAGTGAAGTCAAGCTGACTCGGATATCATCGGGTCTCCAGTGGCTCCGTGATGGAGAAGCATAAGGCGTAACCTAGGAGTCAGAGGGAATCATATGTAGTACGAACCAATAGAAACAGGCGCGATTGCTAATCCCTGCAAGATTACAACCAATTGTCAAGTCTGATCTGTTTCCTTATATTCCATGTGTGCGTTCCGTTTATCCAATATGTCCACGCGCCGTTTATAAAGATCCAAATCCAACACAGATAATATTCAAACAGGGAAAACAAACGAAACTTGGTATAGCTTCTGGGTGTCTCCGAATGAATGCCTACTCGACCGGTTAAGCGTGAAGTCTAGTAACTTCGCATCCAACAGGTGGGGTGAGATTCACTGGTGTTCCTCCCATAACCATCAACTTAAATACGTTACAGGATTCTAAATATAAACGAGACTGATACAAACGAACAATAGGGTTCAGGGTATATGACTAGTGGTATGGCAGCTAGCCGATGAACTCCTGTCAGGTATCAAGTGATTAGTAAAATTGAGAGAGATTTATAAGAAACATCAACGAGCCGAGCTTAATGATGAGTCAAGATCTACATCGCTTAGCACGATCGTGATGGGATATCGTTGATATGTCAACTTTTTAGCCGACCTCCTCGTCAGCGCTCTGTTACCCTCCTTGGTAACCATCCGCTCAAATGGTTCCACCTTGAGCTGCTTAAGTGATTTGTCTGAAAATCGTGATAGCCGCCGCTTCCCAGTACCCGAGTATGGTTTCTTAGTCAATTGGTAGATCGACCAAGTCCAGCCTTCCCATGACAGTTCTGGAGACATCAGATGATGCCCAACAATGATCCCTCTGGTTAGAAGGATGTTCCCTCGTAATACGCCCTTAGTCAGGGATGTGCAGTAGCCCCAATCTGTTTCCAGGATGGTAAGGCACTTTCCGCGATTGCTCCATTAGCGACTTCCCACTTCAACCCTTTACCAGGATTGTTGTCTGGCGCCTTTCTAATGGTTCGAGACACATTATATCCCTTTTAGCTAACTGCTCAGGCCAGCAATAGCCCTTGTGAGATGACGTCGTAATGTAATGAAGTATATTATAGTATGTTGCAACTCGAGCAGATTTGAATAAATGCCCGGGTGCCCCAATACCAGGTCTGTCATCGGGACACGACATGCGACACTCGAGGATCTTTTCAGCTACCACAACTGGCGACGGCTTCTATCTTGGTGGAGGCTGTTTCCGCGGCAGATGGCGGAAAACGTGAAGGAGGGACAGGTTCATCGGGACGCATTCAATGTGTTTGATGCTGCGCTGAGGGCTAGCGCACCGGATATGGTGGAGGGGTGGAAGAAATGGGTGGATGATTGGGAGTCGCGTCAGCACAAGGACGACACGGAGTCACCCTTCGAGCTGAAGGAGAAAGGTGAGTTGCTTGCTGATTTTCGTGCGAATAGTCGGATACTGATGTGTGATGCGGGCAGTGATGACAATGAAAGAGATTTGGAAGAAACTGGAGAAGGAAGAGCTGTTGCGGAGCGGGGAGGGAGTGGAGGTCGAACGGGAGGATACTCCCAGCACATTCATTCTCATGGGCTTGGAGATCGAGGAATTGCAGTAAGTGAATTTCATTTCACCACTTGTGGATCGATGATTGACATGATACGTAGACGTCAACTGGCAGTCGACGTCAAAGCCGTTGCCAACCCGACAGACGCCCAAACCCTCGACTTCCTCAAACGGCGGGCGCCGCTGCTGAAGCGCATACGTGTGTTCCGCAAGTTGCAGTGTACACACATGCCGCATCTGTGCCGGTACCTGACGAGCACGCAATGTGCCATCTGGGATGCAGAAGCGGAGCGCAATGCTGAGGTGATCCGCGATCCGCCTTTTCATGCCGTCTGCCATCCTAGATCAGACGAAGCAAGTGGCAGCATGTGCGATTGGATTAACGGAGGTTGAGGTGGACCTGCAGGTCGGCGAGGCACGGGAGGCGTTACACGCTCTGCGACAGGGCCTCCGGACGCGTACCATGACCAACCGCTTCCGCCTCTGGCATTGTACTGGGCAGCGGATGCTGATGCGCGGTCAAGGGATCTTACGCCAAATCAATCTCAAGATACATAAAGCCAAATTGCGCTACAGGTACGTGCATAACACATTGAAGCAGTTGAAGGGGGATGGAACGTGGGAGCGGGAGCTGCAGGTTCTGGAGGACAGTGACATGTGAGCTCTGAACGAGCGTGCACTTACCAAGGAGGAGGTGGAGCAGCGCCAAGCAGTCCATGACTATGAGGACATTGCTGAGGAAGGAGGTGTGGCGGCTTTCGGGGTTGTGGCGCTCGGTGAGGGGCGGCGCACGCTGTCATGGATCTGGTACACAGCCAAATCCGAAGACCTGAACGAGGCGGAGCTCGTGGAAGGTACGAGAGCTGAACACGCCGATTCAAATGATACTGACGAGACTTTAGCGCTCCGTGTCGAATGGTGCAAAGCTTACGCGCAGTCAAAGCAGTGGCGCGAAGATGTGGTGCTGGTGGAGGAGGAAATGCGCTGTACGATCGAGTACGGATATTGGGCGGCCTGGGAGTGGTCAGAGCAGGTGGCAAGGCGCGCTGGCTTCGTGGATGCGGAACTCCAGGAGGGTCTGAATGCGTATGTCCGGGAGCAGGAGCAGCGCGAGACAGAGACAAGCGTAGAGCTGACTGCCAAGTGGGCGCGGATCCGGGAAAAGGGGCGTGCATATTTGGCGTGCGAGACAGTGCCAGGTGAGCAAGTGGTGGTGTCCCTGGAGGAGGAGGAGGGGGGAGAGGAAGGGGATGAAGAAGAAGAAGAGGAGGGGGCTCCAGACTACGAGGACGAGGGGGATGACGAGGTTTTGGAATGAATTTCTTATTCTGATTGGCGGATCATTCCTTCTCTTTGACAGAACAGAACGGGACGGTGTCGCGATGGCAGAGTGCTGAGTTAATTCGGATGAAGGAAGGTTGACAGCTCCTTTGACAGGACATGTTTGCGGGGATGGAGTATTAGCCGAGCAGAGTTTCGATATTTGGTATATTTGGTTGATGTGGATGATCAAGTTGACGAAAAGGGATGTATTTTGATGCAAACCCCGACCTCATACCCTTTTGAGTTCTAGTGGATCAAAGCTGGACGGTGCCGTGTGTGCCGAATGGGATTTACCCGGAGATGGCTACCTAATACATAGAGGCACCGTGTCCATGGACACATTGCAATGTGGGTATAAGCCAGCGGATGGCCAAACACCTATTTAATGCATTACGCTCGGCTATGACGGCCTTGTATAATGCAATATTGCTACTTTCCTTGGTGCATGACACTCATTCGCGAACTTTGGTTTTCGCAAATTGGCTTGGAGGACTGTGACAAAGAAAAAAAAAATTATTCGTGTTTTCGCCCGGAGCTGTCAAGTACCAGTTCCCAATCAGGATCCGACAGAGGTCCGAGATACACCTGAGGGAATGAAGTGCGTATAAGCAAAACGAAGGGGTCAAGATGTAGAGGATACTGAAGGGAAGGGGCTTGGCTTCAGCTCGTGCGCTGCGCCCTTCTCTACGTCTAATGCCCAATTTCGGAGAGAGACTTGGAAGAGGACGGAAGTCCGAGAGGAGGAGTATAGGGCAGACTAAGTCGGTATTCAAACTGAAGTCTAACTACCGACATGGCTTGTATTTATATGAAAGTAAAGTATTAGTGGGGATATAATGCAAGTACCGGAGCTTCAGAGTTCCGAGTGGGTCCGTGATGGAAACGAGTCGTTATGAGTTGAGTAAAGTCAAGCTGACTCGGATATCATCGGTTCTTCAATGGCTCCGTGATGGAGAAGCATAAAGCGTAACATAGGAGTCAGAGGGAATCATATGCAGTATGAACCAATAGAACAAAGGTGATTGCAGAAAGGCAGTGTCGGACATAATCGGGATCGGAGATTGTCGGAGTCTGATGGCGTCCGAAAAGGATGTGAAGTCATGGCATGTGACAGGAGCACCGAGACTTACTACCAAGACTGGGGAGCTCATTTCTCACTCAAATAGGCACATGCTAACAACAAAGATGAGGATTTTGTTGGACCTAGGAGATCAATGTTGAACAATGTCAACTGTTCACGTGCTCATGATTGGGCCCGGCAGGGTGGCTCCGCACTGGTTTTGGACCCAAAAATCATGAAAAACAGTAGCTACCTGTAACCTGAACCTTTTGTATGGGTCTCTTGTGACCTGTGACTTGAGAAAAATCTTCGTATGAAAACAAGAGTGTGATGCGTGACTTACGATCTGATTGAAATACTACAGTATCTTGAGGCAAGCCATGCCCGTTGGCCACACAAAACAGTTGTAGCACGTGACACAAGCTGTTTTGCCCAAGCCCAAGCCCAGTTGCAATTCCATCGTTAATATACTGAACTATTTCATTCAAATTGACAGGGAGGGTGATGCGTGACCGGATTTACCTATTTGATATTTTAACAGCAGCCAAATTTTTCCGCGAACACCCCCCAAAATTTCGACAATCTTACGGGAATAGGGGGGAGGGAGGAGGATACTCGTGACGGCTTGGAGGTTCAACAAAAGCCTTCGTGACACGTGACATCGACCAATATTCGACATCGACAGACGGGGTCCGCGACACAAGACTGTCAAATTGAATGAAATAATTCAGTACTCAGTTTGTTGGTTGGTCAACATTGGCTACCCAGAATCTGGAAATCCAACTAGATGAAGATGAAGAAGGTTGAAATTCGGAAATTCGCACCTAAGTAAAGCTCAACCTCGTTGGCCAGGACGGCAGAACGACTTATGACACCGGACACGACCCATTCTGCTCAAGCCAGACCAAGCCAGACCAATTTAAAATGCACCGGTGAGGAACGAGACCAGCTTAGAAGGATCTTGGATCAATAATTTTGTGTTCACTGCGGCTGGTCACTGAGCTCGAAGGTAGTTAGCATGGTTGATAATTTTCGAAAACTGGCTGAGTGGTACCAGAGAACGGTTCAATTCAAGTATGTCTTGTTTTTCCACTTGCTCAAGTCTCTTAGTTTCTTTCCTTGAGAACATCTCAGTGGTTGTACCGCAGTCAAGATAGGTTCAACTTGATCAGCGTCATCATGAGCGAGTCACGGAGTCATGGCTGACTAGTAGCAGTCTCGAGGTTTCCTTGATTTTTTTTTGGGCTCAGATCTGGAAGATTGAACCGATTCCAGTCAGTTTTCAATAACTCGGAAAAGTATGCACTGGCATAGCGCAAAATAATTGCGGCGCTGACCAAGAAGATTGATTTGCCAAGGGTATTCTACTGAGGAAAAACAGATCTAAATCAGAACAGGGAACTGAGTGCGACAAGCCGGACTTCCCAGGCAAATTGACACTGTCTGTCGGGCATGTCGCACGCGCGAAGGTGGAATATTACCCCAACGAGCAAAATCATTGAAAAATCACAAGCCCACCAAGTGGAGAGTTCGTAGATGCGGTGTGATCCATGGGACTCGACATGCAGTCTCTGGAGCGTGAAGAATACGCACAAGCCGCTTTCATTTTTTGGCTGGAATTAAGCGAGCAAAACGGCTTGCCAAGCCATCAAGCGGGCTTGCGCTTGCGCTCACCCCCAAATCCAAGCCCAAGCTCAAACAAGCCCGTTTGCGCGGGCGCAAGCTCAAAATGTCACTCTGTGGATGGCAAGCCTGCTTGACTAGGATAAGACTAAGGGTGGGAGGGCACTTGACTGAACGGAGGTTACGAGGTTTGCAACTAGTAATATTCCACATACAACACTCCCCAATGTTGTATTTTCGCTCTTATTTCACTCAAATCTGGGTGTATTTGTATCATTCTTTTTGTGGTACACTCTAATTTCATTTCGGTATCTCGCTATGCCTTTCTCGAAATCTTCCACATCCACGGGCTTTAAGTTTGACAACTGAATGAGATGTGGTCTGGAAAGCGAACGTCCACAATTGCATGTATCAGCTCGATTTGACTTTAAGATGAGTGGGGGAAAAAGGAAGGGAAAGCATCTGGGGTCGCACTAACTCAACTAACTCAATAATCATCCCTGCAATGAAATCCAAGGCCGAGACTTGACCTGGGCCCGAAAGATCAGCAGCTAAATGAAGGAAACCACACAGTTGAACGGGGGTGTGCATCAGCTCGACTGAAAAAACTAATTTAGAAAGTTGAGCCAAGGCGAGCATGCACTTGGAATGGGTTGGCAGCATTGGGCTATTCGAGTAAACTGAAACACACATAAGTAGAACGACTTCAAAGATTGAAAATGGTTTGTACACAACTGAATGCTTATGTCGTTCCAAGTGCACTTTTATTATTCCCCCACCAATTTCGGTTTTCCCCCAGCTGTATTGCAGAATTTCATAGTTCCCCCACTTATATTCAGAATTTTGAGCTCGAAAAAGAGTGGGGGGTTTCTCTTCTTTCCCCACTTGTTCGACCAACATTTCCCCCCACTTGTATGTGACTTCTATTTTTTGAATTCATGAAATGGAAGCCTATAACTACCTACATTTCAGATGTAACTACAGCTAAGGATGAGCCACACTGGATACGACGAGAGAGCGAAAAAAAAAAAGAGATCTCGGGGGTGGGTGTCCCATAAGGAAACTCACACTCGAAAGGACTGAGTGGGGAGCCGCTGCGAACAGTCACCTCCTAGCAGTCACCACCTTCGCCCTCACCAGCGTATCTTCCCAACGTGTCTCCCCGTGCAGCTACTCCCAGTACTCACCCGCATCGGCAACCAGGTGACCAGCACGGCGTCGACATCGCTGAGCTCCACGAACATGGCTCGTAGTCGTAGAGCACAAGAAATATGGCTAATGATAGACGCTTAAATAAGATCATTATAAATCTAAATGAACCTACGGTCGAAATGGTACGGTATTGCGGAGAACATGAGACGTAAGAAAAAATGTCCGACAGTATCTTTCAGCTACTGTTTTCCAGTTACTAGTCGCCAAATTGAAACCTGGTTCCAGCCCTCCCCCCTGCCCGACGCCTCTCCTGCACTCTGTCGGGCCCATGCCTCGAACGTCTTCATCTCCGGATATGCCCGCCTTGCGGCGGCGGTTTGCTCCGCAACCTCAGGGCATTTTCCACTCGTCCTGGCGTCGTGTACGCACTCTATGTCTGCGATTCTGTCCCACCAAGGATGGAAAGTGAGCATCCCAGTTGGCAAGACGAGGTAATAGAATATAATTAGAAGAACTTACAATGCTTGTGTGTGAGTGTTGAATGCTATAAGTAACCGGGCAAGCCAGACGGGAATAGACGGGAGCTGTTTGCCTGTGGCGCGTTTATACGACTCCTCCTGCTCTGCCATGGTCGACGCTGGGGCAAACCCAAATCAGATCATGAGAGGCATCGGATTCGCATATATTACCTTCCCCAGCAACAACTAAAATTTGAGAGGCGTATTTTTGCGGACTCTAGGAATGGTTATCATCGCCCTGTTGCAGTGCGGTGGTGCCATCGTACCTGAAAAACAGCCGCGGCGACATGTCCGATATCCTCCACTGCCTACATAAACGACTTGAAAAATTGCCTACGCTCCGAACTATAAGGACTTACGACCAACTGATTCGTTGTCGTGGGCTTTAGGCCTTTCTTCAGGACGCCGACGGCAAATGTGCCAATTGTGTGCTCATAATTCTCCATGAAAAACCCAGGGCGTAAGATTCTGCGGTATTCCTATCTGCATCCTATGTCCGCGGTTCAATTAATCACTCACGTCCAAGGGAGCCCTTTGGATTCTCCAAGTGCCCGAACATGTCTCTCAATCATGACCTTGGCATGTCGGTCAAGTTTTGCGGTATCGGATAAATACTCGCCGCCTCGTTCCACAGACGAGAAAATATACGACGAGACCCCGTATTCCGCAGAAATATCGGCGAGGGTCTCGTAGTGGTTCAGCAGGTACTGGATTATTCGTAGAGACAACCAGTCGCACCTTCCCCTGTTTCTCTTCGCCATCCGCATTTGCGCCGAGACCTGGGAAAGCCAGAGCACAGAAAACGCCCCACACGCCACCCCGGTCCTTTTTAGCGTCCTCGAATATCTTTCGGATGTCATCCGGTGAGTCCAGGTTGCCCTGAACCACGGTGACGTGCTGGGTGTTGTGTGCCGCGAGCTCGTTGGCGGCGGGAGAGGACACAGTGCGGGTCAGCGCCCAGACATGGAAGTCGGGCTCCGAGTCGCTGTCGCCGAGATTGAGGGCGTGGATGAGGGCCCGGCCTTGTTTCCCTGTGGCTCCAGTAACAAGTATGAGTTTCTTTGCCATATGCTAGAGTGGCGCGGTTCGCTAGTTATTCAGTTTGGGGTAAAGGTAATAAGCCACCTCCGTGATGACGGAGCTGTGTATGCGCGGAAGGCTGGGTGGGAAATTCCGATCAGAGTCCGGAATCTATGGAAACCCGCCCCACGCTATCACCTCGGCTATCAGGGTGTTTCCATAGGAACCCACCAAACTCCGCCATCATATCCTCTTCAATTTTCGCCGCCATCCGGTGCCTTTATCCTCTTGTTTCTGAAAATTTCCAGAGTCTCCTGGGCCATACTCTCCGAGTCCGAGTTCCAGGAGTAAGGCTCTTTCACGTGGTGCCGCGCGGTGTCCTACAGTATCTGATCCTCTATAGTGTCAAGAATAAAGATGACGTCAGTTTCCGCGCCGCTACCCACCGCTGAGAGGTCTGTGCTAGATACTACCTTCCGGTTACGCCAACTAGCGCGGTCACATTTACCAGTGCGTGCATTCCAATTACCTTCTTACAATTCGTTTACAATTGTGCTTTTGGTAATGCTATGTGCCTTCTATTCATCCTCATCTGCATAACTGGAGATTCCGGTATCAATCCAGTGCAGTTATGTTTGGCATACCTGCATACAGTAAGCCGCGACTGTGATAACTGCGGTAGCCTCTCCTTGATCCTGCCACCTCCACGGCGCTCAGCCATGGGCTCGACCTCCCCGCTAGGAGCAATCGCTGCTGAGGAGACAGCTTTGAACGACTACGCCGCAGTGAGATATACAAACAGTGATTCGATCAATCTTTCCAATGGGATGCTATCTGAATCTCTATCGCAGTTGCATTTCTGGTAAGGTCGGCGGTCATTCATGCTAACATTCAGTTGACCAGCCGTATGCACAGATGTTTATGGTGTATGACCATGCTATCACTTTCGATACCGAGGTGCCTCTCCATCTTCTCTAGCGCTTAATCGTTTGTGACCTTCAGCGCAGGTCGACAGAATATGGACGTTAGTATTGGTATTCGAAACCGAAGAAGATTTCTGACGAGTTCTATCAGACTTAAATGGCGACCGCCCAAAGTCCTATTCCTCATAAATCGATACGTGGTGCCTCCAATGCTCATGTGCGTTTGTGACGATGACCTCGCTGATAATGATCGCCATTTGCTCAAATAACTCTGACCAGTTTCGACGGCGTAGGTGTGTCGCATTCCTGTCTCGCTGCGGAGTGGAACCTCACCAAAGATTAGTTCCAGCCATCTATAATCTTCCGGAATCTCTGTATGCCCCTCGTTGTCTTGTGCCCCGCACTTTCTGACTTGCCCAGCTGCATATTCATTGCGAAATGGACATCGTGGTTCGTGGCCAGTGCATGCATATCCCTGCGCTGGTGGTGAACGCATTGCACTAGGCCGACAATTGTCTCATTGGCAACGGTGGAGATTATCCTCATGATACGGGTCTTCGCTATCTGTGGGTAAACAGCTCTTACTTCCTTGCGTCTCGTTGATCCCGCTTTCAGCTGGACATCGTAAGGTCTGACATCACCAACATCTCTCTGGGGCCTGAAACTGACAGCCCATAGACGATTCGCATCTTTCCTCGTGGGCCTATTTATATGTGCGTCTTGTCGCTCTCACCCGTCAATGAGGAATTTGAGCGACAGGGTTGCAGGTGAAATGATCGCGTGGATAACACTGTCCTCGGTGATTCTGACCAAAACAACCGGTATGACTTTGAGCGCCAAATCGTTGAAAGACTGACAGCCATTTGCCAGGCGCTCCTGGAGGCTCGCTTTTCCCGGGATGTCTGTTCTCGGCCCCCAAGTATTTTTTTGCTGCGTGGTAGGTTCGCTGTTCAGGAAAATCCATGAAGCTGAATCAAACCTCTTCAGGATCCCTCCGGTGGTGTTTGAGAGTGAGTGAAGACTCACGCGACTAAGGTCGAACCTTGTGTTGATATTCGCCAGGTATAATCATCCTTATCACGGTTTATTATCTCAGCGCCTATGAGTGGTCCAAGAAGGTCAATTCAACGTATGTGATCCAGTTATCTCCGAGTCGTACATCAACCTAAGTCTCCATTGCAGGCTGCGCATTCTCGCACGGGATTCCATGATCTACTTCTTAATCATGTTCTGTGGGTTCACGACTCATTGGAGTTGGCAGACGATTAACCTGATCCGCAGCCGTGTTACTCGCAAATCTATTCATTGCCAGGTTCGGCCGTGATTTCCTGGGATCCCTTCTGATCGCGTGAGTGTCCTGAGTCTTGTCGGCATTCTTCTGAATCAGTGTGTAGCCCCTCAAGTGTCATAGCTTGTGTCGGAGTGCGTATCTTTCTCCATCTTGACGCGTTCTCTGACAAGCAATTGAACAGGCGGCTCGGATGATGATGAATCTCCGCGAGATTTCCGCCGAAGACGGTCCCTCGGCGTCTCTTGACAGTGATGTGATAGAGTTCCGAGAGCCTTGTTACACCACTGTAGGTGATGGTGATGTCCATCATGCCGTGTAGACGTAGAACTGTAATTTCTGAACCATTATCTGTACATGCTTTACCACTCTTTTGGCCACGCGCTGAACACGTGACTCACTGTTCAAAGCCAAAGTTCAATCGCATTCAATTATATTCATTGTCATCAAATTGAGGAAGAAGTTTGATCATTGTTCAGGAATAACCTAATCTGACCGCGACCAATTTGGGTTTCTTCAATCGAGGTTGTCCGGAATGATGAATGCAATAACCTCGTTATCGCGATTCACCGCGCTCGTAACCTGAGCCGCCACATTCGCACCCAACATCACCTCGCTTCCCCAGAGCACGCTCGTAGCGTCTGTCCAGCTCGTCCCCACAGGCTCGGTGAAAGACGAACCAGCCACACGCCAGAAGGCGGGGCCCGCGCCGTCCCAGTAGAACGAGTAGCCGGTGAATGTGTAGGAAAAGCCGAGGAGGAAATTAGTTTTGTTTTCCGAGGTGGCTGTCGTGGGCACCGGCATCTTCCCGACGACGTTCGGGATGCCGCCGTTCGAGGCATAGGAGAGGTGGTGCAGATTGCCGGGACCATAGACGGTGACGATAGGAGCGATTCCATTGGTGTCACTGCGTTCCCACCCTATGTAGACGCACCCACGTCTACGTTGATTGACATGTGCCGACATGCGGCGATCTTCGGCTACCTACGTCTACGCCATGTAGATAACGGCCCTTCGGCGCCCTTGATTGATGTTCGGCTATGTTCGGCTACGTCGGGTAGATGCACCGCATCTACCCGTCGGCTACGTGGGTCTACCTGTGTCTACGCTGTAGACGCACGTAGACCAACTTCGCTCAACTTCACGATGCAGCCATCTTTCTGTTATACCTTACATATGTCGATGTCTGCCTATGTGTGTCTACATCGGTCTAGGTGAGTGGACAGATGTAGACCAATGTAGATGTAGGTAGACTAATGGTGTAGACACACGTAGACACAGTGGTCTGTCTACCCTTCATCTACGGGGGTAGACAGACCCTCTGTCTACATGGGGTGGGAACGCAGTGTGTAGGTCATGGTTGTATCTGGGATGGAATGAGTGGCGAAACATGGAACATTGGTCATGATTCACATACGAGTTCACAAGAAAACTTGGGATGTGAAGACTTGAGCGCCTCACCGTCGCCCTTCTTATACGACTTGGCCAGCGGCAGCGCCTATTCCCTGGCGCCTAAATGGACAGAGTGCTCGCCCGACGTTCGAGGATGTTCAACCATTCCTTCTGCCCGTTGATGTCGGCACTCATTATGGGATTTGAATGGTTAGAAGTCTGCAAGAGACCAGATAAAGTGAATGTGTGATCCGCTATATTCGCTGTTGTGAGAAGCTGGTCGGGACGAGGGCGGTTTTCTCCTCGACATGGTGAATTTTTCCGTTGAGGATTCCATGGGCAGACGAATCACGAAAGTTGAATGCAATTTTTGAGGAGGGGAAGCAGAATGTAAGGGGAGCGACAAGTCCGTGTAAGTGAAAGAATAAAGTAGTAAATATAATAGTAAATGGATGGGTCGAGACTCAATCGATATTCCTCCCACACTGAAGAAGGAATGTGGCCGTGACACAAATCTCCAACAGACCCATCTGAATCGCATCCGCGGTTAATTCCAGCGTCACCGTGCCGTCGCCCCGCGAGACCTGAGCGTAGACCTGGGGTCGGCCCACACCGGCAGAGTACAGCTGGAATACAGGGAAGAAAAATCGGACTCAGAGCATGATCGTTATGAAAGAATGAACGGCGCGCACGAAGATATATTCACCGCCCGGCACCCATACGAAGTGTTTTCCCAGAACCTCCATCGTGCGATGGCTACAGACGCCGCAACAGGTGGGCATGTCAACCTTCTCCAGAAAGGACACCAACGAACCTGCTGTTGGGTGCGAGCGGTAGGTAATCCGTGGTCCGCCGCTTAGATAGGATACCCCGGATCTCCACGAAGGGGTGGGCAAGCCATTCGATGATCGTTGTTGGTTGATTCGCGGCGTTAAGGAACACGGTGTAGCCAAGAGTAGGAGTGTCGGTCATGATGCGGAAGTAGACCCGGGACTGTGCATCGGCGACGGTACAGTTCAGTATGTTGGGCTGGAAGGAGCCGAAGGTGAACGAAAGCAGAGTAGTTTTAGGCGCTCCCGAGCGAGATCGAAATGGGTCCGGGAGTGCGCCGAATATCGAAGGTTGGGGAGGAAGGCTGCGAGATGAACCGGGAGCATTTGAATTTGTGAGATTTTTCCATCCTCCTTGGATGTAAGGGTGCATTTTGAGTTGGCTAATCTCTCTGCGCTGCCTGGTTTTTAATGGCGCAAAGATGTTGGGGACAGCAAGATCCTGCCGTGGAGGCGACAGTGGGGATAGTTCGGAGCAGCCATGGCCGGTGGATGAATGAGGATCAAATTCCAAGTGGATGTAAAAGAACACAGGGCTTGCCGGAATGGGAAGGTACGGTGAGGCGATGAGGCCAATTCGAGGATTATAGATAGCTGAATGAGAACGGCGAACTGGGTCACCGGCGGATAAAGCAGTGCAGTCATGTAGGTTGCCTCGAAGGTCAGATGGAAACGCAGTGTTGGCAGCGACGATCAGTGTGCAATCTTGATGAGAGTGGAATGACGCCAGACGGGGTCAAAGTCGATGATCTGCAGAGGGGTTGTTTCGCCGCCGTTCGGCCCGCGAGCTCGAGGTTTCCATCGCAAATTTAGAGTCTAAAAGTAAGCACCAGAAGTAAAGAAGTGTTTTTGCAGAGCGTCGTGGGTCGTCAAGCTGGGCTCGGACACGCCGGTGAGGAGTAAACCTGCTTGGCGACGGAACGGTCAATCAGTGATCCGCCGATGGGAAGTTAGGCTGCGCGAACAGTTAATTATAGGACCTACAGCTCGCGTACGGATGGAAGAATGGGAGCGCCGATGCCTTCACCTCAGATCTAGACGATATTCGGGAATAGGAATAACAGCATCATGTTCAGTGGGTCCTATCTTGGCTGTTCGGTCGGAATCGCGAGACCCGTACCAGGTGTTATCCACCGATGACTCCAGTCAATTGGCGGCTTGACCATAATATGATGTATTTTCGACTCACCCAGTTTGTTTTTCAATGGTGTTGTTGTGCCGATGGAATATTCCTGGGTTATGCTCGGCAAGCTCTCGTCCAACGCTGGGGTTGACGAGATGTCTCACTCGGGGCTTGAGGTGGGCCTTCGGTCTTGTGCCGGATATAATTCCATCAGCTAGAGACAAGTGTCGTTCTCCGTGAGACCAAGTCCAACCGGCCACTGCCACTCGCTTTTGGCTCAATATATTGCGGTACGGTGCTCGGGAGGACGAGATATGTTTCACTGGGGGCTTGAAGCCTTCCTGCGACACAGCCGAGGTATCCCATATAGTCCTGCAATATAACAAGTTCAACACTGAAACATCAAGGAATCACGTCCGCCCATGCGTAGGGAGACTGTGCATACCTACTGTACATCCAGATCGCAGCAATCGTGCTCGGGTCGAAACCGACGACGAGCTGCTCTTGAGGTCGAGCTCGATGAGCACTGGCGCTACAGGAAGGCTGAAGCGGACCTATCCCGTAATTAGGCGGCGACGAGAGAAACCAGGACACGGTGAAGGGCGACTGCGAAAGACATGGGCAATGTTACATCTAGAGGACCGACGTCAGCGACTAACTGCACGCAGCGTGCTCTAGAGAACGAGGTTTTACCAGCGATGAGACCAGAAAGAGATCAAGTGTTCGGATGGCGCAAGCGCGACCTTCAGCAGGCTAAGCTAAGAGTACGAGATGAGGGGAACGCAGTAGCTGAGGGGGAATCACGAGGAGCACAATTCAGAGAGTACACTGGCGGAGGGGAGATGCTTCAGAGGGTATAAACTGAGGTCCCAGAGGTATCTGGGACCTCCAACCCCTCGGGTTGGGGTGCCGGGGGTCTAAAAAAGTATCTGAATGCAAAATCCTACCCGGTTTAGAGCTCAAATAGCAATGATAACCGTTATTTAACACCTACTGTGACCCAGAAGATGTGCAGACGGTATTTGCATGCTCGGGTTGAAGCGGGTCGAATCTCCTTCCCTATATAGGGGAGGGGGAGGGGAGGGGGGTCTGGGTCGAGGTCTTAAATCACTTGTCGACGTCATATCCGATTTTCGAATCCCGACTGCCCCTTCCCCTTTTAAAATTACGCCTGTCCGTCTGAAGCCTTTTTATAGATGTCTTTCATCCTTGTTTCCAATTCCACTCCGCAACGGAAAATTCAAGGTTCAATCGTAGTGATGGGGTGCTTCGCATCCCACTGCGCTCTTGTACTGTTTCAATACAGCCGGTGTGGGTACGTGTTGAAGGCTGGGGTTCGTTCGGCCCTCCTGACGTACGAGAAATGTTAACCATACGGGGCGTATGGTGTAGTGGTATCACTCATGCTTTGCACCGCCTTGGCTGTTGTCCTGGTTATGTGAATTGTATGCAGTCATGGGTTCAAACCCCATTGCGTCCAAGCTTTTTTTTTGATTTCCCAGCACCATTGCTGTTGTCTACACTCCACGGAACAACGGATCCGTCGAGATCGAAGCCAGCTTTTTGTGCATCCATTTAGAATTGGGATCCCGGGATTTTTTGCACTGGGGCAACGGCTCGCACTTGTTTGCTCAATCTGAATCAAACATGTGCTTACTTGGCTGCTGAAATGTCTGCAGTGTTCTTCCGAAAAAAAAAAATCAGTTTCCTTTTTGGGTTGCCAAGCACTTGAGATTACATTAGATTACTGTGCAACGTGGATTCGGGTGGTTGCCTTGAGGCACAATTTCGCCCGGACCAATAGCCATCTTCCTCACTCGCCCTCTACTTGTAATATGCCTCCTAGAGGTTGTGGCCGTCCAGCAAAGGCCAAGCGCAACATATTCGGCCTTAATAGCCAAAAACCTCGTTCTCCATCCCCTGAGCCAGCACCTTCCCAGCTCTCAGAGCCTGACTGGCCTAGCGATTTGGATGCTGTCTGCGGCAAGTCCGAGGGGGAACAGACTTCGACCAATGCAGATGGGATGAGGACTACTGCAGGATCTGAGTCTGACATTGGCATTGATTCTGACATTGGAGTGGAAGACGGAGATAATGTCCTCACTCATGCTACAGAATCTCTGGAGAACGAGGCACTACTGGTATGACTACTTGGGCAGGTAGAACATGGGTGATCATGTACAGGTTCCAACTTGAGTCACTGTGGAAAACAGATTGCACGAAATTCACTCTACAACCTCGTGAAATTCGCCTTTCGCTATGAAAGAGCGTGAAAATGTCATTCACAATGTAGTGTGAAAACATGGTGAAATTGCCTGTCCCAGAACAAAAGTACGTGAAATTTCAGTTTCACCCTGGAACAGGGTGAATCCAATTTTTCATGTACTCTTCCCAGTGCACGGAGCAAGCTACACGATTCAGGTCATCAGTACCAGTTATTAACCTGTTACAGTACACACTGTAAAATCATTAGATAGTTAGATAGTATTGTTATCACTCGTGTAATATAATGAATTATACCCAATCCTTGTAAGACTTAAACACTGGTTGGGACATTCCAGTTTTTCAGCACAATTTATGGTGAAAAATGTTGTTTGTTTTTCAGACATTTTTCACTGAAAAAGGTAGTGAAAAACTCAAAACATTTTCACTATTTTGTGAGTTTGAGGTGAAAAATTCAGAAGGAAGCTCAGAAGAGGTGAAAAAGATTTGAATTTTTCACCACTTTTTTCAGTGAAAAATGTCTGAAAAACAAACAACATTTTTCACCATAAATTGTGCTGAAAATCTTCAATCTCCCAACCAGTGAAAGTCAGTGGGATGTATGTAAGGGTGAGAGAGTGGAAGAAATAGAAATAGAAAGATATCCTTTTGCCGAAATTTCACTCTCAAAAGCCATGAATTTCGCTGCCAAAGTACATGAAATGGTGGGCAAAAAGTGTCATATTGTACGTGAAACTTTTTGGGCTATTTGGTTGTGAAATTCGCTTTTTGACCGCGAAATTTGCTGTATCTTGGGGTGAATTTACCTCAATTTCTGCATGAAAAATAAGGTGAATTTCACGGACTTCGGGTTCCACAGTGAGTTTGTTACCAACAGCAGCACCAAAGTGGAAAGAATTGGTGTGTCCTCACAACATTGATATAATTTAGTCTCATACTCCATAGCCCGGGGTGAATACAAGAAAGGGCCGGATGTTGCATCCAAATCAGACCGCACCCGAAGACGTTACAAAAAATCTATTGCCTCGCAGAGCACACTCTAGGCTGGGTCTTACTTTGTTGTCCTGCCCCCTCTGCCCTGTCCTGTCAGGAAAACATCCTCCTTGTCTGATGGATCTGTAATATCAGGCATTGAGGAGCAGCCTCAGGATACTGATTGGAGGCTGGCGCAATGTCAGTCAACGAGACAGCTAGTATAACTCTAGGATTAGGATCATAGGATCATAATATCATACATGATGTATGAAGCAACTGTCTCGTATCACTATGCATCAGTTGATTTTGTACCTGATACGATGATACAATCCTCCTTTCCTTCTTTGTGCCCCAATGCCCGTCCTTGTTAAATGCCATCGGGCACGGCTTGAAATTGCTGTTGCATGCTCTGAACAAGTTAGGTCTGTATTACCACTTGCTTGCCTTCAACTTCTCTCATCACGGAAACTCCCACAGTGTGTTCCATCGTTTGCTTCGCTGCCGATTCGTCGAGAAATGTACAGTCTGTCCAACACGGTGTGAAATTCAACTTCAATGGTGAGTGAGCTTGTCGCTGATGGTATATTTACTGCTTCGATATCTCTGCACTGCCCTCGACATTCCCGCATATCGTAAGCAGTCGCATTCTCGACTGATGTGGCTATGTCCTTACCTTTTCATTGCAAATATACTTTCTTGAAAGCAGTTACATCATCAACTCTCTGTTCCTGTAGTCTCTCATAAACACTATGACAAATGTGTGCTCACAAGCTCACATGTTATACTTTTCCTGGTGCATTTTCATTGTTCATGTTTGAATTCTGCCAAGATCAAAGTGGTTTGTTCAATGATTCTCAATACCCGGGCCGTACACCACTTCTAGTCTCTCATAGACAGACACCACAAATAGTTGAACCTCATACCTCTGTAGTTTGTACACTGCTTCCGAGGCTTGGTAGATTGAGGTATGTAACAAATTGTGCAAATATAAACACAAGTCTAATCTTTGAGTGGCTTCCAGTCGCCTTCGGATGCAGAAGCAGAAGCAGAGGGAGACGTCTTGCTATCAGTAGATGAAACACCATTCGTACATGCTTTGCCGGGCTAGGATACACATTGATAAACTTGTCTCTCATAGACAGCAGACATTACAAACGGTTGAACCTCGTATCTCGGTAGTTTTTAGTGATAAACTGTTCAATTTCGAAGTTGTTGCCTTTGAGCACTGAAACCCCGAAGTCGCCACAACCTGCAGCAGTACGCAAATTCTCATCGTGCTCGAATTGTTGCCTGGCTGATTACCGTCCCGCTCTCAAACAGATTTGAATCTCGAAGCTTGTAAGCAACTGGTTTTTATGATCACCCTGTGTCTTCGCTAATCCTATCCTCAGGGCTACTGTGTCAGGACCACCACCGTCCAGTGGAGGTCACAGACCTCTGACAGAACAGGACGGGTGATGGGACGGCCCATAATGGTTTGACAGCACATTATGAAGGGGCCTTTTCGTCTTTCATGTTCCGGAGTGACCTGGGAGTGCCAAATAAGCCTCTATGAACATGGTTTGGTTGCACTTTAGTTGCTCGGCGTAGTTGAAACACGCAAGATGAGTGGGATTCAGCAAGAAGCAGCCTACAAGAGGCTCGGGAGTCTATTTCTATTGAGAGACGGGCACGAGATGGCAAAGTGGGCGAATACAAAGATGAGTATACTGAGGATACAAGACGAATAGGTGTGGGAATAGATGTAGGATATAGGGGTAGGTGAATAATAATTGTATGATGCCTAGTGAGACGGGAGTGATAAGCAAATTATGTATAGAGCAAGTAATAGTCCAACTTACCTGGCGAGACGGAGTGAGGCCTGAAGAACAGCAATTCCGCTCACCAGGTTATGCATACTGTTGCAGGAAAAAGGCAAATACCAAAGTACCGATTCGGCACTTCGGCAACCAACAAAGTTTGGCATGACACCTCCAAAAATTCGGCATTCAAGACGAAAATTTTCGAGAATTCTCCCTTTTTTGCACCTCCGAGGGAGATTTGGCCCCTGATGTCACGCATTTTACATTTGGCACTGGGTGCCGTGACCCGTGACAGGGACCAAAATTCATCACGGCACAGAGGGTGCGTGATGCGTGACTGCCGAATTGAATGAAATTGCACAGTAAATGTGCGACCCCACTTACGGCCGCTTGGGCGAGGGTCAAAAACTCCGCGCAATGTGACAAACATGTACTACGGCTCGCCCGAGGAGACGACAGCCCATGCTCCGCCAACACTCTTCAGCGCCCCTGCCAGACGAAGGGGTAAAATGGCCCTTGATGCTCCTGCCGATCGAGTGTGAACGTGACCCGCAGTGGTTCTAGGTCGTCGTTGGGGATTTCCACAAGGTGTTGGGGGGGAGGGCGTGAAGGCACCGCTGGTGTTAGCGCAAGGGCACAACTACATTAGTTTCTCATATGCAATCAGCACGGGACAAGGAAAGGGATGGACAGAGAATGTCGTGGCGTGGATCCAGTCATCGTGTGTCTCATGCGTTACGTTCCTTGGGCTCATGAATACTGTGTAAAATATGTTCTTGTCAAATCCAGTTGAATTCTGTCACAAAGAAATTGGGTGGTACTGTCGTGGTGAAGTATGGGAACAGGTTGAGGGAAATACATACGGATAGAGTGAAGCAATGCGGAATAATACACAGGCCACCGGTTGCCAGAAAGTACTTGTAAAGTTAATTGGCTTTGCCTCCTCTGCTTTCTTCAGTGGAAGATTCTTCAGTTGTTACAGTACTCTGGAAAAACCGTGAGACTTGAAGTGCTTTCAATTGAAAGAAGATAAACCTGATAAAGAACACCGGTACACCAGAGGTGTTTTGATCTTCTTTGATACCAGTCCCCAGAGCAACACACAGATTCCTCCTGGAGTTAAGAAGACTAGAGGATAGGATGGTTAGGATTCTAAAATGATGGTGTGCAGGGAGTACTTGGCCAAGAGAGCATTGGTGTACATGTGGCCCAAAGAGAAGTGGAAAGACTGATAATGTTCCCGTCAGCCCCCAGTGCCAGCGCCAACGCTGCAGGAAAGCTACTCGTACCATGAAGAGGAACATTTCTGGCTTCAAGAAAAACTACAGGAATTCGAGTTAATTAGGAGAAGTCGAGTATAAAGTGGCCCACAAAGATCACACAGCCAACGGACATGAACCTGGATCATTATTGAGTCGATATATTCAATGACACCGCGGTGTGAGATACCTACCTCGAGGTGAGGCCTGTCGCAACCGTATATTGAATGATACGAGTGGCCATGAAGTTCGTGCTACATAAGGGGTCGGTCAACAAAGTGGTAAGAACAGGATATGACAAACCTATCGAATCTGGTGGCTCCGCGGTGAAGATACCACACCAAGGCGAGTGCCATAATGAGGTCCACTTGGAATGCATCAATATGAGTCCTACGTACATGCGGCACATACCCCCTGCCGCAATAGAAAATGTCGACACCAGCTCTGGTATGTCACTTTGAAAGTCGAAAGGATTCGAGGTTGACCCAGTTTTCACCGTGAGGAACACCATTAAATACTGTGAAAACACCGATGGATCCCAAGGCCAGTGTCCCAACGAGAATCAAGTTTTTCTTGCTAAACAACCGCAGAGTAGTACCCACCTTCGTCACTTCATTACTTCGCTTAGGAATGAGAAAGTTCGTGAGTTTGATGGAAAACTGTGAAAGTTCGTCATTTTGAAGGATATCTGAGAAAACCCGTCACCTCGACTAAATTCTGGGGAAAGCTCGTCACTTCCGGGCGCGCGTGGTAAATGACAATTATAATTAATTTGCATTGTTTGATCACCGAAATTATGGGACGATGCCAACAGAATCCCGGTCTTTGCTGCCACAATCCACACCCGCTGCCAGCGCTTCACAGTCGTGACTCGCGTGCCTGCCTGTTATGGACTACACCGCGTTTTCGGATCATGCATGATGCTCTGGAATCGATGGTTGGAGTCAGAAACAATCTGAGTAGGTTGAGAATAGTTGGACGAACTGCCACTGATATGGTAGCGGAAGGAACTTCATGTCAAGCTGTAATTTTGATCATTTTCATCTGGGATTCGAGATTTGGAACCTAAGACATGTGTTTTATAGGCAAAATTTTCGTTTCGAGGGTGGTTGTACCGTGGGAAAAAAAACGCGAAATTTCTGAGGAAAAGTAGAAAAAATTGACACCCCCTAAATCGCTCCCAGCTTCGCCTTTTTCTTCCATTCTTCACTTGCAGCCTCCAATTCCATCGCCCGAACTCCACGATGGCCACGGTATTTTTTAACTGCGAACTCGGCGATCACTCCCGTGGCGCCAAGGCGGTAAACACACGCATATCGGTCTGCACGTCGAAAGAAGCGCCGAATTGTTGGCAGTGGACAGAGTCGAAGAGCTTCGGCCACAAGCTCTTTGGCCTTCTTCCATGTCCCGTTTGATCGCTCGCGGAACCAGTGTTTGATCCATGCCCAAAAGTATTCAATCGGGTTCATCTCTGGGTGAAATTTCGGCAGAAAATGACACATCATGCCCGGCGTCCTTTCAATGAGCTTAAACAGGTGAGTTCCAATTATATAGCACATTGCAAGAGACTCACAAGCTCCAATTGCGACTTTTCACCTGCAAAATCGGGCTGCAGGGACAGCAGGCGCCGCATGCAGCAGTCAACCGGCCATCCGTCTTCTTCGTCGGAATCATTGCCATCATCACCATACATATCAGCCTCTTCATCCGGGGAAGCACCATCAAGATGCGGCTTGCGCGACTTAGAGGCTTTGCACACTTTGCAATCCCCGATCAAAAGCTTACCATTACTGTCCTTTGTGTATCCTCGTTCAGCTAGAATTATCTTCATACCCTTTGGCAGGCCTTCGAATTTTTTGTGGCGGGTGATCATCGGGGAGATTCTTGTCAAATGTCAGCTTCTGGATTGTTCCGCCATGTCCGTGGGGGTTGCTGGCCGGAATAACGGTGTCGCACATCTCGGGAACCTTCCCACCAGGATTGACATTCATTTTCGACGCCGTTAGTGTGTCTTTTGCCAGACTTCTGTGGGCTGATGAGTTGTCGAACACCCAGTGAATGATTGCTTTTGGAAACATGCGACGTGCGATGAGGATGGCTTTTATTAGCTACGAAAATTTGGTGAGATCGAGCTCTCATCAATACGGAGCAACAATCACCTGTGCAATCATTTGTTCCATGTTCCAATATGCATCGCCGCCTGGCTTGTTGTCGGGATAGATCACTGTCGTCGAGTCCGTAATGGCAAGGCGAAGTTCCGCCGCAAGTTTCTCGTTCTCGGCAATCATCTCGTCCGTGAGAGCGAGGAGGCCGTACCGTTCGCAAAGGAAACCAGAAATCATAATGAGGCGGCCACGGCCCTTCTTCTTCAGCACCTGCTCGCCCGGTTTCAGCCAGTAGTGGTTGTTTTCATAATCGTTGGAGTGAATGGTTGACTCGTCGTGAACGATAACAATGTGTTTCCACATCGTCATCATCTGGAATGAGCTCGGGAAGGACCTCCCGCATGTCAGGTTCAGCGTAGGTGGCGCGATACTGCTCGAATTCTGCGAGCTCGGCAAGGTAAGCTTTGCGACGCTTCTTCACGTCTTTTCGCTCGTGACCATCCCAGTAAACCCCTTTAGTGTGACGTTTACGACGATATCCCAACTTCCAGAGCCATTGCTGGCATGTTCGGACCGAGATTGTGGTCTTCTTGAAAGAGAATGTCGGCAGGAGGGTTTCATTGACATGTCGCTGTAAGAGCTTTGGATTAACCTAATAAGTGTTGTGGAAATCAGTATTCCGTTATGCGGAAATGTATTTTGACTTACCGTCCCGACTTCGAGAGTTCGAAGCCATCGCTGGACACCCAGATAAAATCCCTCATCGTCAAGAAGCCCCTTCTGCAGCTTTCGTTGACCTTGATGACTTGGTTTCAAGGATCCATTGGCCTCAAAAAACCGAGCCTGCGCGGCAATCACACGCTGGAATGCTGGGCCGCGTCCGTGATTTTTTGCGATACGCAAGGCAGCACGAAGTCTTCCCATCCGTGGCATCCACCGATAAAAATCCACGAGCGCTGCAAAAAGCACGGTAGAGCGATAATCCTGCTTTTTGCGCGCTAACTTGAGGCAGTCGGCTGCCAAGGCACGGAGATTTTCGGGACCAACAGGAGCCGCGTCCTCCAGGACCTCAATCCACTCTGCAATATTGTCTGCAACCACAATTGAATCAACAATGTCGTCGCCATGCTGCAGCCGCGCCTCCTTCTCAAGCTCTTCAGGAGACATTTCAGTCTCATCTTCAATGTCGGACTCATCGGAATGCTGTTCCTCCTCGCGCACAAAAACAGGTGGAGCCAGAGACGGGACAGCGGCATTGTCGTCAGGTTTAGAACGCTTTGGAGGGGGTTCCAAAATTTCCTGCACGTCACTGTCAGAAGAAACAGATTCCGGGCGCGACCACTTTGTAGAGGGAGCCTTCGCAAACATGCTGGAAATGCTTGTCTGCTTTAATTTTGGGCCTGAGGTGCCTGTGCAGCCTTGCGCTTTGATAGCGGCAAGTTGGCGTTGGAATTCAGCTTTGGTAATTTTCAGAATGCCCTTGCCGAAGTCGTCTCTGAGTTTCTTGCATTTTTCCTGGATCGAGCGTGTGGATAAACCACCGATACTGTAGGGTCCTCGTTGTGTTCCTGAGGGTGTGATTATTCACAAACTTTGGAATAATTTTTTTGGTTCAAATGGCGCACCACGCTGATCATGTATTGGCCCACCCAATCTGTGCTCTGCACTCCGCATCTCGGCCGCCCGCCGCTTGGCCTCGGCCTTGGCCCTCTTCTCATCGTTCCTCTCGATCCGTTCTTCATATGTCCTCGGGGTTGGCAAATTCTCCCATAGCTCTGCCTCTCCGTTGCTTCCTTCTTCCCAATCAGATTCCCATGCCGTCTCGTCATCAGTGCTGGAAGCACTGTCCTCGTCTGATAGATGGCTGTTGTATGTTGTGTGGGTAGATGAGAACATTCCGTTGGCAGCCCTCGGCCCGTGGGGTGGGTGTCCGGCCTTCCTTGGCATGCTCGACAGTGGTGGATGTAACGGCGGCGCTCTTGATGGCGCGACACAGCCACCGGCTGCCCGGCCCGCCATCAAAAGCGCGAAATCCGAGTCGACAAATAGTTACTTGACATTTTCGAACTTTTACTCCGAGGAATCTCTAGAGGGGCTTCTTGCGATGCTTTTTTCACACTTAGATTGGAAAGTAAAGGAATACTGAATGACTAGTAGCAATTTCCAAATTGGGATTCAAAGTTGTCACGAAGTTCGTTCCGCTACCATACCCTTTGTCTTAGCGGCAACCCACACCGGCAGTTTCTTTGACGGCATCATCGTGTGCGATATCCACAGCGAAATAAACAGTAAGACTGATGAACCCCTTCAGTTCTTGCTAATACATAGAGGTCGAGACCCCGGCCACGAGAGCGCCGTGGACGCAAAGTCAACAGGGGTTGTTGTGCTGTCGAGTGGTGATGAAGCAGCCTAGACAGCGCCAGTCAGACGAAGTTGATCTCTTGACCTTGTCGGAAAAACCCCAAAATGATTGCATAGACTTGCAATTGATTACGGGATTTTGGCAGATTTGAACCGGTTGCAATCCACCCCGGGGTGGATTTGAACCGCTTGTAATCCACCCGGGGGTGGATTGCAACTGCTCTCAAGTCAACGTCTTCCTCAGCTCTTGCTAAACAATGGAAAATGAGACATTTAGCTTCAGATGTGTTGGTAGTATCCAGCAATATCCAAAACAACGAAAATCTTGAGTCAAACTGGAGAGATTGGGGAAGAAAGCTGAAGTCACAGGTGAGCCGAGCAAGGTACATAACTCAGGTGGAGTCCTTCCAAAATTCTGACACTTGGGTGCACTGATACTTCATACACCTTGGTCCTTGAATACTAGTCCATACATACATATAGTGAGCAAGATCGTACTTTACATAGTTTGCCAAATGAAGTGCTGAATGACCTTACTACAGCGGTAGTAAGAGGATTAGTGTTTTGGCTCCCCCAGTCTGTGCTGGTTGGAACGGATTGGAACGGATTGCAAGTCTGTAATCAATTGCAACGCTAGATAGGATTGCAACTGATTATACTCCTAGCTCCGTGCGTTGCAATCCACAAAACCAATATGGGATTGCAACAGAATGTATTAGCTTGGGGGGCTAAATAATCAATTCAGATTTTTCCGACACTCGTAAAACCCCACGGCGTGCGGACTAGATCTAGGAAATTTCTCAATACTTTTCCAGTTCATATTTCAACTCTTGTTCACTGTAGATCCATACAGAATCTTAGTTTTCTCTTTTCTTTGGTGTTGAGATCATCATCTGGCCGTAAATTCTTTACTATTTCCTACTGGCTAGCTGGCCACCTTAGCAGTGTCGGCCCCCAGCACTGAGAGACTGTCGATCGGGTGCCGGGATATGGGCCAGGAAATGAAGGCATCCAACGAGTCGGTTGGAGGCTTCGTTCGAATTTATTAATGCCGATCTGGTGCTCACCGAATTTAATTTCGGCAATAACCCCAAATGGCGATAAACACCCTAACCGGCCATCCGCCCAAATGCTCCCTTGGCGCACCTACTATTCACCTCAGGGCATCCCAAGTAATTCATATGAGAAATATCCACTATTAAATCATGGTACACTGCATATCCGAGGTCTATTCGTGATATGAGTATTGGACTTTCTGGCTGGGGAAATGGCCAAAATGGGGAGATTGCTGGAGATTGAGTGCTTCGAAATCACCGCAAGGTCTTCTTCCGGCTACCAGGGGGCGGGAAAGAGGAGTTTGGAGGTGATTTATAGTTCTAGGTCATTGCGCCGAGCGTAGCGATGGGAAAGCGCCCCGAAACTTGCGAATCGGCGAAGATTTCGTGGAGAAATATGAGGTAAGTACATCAGCGTGGACTCGGTTCGGAGATAAGAAACGGCATTGATCCCTCATCATATTGATCGGTAACCTGCCGTAGCCTCTGATCGCCGCGCCCAAATCCATCCAAATCTGACACACAGCATTGTCTTACCTCCCGTTCCATCCCACTGAGCGAAGTTTCCAAGAATTTATGCCAAGGCCTCTGATTTCAAGCAAGTGGCCGGTTGGCTAGTCTGGCCGGTTACCTGGTAGGCAATAGTATATTACGAGTACTCAGCATGGCACTTGACCTAAATTCCCAAATCAAACTTCCACAGTCATCGTACACTGCAAGATACCTCCCCTTAAGACTATTACCCAGTCTCGGGAGTTGCCAGGGTATGTTGCACTCTGGCAAAGTGTGCACGATCCCGAATTGAATACTTACTGTGCACTCTCCACGTGGATGAACACGGTCATGTGGTGATCGCCGGCGGCCTAAGTAACGAACTTTCTTGGTGTACAGAGGATGTGACGAAGTTCTACCAAATCCAGCTGAAGTCACGAACTTTCACTGTGAGCGATCAAACTCACGCACTTCCGCAGCGCTAAGCGAAGTAACGAAGTGACGAAGATGGCGCGGACTCACAACGACAATCTGGGGGCTTTGATTATTTTATCGTCCCGGAGACCGAGACAGAAGAACTGGCCGGTGAAGGAGAAACCCCTGGCACAAAGTGTGGGTATCGCAGACAAGATGATGTGAATCGCTAGCTGTATTGGCGCCGCGACGAGGGTTGCCTGGTTACCCCAGTCCACGACAAGGACGTCCCAAGGGATACTGGCGATTACAGAGAAATGTGCAAGGTCAAGAATCCTGGGATCGTGAGATGGAGAGGGGCCGGAGCCAAACAAAATAGCGCCCCACCACACGACTGCCACTTGACTGCCACCTAGGCCGCGAGCAAAAGACTTCGAGGTCGAGCGAACACGTACAAGGCACTTTAAGCCCCAAGGATCACGAGGGAAACTCTCATAATAGATATAGACCTGCAGAGTAAGCACACCCTGGAATCTGGATAACAACTAGTCAGTGGGATGGAGAGATTTCGGCTCTCGGGTTTCAACTCACAACGCCGCGAATAAAACTTCGAAACCAGTTTCGGTATGGAGCTTCCGACCTAGGTTGAAGGCTTACATACCTCCAATGTAAATCGTCCCGAATGTATCTCGCAAGTCGACTAAACCGGTGGACATGTGCACAGAAGATGGAAGTTCACAGAGGGAGTGAGACGGACTTCGCGCTTTAATATGTGTTATCAGGATTCTTCTTGCGTGGGTACTTTTCGTCACGCTACTTTGGACAACAAGAGAAGCTGCAACAGCCACAAGATGACGATCCACAGTGAGGCTGGGTGCAATGCGGGTGATATTTCTGGGTCGATTCCGTGCGCCGATGTCGATATCACCTCACCCTCTTTATAAAAATACGTGTGTCCGTCCGAAGCCTTTTTAAACTCCGGTTTTAATCTATCATTCCGGCGGCTCGGATCAGCGTTCTTATTTTAGTTACATCCAGCAAGTGGGAGCCGGCGAGCGCTTGTATATATTGAAGATTATGATCACACTCGCAAGAATCTCGGGAGTCTGTTGTAGCGCTATTCATTACACCGCAATTCTGCTTTCACAATTCACTAAACGGTTCCTTCCCGAGCCTCCTCTGGTTTACTTCCGTCGTATCTTCCATCTTCCACTGACATGCACATCTGCTTAATCTTTCGTCTCTTAATTGCAGCCGCCACCACCCATCATCCCACTTGGAATATTAAGCCGAGACATCCTTCTTGTGTCCGGCTCTGTACCCCCGACCCGCTATTTCTGCTAATACTCGCCTCGCACCGTGGCAAGGCGCAGGCGAGGGCACTCTTGTGAGGGCAGAAATCGAAGTCGAAGTTCCGTGGGTGGAGAAGTCTATCTACGCTGCGACGAGTATGGGTCCGGATTTGGAAAACTACAGACAGGACATGAAGATGTAGCTGCTCATGCATGGCCAGTGCGGAGACCAAGGGAGAGCCTGTGTGAGTGTTTGTGGGTGCGTGGCCGTGCCGGATCGGCTGCCTCGGCATGTTCAATTCAATATGTTGGACACCGTGCCTGAAGGCCTGATATGCGGCAAGTGAGTTCCAATATGATAATGTGATCAGGCCAATGCAATGTTACGGGGACCCTGCAACAAATAGCAATGGTTTCTTTCTGATCGGATGTTGCATCTGCTGCTGCATTGCATCAGTGCAATCTTAAATCCCTCTTTCCAATTATCCCCTTAAAATTATTTAAAGCCAACCTCACATATGCCAGTTACGAGTATCACCTTGATGTGGAGTCCATCCGGGAAAGACTAGACCTCACAGTGCTCTCACGGGAAGAACCCTTGCAAGTTGGTCCTGCTGCAATAATTGTGGGGCTCGAACGATTTTTCACCACCAATACAACTTGGGACAACCATCAGTCCGGGAACGCCGTTATATGTATGAATAAATGGCATGTAGTATCAGGGGATCGCTTCCCGAAAGACTATCAGAATCATGATAAGAGAAGCAACTTCTTCAAATTCGTATTCGCTAATACAGCCTAGCAGTATTCTGTTAACCCAGCAATTATATCCGATACGACCTAATCGGAAGTCGACCACTGCCGCGTTTGGTAGGTAACGGGCTGTCGAACGGAAATACTGCATGTTTTGCTGCTGATTCGAACTTGATGGGTGCCCGCCAATGGAGCGTCCGAGAATTGACATGCGTGGAGTCCATTCAACACCCCCTATAATAGTACGGCGATGGGAGAAGCCACAGCTGGCAACCATCCTTGTTTCTTCCTTCTCGAAATAAAATCGCCCTGATATATATACAATCGGCTGACTCCGTCCTGCACACTTTTTACGTCTGCTTTGTCGTTTGTACGATGCCAGGTGAAAGAGATCTCGTCAATACCATTCTCAGCTTCGTCGGGGGGGAACTCTCAACAGCCTCTGCCAAAGCAACAAAACTGGTGTCGGCCACGAGTTCCACGTCTTCCGCGTCACACTCGGCTATCATGCTCCCAACGTGCGTCTTCCGCGGACAAATATCATAGAAAACTGACGCCTCGGAAACCAAGGGTGCTGCCCAGCTTGTCGAGTGGCTATATGAGTGCATCGTCCACCGAGTCTGTGCAGCACAGGTCAGCCACGTATTTGTCTTTCTCGTCCATTGTTCTTCCTACTGAGGTACACGATCCACTGGTAGGAATCCGCCGGTGCCCGCTAGCGTAATCGTCGGTGTCTCGATTGCAATTGCGGCAGCCATCCTACTTATCGGACTGGCGGCGTTCATCCTCCGTGCTCGATGTCGCCGAAACAACATGAAGCGTGCATTGGGGACGGTTTCTTCTCCGTTCGTGCGCTTCGGGCCCAGCACGCCCGGATGGGGTGGTTCTGGTCTTGGTGATGTCTCTCATGACCGGCAGCAGTCCTTCGAGCAAGCGGCGCAGACAAAGGCTGGCGCCTGCCTGAATTCGAATTTGACTCCAACCCGCCATCACGCTGGTGGACATCAACATCATCCTTCCGAGACCGATAGCGCGATATCAGCCCTCTGTATGCAGATGGCCAGGTTAGAGGCTGAACTCCGGGAATCTATGGCTCTGATGGCACCACCAACGTACGCGTAGGGATACTTGATACTTACACGGAAGGACTGAAGTTTATTTGAGTTTGGATGGATGCCCGGTTGCAAGTTTCACACTGTATGGAGTAATAATATCCCATTCCCATCGTACTTGAGTCACGTAGAGTCCTATCTGACCGAGGTTGGTGCGAATGAATGATATAGAAGTCATACGTCTACTGAGACGGTAAACTCAAAGTTAAAGCTGGCGGTTTGTCTGAATTCCCCGAACGCCAAGATGAATTTGAGTCACAGCGAGATGGAATTTATGAAACTGACATGGAGGAGCTCCAGAATAAATAGAGAGTTTGTGCAGATCCACCCGGGTGGCTACCGAGGCATGTGGAGTGGGGTGGCTTTCCTGGGTGGCTTGTCCCATTGTAACCCTGTGTTCCTTTCAATTGTTTTCTTCCTCAATCCTGTTGTCCTTAGCCCCTTGTCATCATTGCTGTCTCCTTCTCCTCTGGAGGGCCAGGAGATGCTGAGTCCTTTTCCAGGCTTATGTGTATACATTCCTACCTGTTCTTGCCTGTCAACATTTTTGCATGTCTTTCACCAAAGGATATGAATCTGAGGGATCTATTCACACCAACAGAACCAACAGTGATGTCATTTGAAAAGCCACCTGGCTGAAATGGAGCCACCCCGCTCCACATGCCTCAGAAGCCACTTAGGTTGCTACAGGTGGCTATCACAAACTCTCTAATAAGCCGACCCAGTGAAAGGGTCGGCCAGTTGAACCATGAGCGGAGTTAGCATCGGAGTTTGATAAATGATGAACTGTTCGGGGACTGTCGCAGTAATACACACCGGCTCACCGGCGATGAACGGCATTGCTGATCGCCGTGATCCACTGTTCACTTCAACACCCATTCTTGCCACATTTCGATCGGCTACTGCTGACTTGTGTTAAGGTACTAATTTTTGCTATTAGAGAGTTTGCGGCAGCCACCGGAAGCCACCCGGTGGCTGATCAGGCATGCGGCAGCGAGTGGCTGGGGCTGATCCGGTGGCTGGCCTGCTCTGTACTTTGTGAACACCCATCCTATATCCCCTGTTGGAACAGCCATCCTGGAGTGAAGGTAGTGCCTACCCGCCTTTCTCACAGCTCATTTCTGAGGAATCATAGGAATATTTGCTGTTTTGGACAGGGAGCCAGGAAGAAGAATCAAATTCAACTTTGGAGGGCCTTGGGCAACAAAGAGAAGTAATAGTGGAGCACAATGACTAAGACTTAGGTTCAACCACGGGATCAGCCACAGCCATAGCCACTCACTACCGCATGCCTGATCAGCCACCAGGTGGCTTCCAGTGGCTGCCGCAAACTCTCTATTATTTGAGTTCATTGGTGTAAGCTTAGTACTCTGTATACGGTTAAGCACAACAGGAATGATTGCACCCAATCGATGGAGGAAACTTACGAGCTGCTCAACGCCATCATCGGGCTCATCTTTTCCACCTACCCCTTGCTTTACAACCTCGTTGTCGAGCCAGATACAGAAGCTGTTGTTCATTGGGTGCCACAGCGAGATTGCTCATGAAGTCCGAAACTAGCAACACGTTCAGAGCTCTTTCCAGGTGGAAAGAGTTGTCAGCCATACTGGGCTGTAACTCATAAGTTGTACGCTTGGCACCTGATGCGGGATTGGTGTTTGTTGAAAATGCTAGACTGCAGATTGAACTATTAAGACAGTGTTAGGGGTCACCATGCTAAACACTGTCATAGATAGTGTATATATAACAGTGCTAGGTTTTTATATTCCAAGACCGTAAACCTATGGCACTCGTTAGAATTGTTGTATCTGATGGGTGAGCTGTCTCTTGACTCGAATTTGGAGACTTCGAAGACTTTGACATCTCAAAAATTAGGTATATTAGGAGTGCTGAGAATGCAAGACGCACAAGAATCACTCAGCTCAATAAGGGATTTCTTAGAATCAAGTCCTCAACGCATAACCTCGCACTAGCATACACACTCAGAGTTTCATTTGATGTTCCGTCTGGCGACTGACATACAGTGTCTAGTTCATCTTCAAAAGATCTTCGCTCAAAGGTGTCCTCCAGGGTGTTCAAGTTCACTAGAAAGCAATTTGATACAGGCAGAGAAAAAAATTGGGAGATGCGTACAATCGGGGTAGGGATTGTTGTCTATCCAGAATGGGAAACTTCGGGTCAGTCCACTGCCGTCACAAATCCCAGAATCTGCTCACCGGTCTCGTCTGCTCCTATGTGATCATTGACGTCTGGACAATTCAAAAAGCCAGCGAGGAAGGGTATCCTCGCTTCAATGGACCCAGGCATGATCTTCTGTGAATGAGTAGAATTCTTCTGCACCGGATAGACAGGGCCAAATGATGAGGGCTGTATATCAGGGAGTGTACCACTAATCATTTGGATTTGCGGTTCGCCACGAGTGTTAATCGTTGATGGCTTGGTGATAGAGTCCAAGTCTTACAGATTGTGGGAATGCCAATGCAGAGAACACTGTCATCCTGGATTACACACAAGTTCGAGTTCACAAAGGAAAGTGATAAAGAGTATTGTGATTTATTCCGCCCAGGAAGAGAAACAATTGAGGAGAAGTGAGATGCAGCAGTAAAAACCGCACAGTGAGCAAATATTTGGGAAAAGCTGGAAGCAGAAGGTGTGTGGGGGTTACGGGTGGGGTGGGGCCGCTTTGCAAAGCTTTTTGCATGCTTCAGACTTTTGCAGAGAAGTTGACGAGGTGGTGGTGGAGAGACGGGTGAAGAGCTTATCGAGGAGGTCATCACCAAGTTGATGGGCAACCCCATTGAGAATGTCCATGTGCCGGATGTCGGAGGTGACAGGGCACTCTCAGGCAAGGTGTCCGGCAGCCCCACAGCAGAAACAGGTGCAGGGGAACACACACGTCCAGGTCCGGTCGACGTCCATGGGGACAACGGCTAGAGCGGCGGCTGCCTGAGAGGTGAATGCTGGGGCAGGAAATATGCCCACCATGTGTGGCTGAGGTAGCGGGGCTGAGGGCAGCTCGGAGCAGCTACGGTCCGGACACAAGTGAGCGCATTGTACTGCCAGAAGGCACGTTGAACTGTCTGGAATTCAATTATACCTGAACACAGCACTTTTTGCACATTTTGGAATAGTCTGATTACAGTATAGGCTTATTTCTAAGAGCTGGTATACGGTCTCGGTAATAGGTATCACTGGCTGGGTTAGGATCACAGAGTAATGAGTACAAGGGGTAGGGAACTACCCTGCGGACTGGCTGTCAGCAATGGCCCTTAGGTCAGCTGGACCATCTCCACACCAAACACAACAGCAGCTGTCCCTAGGTGTTGAGAGGGAATCTGTTATTGCTTGAATAGTGTGTGACCATGCATTGAGGATCCAAGGGGAAGGATGTGGCCAACCGAGCCAACATCCGTAGAAGGTGAGCAACCCATGCTGAAGAACCCAAAGATATTGCAGAGAGTACTGCAACTATGTGCCAGACCCCAGTGAGAGGAACCCACTCCAGATTGCTTGAATAGTCACTTTGGGTTGTAGGATAGGGGGTTGGGGTTGTGTCCCTGAGAGGAGGAAAACTCAGGGGTGCTCCAAACAGGGATGCAAGACCAAAGGGTGTCTGAGGGGGACTCAGATGAACAAGTCTCTGTGTAACCCTGCCAGGGAACTAGTGTGGTGGTCTCTTCCCCTTGGTAGGTAAGTGGCTCTCCTTGCCGCTACCTAATGGGTCACACACCAAATAAAGCAAAATTTCTATGTGTATAGAAACTCAGATTGATTTCCCAGGAATCTATGTAAAAAGCAGTGCTGTTAAGATTGGGGATATCAAGGCACGGAAACTCAAAGAGAAAGTATGAGAACCAACACCAGAATCAGCCACAAAGAAACAAAGCACTTTCGGCTGTGCTGAAAGGGCCATTGAAAGCTCTAAAATCAGTGTGCATTTCAGCCGCGCTGAAATTCTGAGCCATTTTTGCCATTGGCCTGCTATTTATACCCACCACTAGCAAAATTGCCTCAGGATTTCTGCGCGATTGAAATGCGCACTGAATTTGTAACTTTCAATAGCCCTTTCAGCGCCATTGAAACTCCTTTGTTTCTCTCAAGCTGATTCTGATATTGATTTTCATCCTTTCTCTTTGAGTTTCCGTGTACCTTGATATCCCCAATCTTAACAGCACTGATTTTTACATAGATTCCCGGGAAATCAATCTGAGTTTCTATACGCATTGAAATTTTGGTTTATTTGGTGTGTCAGATCCAGCACTGCTAGGTTGGGGTCCCAAGGCAAGGGACAGAAAGTAGGAGTTCTGATGTTGTCGAGCGAAAGGGGAGTGAAGGTAAGACCAGAACAACAAGATGAGGACAAGAGCACTCCAGGCTCAAGTCCAAGAACCAAGCAATCCAGCCAAAGTAAGGCCTGAGAATAGACAAGGCAGAATCTACTGTACAGGGGAGATTCTACTGAGTTTATATATGTTCTACATAAATCCAATATGATTGTGATCAGTTACTGTATCCAACATTAAGGAATATTACTGCTGATGCTCCTAGTCCCTATGTGTTATCACCATAGCATCTAGGGGTCACCAAGAAGTCATGAGCATAAAGGAGCCAACAGGTGGAGCCAGGGGACATACACCTGTCACCATTCAGGAGCATAGTTGTCTTGGCATGGATATCAGGAGTGAATATCCACCAACATAAAGGAGAGTAGTCATGACCCATTGGTCATCAATATAAAGGAGTCCGGGTTGCTAGTGCAAGGAACCTGGGTTTGATGTGTATGTTGTCATGCCCTCATCGTATAGAGTCCTGGGTTACTGTGATAAGAACCTGGGTGATAAAGTCATGAGGAATCCATGTCTAAATGGATTCCAAATAAAGATCCAAGGGACGTTCATGTCCATGAGGTCATATATCGTTGTCTGCCATCTCAAGCTCTCTATTAGAGTTGAATAAGTGTTGTGTGCCAGGGAATAACCCGATCAAAGATGGGTCATTCCCAAAAAGGAATGTTGTAGAATCCGAAAAAGGATATCTGGGATGCTGAGTCATGGTGATTCATGGCACTGGTAGTGCTCACCTTGAAAACTGCAGTGGGATGTGTAGCTCACAAAACTCTTAAGGGACTATTTCTGGTCTTATTCCTGCACAATGGAATAGGCTAGATGTATCTGCACCAACACGCCATGTGCCTTCCATGTGATAGGCAATCTGATGGGACTGTTCTTATTCCGAGTAAGCAGAGTTGGGGAAATAAGAACCCTTTTGGGGACAAGTCTCACTATGGGTGTCTACGAGGAGCTGGAGGCCAGGGGAACATGACCTGATGCTCAGGAGTGATGGGAGAGGACCAGGGACGATGGGAAATAAGGTGGACAACTCAATATCAGTCAGCCAAGAGACTGGGGGTTTCAAATCCCTAAGATGACCAACACTGCATGGTCAGACATCAGGATCGACCTGTACACTGGCCAATGGCAATGTGCTCGCAGGAAGCCTTCTAATGGATAAATGGCTAAGGAGGGGGAACTCACTGAACTGTCTGGAACCCGACTATACCTAAACACTGCACATTTTGCGCGTTGTGGCAGAGCTAGCTGCCTGGGAGTCGGATTCTTGATAAGGGTTGGTGGCCGAGAGGGAATGTCAGCACAGAGCAGATTCTGGGTTCTGAGGTGACGAGGGCAACTGAAGCACGAAGAGTTCCAATGAATAAGCCAGGAGTTTAGACTAGAATAGTGTAAAGTACAGGGAAATAACTACAGCTTATATACTAAAGTTCCTAGGGGTTGTAAATTAAGGTACAGTGTCCAACAGCAACGGACAAGATTAATGCAAAGTAAATGAAGGGGTATATGAACATAGAGGAGGTGATTGTGAACCCGAAGGTCAGGAAACCGATTAAAACTGTTTGGGATCCTAAAACAGTATCCTGGTTTGATTGATCTGATAGTTGATCTGATCAATGATCGGGTTGTTCGGGTTGTTCAGGTTCTGGAAGTAAAATGAAAAGATGGTTCATGACAGGGAAGAGGGTTTTGGTAGGCCGTGGAAATGGACGCGAGTGTATGAAGGCGTAAATGTGACATATTGTGGGGATTAGCACGCCAAAGTACGTACTGCGTGATTTGGTAGTTGATGAATGGGGATGGAAGAGACATGGGACTTGGACACTAGCCCGCACTGGCTCGCACTGGTAAGCGTAAGACATAGAATGATTCTGTGCTGGCACCATTGGTGTGTATTTACAGTACAAACAATTATGTAACTAATAATCAAAGTAGCAAGATGGTAGAGCCGAAACCAGCGTGTGGTTGAATTTCCACATGCCGGCCATACGACCTCTCCACAGCATTTCAGGAATAGTCTGATTCTTCCTCTTTATAAAATTAAGCCATTCTGTCCGTCTGAAGCTTTTTAAACTCCGCTTTTAATCTATCATTCCGGCGAGCACTTGTACAGTATAAGCATATTTCTAAGGACTGGTATATGGTCTCAGTATAGCCAGTTGGGTTGTGATCACAGAGTAATGGGTACAAGGGGTAGGGGACTACGCTGCAGACCAGCAGTGCTTGCCCTGTCGAGGAATGTGTAGCCCACAAACTGAGGGTTTATTGCCAATATTTATCCACTGGTGCCAATATCTGAGGGTCTATCACCAATATCTACCCACCACCACCAATATCTATCCACTTTCTCACCAATATCTAACAGTCTAACACCAATATCTACCCACTCTCTCCAATATCTGAGGGTTTCTCGCCAATATATTATATACCCACCTTCTCTAATATCACACACAATTTCTCTAATATCTGCAGGTTCACACCAATATCTTTTGCACAGCCATGGATATTGTTGCTAATATTATTACTGGTATCTTTAAGCAGACCCTGAATCATATTCACACCGCCGGTTCCTCAATTTAACAGGCATTCAAGTTAGCTACACTTTTTTAAAGTATCTTAATACACATAAATCGGCCAGAAACTATATATTTGATTTGCGACTTGACAAAATCTAATCTCTAATCCAATCTATCAAAGTTCAAATAAATGTCCATGAAACATTGAGTATTGCTCCGCCTTCCGCTGGCAATGAAGTGCAATATAAAAAGTAGGGAATAAATGGTCTTGAAGTGAGTGTCAAAACTATAGCTATTGAGGCAGTCAATAAGCCTGTTGATACTTGACATTTAGAACTAAGTTTAGAGGGAAATGAAATAAGAAGTATGGATTCTCATTTAAAGGGGTATTAAACTGAATACAAAGCTTCAGGTTTCAGACACGGTGTTTCAAGGGCATGCCCTCCTCCAATAACTTAGCCCCTCTGCAAGACCTCTCCAGCCTCTTATGTCGGAACTGTTCTCGGCCACTTGTCAAGCTTCACCTCGTGATATAGCCGGGCTTTCGGGTAGGCGCAAAACTTCTCAACACTGGGACTAGTATAGGGTATATATCTGGCGGTGTAGTAATACATTTGAGGCCAATGTATCATACACTACAAATCAGCACATTCCGAAAGGCGACTTAGCTGACAATATATTATCCTGAGTCTTATCTTATACCCTAAGCAGATGCCTCGTATCATATTGCTATTCTTCCATTTTTCCCACTGTCATCCGGCGGCCTCTATCTGTGCATACCATTTGCCATTTTGTGGGCTAAAAATAATTTGTTTTCGAAACGTTACCGGTGCATTTCGGGTGCCCACTGTTGGACTGGCGGGAGAGGTGAGATGTCTGCCAAGGTGGGGGCATTTTAATACCACCGTAAATGACCTAGTTCGGAGGGGGAGGGGAGGGGGGGGGGGGGGGTTCTTCACTTGCGACCTTGTTCGACCTTGCGAGCTTGGCGCCAAGCCCACAGGATCAAGAAAGCCACAAGCAAAATGTCAAAAGGCTGATGTGTGCTACTTCTCCACACTCCGCTTATCAGAGAGAAGATTACGTGTTGGTCTGACTATACAGTAGAGCCAAATGATGTGTACAAAGATGGTCAGTTGACAGCAATATATATTGAGCGCCACGCAGCAGAGAAGGCACAAAGTACAGACAGTGGGAATAAGACTCCGCTCAGGAAGGTGAGCCCAGTCCGATATTGCGAGCAGTGCTTGATGGCATATCAAGATAAGGGCTCGACGTGGACGACGTCACGAAAAGCTGAGAATCTCACTAAAATAACGAATGCAGCTTGTTCATTTGCCCTCCACCGTGGATGCTGAATCGCAAACAGGAGCTCAAGGCATAACACCTCTCTATGCCGCCTCTGCGCAAGGACAATTCGAAGTTGTCAAACTTCTCCTTGAAAACGGAGGAGACGCGAATAGTCGAGGTGGGGCAAATCTATCCTCCATGAGAACGGTCATTGAAAATTTGCTCTCGGAGGCATCGAGTATGGTAGTGCTGTCCACGCAGCTGCTCGTTGGAGACATTGGGATATCGTCAAACTTCTCATCGAAAAAGGAGCAGACGTGCGCATTCCTGGTGGGTGGTCGCGATCGAGTTTCTTGTACAGCCGGCATCCTGACTGCACTGCAAGGCGGCATTGACAAGTTCGGAACGGCCCTCCATGCGGCCTGTCGGGAAGACGATCTAGAAAGAGTCACTATGCTCCTTGAACACGGAGCAGATGTGAATACTCAACATGAAGGTCAGCTCGTTTGACCTACTCTCTGGGGTCGCTGACATTTCGTCCCCTTTCCAAGGTAGCGAGTACGGCTCTCCACTACAAAATGCATCTCTTTTTGGACGTGCGGGCGTCGCTCGACTACTCATCGAAAAAGGTGCAGATGTGAATGGTAGAGGTGAGGGCGAGCTTTAGTGCAGGCGCACATCCTGATTGTCCTTTAAGGCGGGACATACGGGACAGCCCTCCCCGCCGCCTCCCATGGAGGACATGCAGAAATTGTCGAACTCCTTGTTGAAAATGGTGCAGATGTAAATGATCGAGGTGAGGGGTGAGCTTTAGTGCAGGCGTACATTCTGACTGTCCTTCAAGGCGGGATGTACGGGACAGCCCTCCACGCCGCCTCCCATGGAGGACATGCGGGAATTGTCAAACTCCTTCTTGAAAGCGGTGCAGATGTGAACAGTCTCGGTGAGTCGAGTTATTGCCCGCCGAGAGGTATCATTGAAAATACACTCCAAGCTCAAGAGCCCCTCGGTGCGCCTCGGCCGTACGGAAGCAAAACAAGCTAGTTGCACATACACTGGCATGGAATTCTGAAAGAGCGGTGGGATTTCGTACCCGAAACACGTGCGCAGTGAGTTTCAGCAATCCCAAGATTTAATCGATTGTAGCATAGTCCAATTTGGAAGGGGTGTGGACAATAAACACTTTCGAGACAGATATAATGACTTTATTTACCAAGTTCTAGCTCTGAGACGCTTCGCCTCAAACGCACAGGTTCTGTCCTACTTGGATATCTGCGTGTGGCCGCATTGTCAGCTCTCGGAGCGAACAGATTGGATCGGAATTAAACGTACTTGTACATGCTGTATTGATCCAACTGTTCTCCGCGTGCAACTGCGCATCGGTAATACTTGCCTTCGTCTCGATCGCGCCGCAGGAGTCGCCGCTGACGACGGTGTAGAGCTTAGTACATGCACTTGAGCCGAGGACGCAGTACGAGGCGAGGTTGAGATCTAGTGCGGTGCCATGAGGAAAAGGACACGGCCAAGAAGGGGACACAGCGCTTACTGCTGCAGGTTGCAGAGATTTCGGGGTTCCAGCGGAGGATATCGGAGAAGCCGATCTTGAATCTGCACAAATCCGAATGATGTCAACATGTAATGGGATAGAAAGGTTTCAACGCACTTCGCTTCAATGAGGTTGCAGTTGTCTCCCGATACGACATTGTCTGCGAGCGGGCGGGAACATGAGAGGAAAGTAAGATGAATCGATCAGCGACGCACAATATGTCGTGCAGCTTAATTATCGGGGTGTGAGTTCGTACTGATTGCGAAACAAAAACTCAGACGCACTTATTCCAACTGCCGGGATTCAAGTTCGCCGGCGGACCGGGCGGGGGCAGCGCAACGTTCGAATTCTTGATGCAAATATTTTGCCCAATTTGGATACCTGGAATGGGAACCCGTTAATTCGCCGAATAGATGAGGTGGGTCCAGAGGTGTGGATGCATACTGCATGAGGTGTCAAGCCAGGGGTTCAACGCCCGCAGTTGGGTTTCGCTGAGCGACGTCTTCGTCTCGATGGTGCCGCACGAGTCGCCGCTGACAACGGTATAGATGGATTCACAGCCGCCGGTGGTCCCGACACAGTAGCTCTGAGGATAGGATGAGCGAAGGCGCAGAATAAAGGCCAATTGCTTACAGCGAGATTCAAATCTGTTTGAGAGCGGGACGGTAATCAGCCAGGCAACGATTGTAAGCCGGTGAGAATTTGCGTACTACTGCAGGTTGTGGCGACTTCGGGGTTCCAGCGCTCAAAGTCGCTGAAGGAGATGTTGAACCTGGATTCAAACGCTCTGTCAGCAACAGCATTCCGAATATTCGGTCTGGATAAATATATGTACTTGGAATCAATAACGTTGCAGTTGTCTCCCGATTGAACAGTATCTGCAGCCGGGTGAATGAATAACCACAAAGAATCAAAGAGAAGATCGGGCATACAGTAGGTTGTGCAGCTGGAAGGGAAGAAAATCAGCTGTGGGTCGATGTATATGAGAGCGACAGCACGCACTTGTTCCAGCTTCCCGGGTTCAAATCTGCCGGGGGACCGGAGGGCGGCTCGGCTCCGGGGATGGCGCGCACGCAATACGCCTCTCTAGAAATCCAAGCAGTTTAGAATAATTTATTGAAACTAACAACCATGATTACTTCAGTGCCAGGTTGGTGCACGACGGCGCGAGTTCCGGATTCAGCGCAAACAGTTGGGACTGCGTCAAGCCGAACGTTGTCTCGAGCTTGGCGCAGCCGTCGCCGTCGACGATGGTGTACCAAAGCGCGCACCCCTGCATCCACAACTGTTGGCGAGGTATCCACACAGAAGGAAAGGGGACGAACCGAAGGGGCCGATCCCGCCGCAGCATTGGTGGGAGTCGGGGGGCAGCGCTGCGGTGGCGTTGGTCACCAAGACACATACCGCGCTACCCGGCGTCAAGTTCGGACACGGATTAGTTGCATCGAAGTTCCACAGCGTGAAGTTCGCATGGGTTATTTCGTAGCTGCGCCAGAAATATGAACATCAGAATCAATCAGATATCCAACAACATAGGGGAAGTAGAAACAAAAAACAAGACTCACGTCGTTTCTACCCCAGTACAATTGTCTCCAGACACGACGTCGTAATAGAAATCGCATCCTGTGGCGATGGAGCCAGAGGCCAGATTCGAGGGCGGCTGCATGTAACCTGTGGGGTAAGCGTACGGCGCCACAGCGGATGCGGATGGCAGAGAGACGGTCATCATCGTGAAAACCGCTCCCGTTGCAATTGTGGTCGTGGGGCCTCCGCCAGTGAGGGGAGGATATGCGGCCACTAAGGTAGGTCTCGAATTAAGCTACAAATACAAGAGACATTGGGTCCGCTCACCGCAATACCAGTAGCTGAATGAAAGGCAACGTTAGCATCGTTTCGGAGTTCGAGTGGAAGAAGCGCACTTTGCCCAGAGGTTGGTGCAGTCCGAATTCAACTGCGTTCGTTAGCCAGGCGGCGTGCTTCCACAACCGGAACCTCACCTCAGGGTTCAATGTCACCAAATCATCCAGTGTTACCGAATCTGAGATCTGAGGTCATTTTGGGCCCCGATACAGGAGTGGCGTGCACGTACTGTTTAGAGCAACCTTGGTGCAGAAGTCCTTGGAGAAAGTTAGATTAAAGCTAACAACACCCGATATTGACGCCCACCCCTGGTTGCACGAAGTACCAACCCCCGCAGTTCAAGGTAGTGCCGGGGGGCGTCTGCCCCGGAGGCGGCCTGCGATTCATCCGTCAGTTCCCGCATGCCGGAAGCACATTGATCGCTTCACACTACTGCCGTGGCTGTCGGAACAGGCGGCGGGGCGCCGTTGTCGACCGCATCTACATCGGGGAATCCTCCGTGCGGACTTAGAGAGAGCAGAATGCATCAATATCATATTGGAAGAACCGGAGCCGAAACACACCTGATGCAGAGACTCAATCCGTACGTGCGGCCCACATGCGCGCATCCTATTTCGAGGGAGGGGTTGAAACTATGAGCAGCAATTAGTGGCTGCAGATAGAATAGAACAGAATAGAGTAAAATGTGGTGGTGGCGCACCTAACGAGCTGCGTGACGGTAATAGTCTGCCCCGAGGATGCCAATAGCCCATTCGCCGCCGACACAATATCTTCGCACGTCTGATTTGCGGTGGGAGTGTATGTCGTACACGCCTATACGTCCCCGAAGGCGAGTTCATAGCTACACCCGGTGATGAAATGAAGCGCTCACTTGCGGCAGACAGAGCGTCGTCCCGGATCCAATACCATCCGTGCAGTTCGTGGCCTGGATTGTTGGGTTGTTGACAAGTATCTGGGGAACGGTCAATAGATTCGTTACGAGAACGCGATAGGGGTTGTGAGATAACGTACATCGTACCACCCAACGGAGAATTTAGATGCGATGTCGGCGCAGGTGGACGAGCCGGTGGAGGTAACATTCCGGCCCGTGAGCGCGCAGGTCGTCGAAACTGTGTCGTTCGCGCCGATGGGGGTGGTAGAGGGCCCGGGAGAGAATATCGACGTCCCGGTGGGTGGCTGCGGGACGTTGTACTGGGAAAATGCCCTGCAATATCAGATCAGTATCGAGAAGTTTTAGTAGCAAGCCGAGCGGGAACTCACGATCCGCAGATTTTCAGCGCGGATTGAAGGACGGCGTAGAAATCCGGGTAGAAGGTGAGCGGGTTTGAGAGGGTTGCGTTCATCGTCCCGAGCATGCATGGGGTGCACAGCTCGTTCGTTGGATATCCGAGGAGCCCCTGTGCAGGCGTTGGGCCAAACGTGGAAAGCACTTCGTTGCAGAACTCGTTCGTTGTGCTGCGTAGAATGAGCGGACGAGCTCCGAGAACGGAGGAAAGGCGTACGGATCCGTCCGGCACTGGACCGCATATGGGCCGGAAATTGTGTCGACGGCCAATGTCGCTGTGGGTGAAGTTCAACAACTGCATCTGCAATTCTGGATCCGAGAACTGACGAGCATACGCAACATCATTTGGGCCCGGGATCTGGTAAGTTCCACATGCAGAAACGACATTGGCGCGGTAGGTGCTCAGCGAAGTAGTGCAGCTCGAGGTGCACATTGCGGCGAGCGACGGACCATCGTAGAACGAGTTGGATCTGAAGATCTTGTAACCCGAAATCCATGAAATGATACGGAAGTTGGCGTACCCAAGGAGCAGAATGGTATCGTTGCAGGCCACACTTGCGGTGAGTGCTGCGGCACAGGCCGCGGGCGGGCTTGGGTCGGGTAGTTCATCCGTGCTGTAGATCTGGAAGCTCACATCCGCGTCTGCGAATGGAGTGATGGATACAGCGGCCGCTGCTGCAGAGGAGGCCGACACCACTGAGGCTGATGCTGAAGTTGAGAGAGCAGATACTGGAGAGGAAGAAAGGGGGGCTGAAGAGACAGAAAGAGCGTTGGAAGCAGAAGCGGAAACCAATGCTGCCAAGTCCTGAACTCGCTGCGTTTGAGCAGCTTGGGCGTGAGCGACCTGAAAAAGTCAGAAATTGGAGTTCGGAGCATGCAAGTTGAGCTTACCTTCACTCCATGGATTTTGGCGTGGAAAGAGTCCTCCGCGTGGCATAGGACCGCAAGTCCAACAATAAAAAGGGAAAAGAGGGGAGGTGTCATTGCCAAAAGAGCAAAGACGCGCAAGACGCAGAGGGAGCAGGCAAGTTGGGGAGTCGATTTCAAGGTCGATTCTGTTGCACCCTAGCTCTGGCCTGGTTCCGTTCCGTGATCGTAGCCGAGAATACCGAGGGTGAGATATTTTCGAGCGCTAAAACTGTTCCATTGCACATCGTTACGCACTTGTTTCAGCCATTCGATTCGCTAGAGGAAGGCTTGGCACTGATAGATGCACATTTAGCGCTCTAGAGCAATAAAAATAGACGAAAATATTGTCACCAGATGATGCGAACGAAGGAGAACAAAGGATGAAGGAGACAAGCGAACAACAGGCGAAGATGATGTGCCTGGTGTTGATCAAACACTGATGGATAGCACAGCTTTTTTGACTCAAGAAGCAGGCAGATCACTGGGGGATCCCGTCACTTTGCGGGAGAAGCCACCGCAAGCGAGGCGAGGGCGCCGCCCAGCAACATCTAGCCTCATCTAGCGCCGTGATCCAACGGAACCAATTGTTTCATCTGTTTCCCCGAATTCTCTTCCGTGTCATGCGCGGATGAAGCACGAGTAGTAAGGATCCCTTTATTCCGCGCCACACTCTCTCTTCGTCTGCAAACTTGGACTTCCTGAGACTTCCTCGAATCCAGGATGAAGGCGCTCTCTGCGCTTATCGTTCCCACAATCCGTGAGCCTTGGAGAGCATCTTCGAACTCAACGCACTCATCATAGAATTGCAGTTTTCTCGCTTTTTGCGCCTGTCCTTTCTCAAACCCCCCCTACAAACGCGACTAGTCTCCCACTCGGGTCATGTACGCCTGATATCCCTTGCGCGAATGTATGTCTTCTGTAAATGACTTACCTTTGGCTAATCCACCTTCCTATAGGGTGCGTGCTGCAACGGCGGGTCGGGTTTCTGTGGCTTCGGAGACAAATTCTGCGGCTCTGTCTGCACAAGCAATTGTGACGCCAAAGCGGAATGTGGGCCGGATGCTCTTCCAGAAAATCTCAAATGCCCGCTCGATGTTTGTTGTAGTCAGGTGAGTTTCCGTCTGGCGCGTTGCGACACTGGCTCAATTGAGCGAAGTTTGGGTTCTGTGGCACCACAAGTAAGTACCAGTGGTGTACATCTTTCAAGAACCGCGTTGACGTTTTGCTCGCAGCCGATTTTTGCGGGGATGGATGCCAGTCGGGATGCGATGCAGTGTCTATTCCTTCGTGCGGTACGCAAATACTCCGTTTCCGCGCGATATGTATCCGAACAAGACCCAGGCACGGACCAGCAGACAGCGTTGACCCGCCGAATTGGCTACTACGAGGCTTGGGGTGCTACTCGGTGTGATCTCTTTCTCCCGATCCTTCGAGACCTAACCTTGCGACTCAAGCGGCTGCATGGCGTATTCTCCCGAGAAGATCTCGGCTGAAACCCTGACTCATATCAACTTCGCATTCGCGCTCGTATCCAGGTCAGCGTCTTCAGTTGAAACGGCGGGAACGCCAACTGACGGTTGTGTTTTTCAGCTCCTTCAATATCGTTGAGATGACCAAGGGAGATTCCGACCTCTGGAAACGCACCACAGCTCTCAAGAAGCGCAATCCGACTCTAAAAGTCTTTCTCTCCATCGGAGGATGGACCTTCAATGTATGCCGAAGCCTCATCCTTGATCTGCAATATTAACACCCTTTCAGGATCCACCTACGCAAAAAATATTCTCCAACATGGTTGGGTCGGATGCCAATACCAAGACATTCATTTCTTCGGTTCTCAAGGTGTTCGAAGCCTATGGATTTGATGTGAGCGGTCGGCGCTACTATTGGGAACACGAAACTGAAATTTACTCCCCTTCCCAGGGTCTCGACGTCGATTGGGAGGTGCGCACCTTATTTATTTGCTGAACCTCGATGGAACGTCCGCAGTACCCCGGCGCGGACGACCGCGGCGGCATAGCTGCCGACACGAAGAACTACGTGACCTTCATGGCCGCCCTCAAGGTACGCCTTGTCTTCTTCTCCCATTTCTATCGAAACTAGAGAATTGACTGTTCCGCACAGAAAGCATTCGCGGGCCCTAAATACGGTTTAACATTGTACCAACATTTATTATCGAATCGCACTTGAGCAGCGGCTGACCCCGCGTCGACAGCACGGCCCCGTCGTCATACTGGTATTTGCAGCACTTTGACATGCCCGGACTCCTGAAGTCGGCGGACTGGGTCAACGTCATGTATGTGCCGGCTGTTTCTTCCTTTCTTCGAGTTTGAGTCGACACTTACGGAACGATCCAGGACCTACGATCTTCATGGTAAGGGTTAGCTTCGTCGGGCCTCGATGAGCCGTTAAATTTTTTTAGGGACGTGGGACGGCGATGACCACTGGGTTGGGTATGCTTTCTTTGCCCTCGCACCTGGTGTGTTGCTAATGGATAATTATTCCCCAGACCAATCGTCGGCGCGCACACCAATCTCACCGAAATCGACGAGGCATTCAAGCTCTATTGGCGTGTCGGTGTAGATCCGAAACAAATGGTATTTAAATTTCTCCTCGCCTGAGCACTGGTTCCGCGCTGACACGAATGAATGTTCAAAGGTCATGGGCCTCGGATTCTACGGTCGGTCATTCACGCTCGCATCCCCAGACTGCCAGGATCCGGGGTGTATCTGGGTGGGTCCACAATATTTTCTGTTCTGTACATACGCTAACCCCCCATTCAGGCGAGCGGAGCAAAAGCAGGGCCCTGCAGCGGCCAGTCTGGCATTCTCATGTATAACGAAATCCAGAGCATCCTCAGCACAAAGGACAACTCGGGCAACACGCCCTCACCCGTATTCGACGAGACCGCCGGCGTGAAATACGTGGTCTGGGATACGTAGGATATATTGCTGCCACGAACGCGCCGAGGTTCGCTGACGTGTTGAATTTCAGAAACCAGTGGGTCAGTTACGACGATTCCGAGTCGTTCGCGGTGAAGATGAATTACGCCAACGACCATTGTATTGGCGGAACTATGATCTGGAGCATGGACCAGGACGACGACAAATATACGTGAGTCTTAACCCTCTCCGGTACTCACTCGCTGATCTTTGTCGCAGCGCGCTCAAAGGCTTATATCCCGGCATTGCGGCTGCAGGCGGAGGTGACATCGAGAAGAATGACAAGTGCATCATAAGTGATTGCGATGTAAAATCGTGTGGTGACGGATACAAGTGCGTTTCGTTCTGCATCTATTCCCCGCCCTCCCTCATAATTTCGTTAGCAAAATGGGCGTCACCCAGGAGGATCCTCTGTCGCCGGGCAAGCGATGCGATCGTTTGATTTGTTGTCCTCAAAGTATGCAGCTCCCTGCCATTTGTACTACAATCTGACGCTGTTTCTCAGACAATTCCCCATCTTCCTGCACCTGTATGTGTTTTGAATTCCGAGTGGGTCCCTTTGCTGAACGTTTTTTCAGGGAGAGGCGGCGACAGCACTCCTTGTAATCCAACCTGCAAAGCGGGCGAGCAGAGTATCACCACCCAGGTAAGAAATTAACTCTGGATCCAACTGACAAGCCCTCATGAATGCGATCGACAGACTTGCGAATCCGGCGGGACTCAGGCCTTTTGTTGCTCAGCCGACTTCAAGGAGAGTGACTACTGCACGTATTACGGTGAGCGCTTTCTGCCGCCTGCCTACGGCCTTGGTTTTCATGTCCACACCCCAAGACTGCCAGGACGCCGACTCAGCGTCATGCCAACAAAATCCTCCCCAGACTCTGTTCACCACCGTCATCAAGGGTGAATTGGACTTGGATACAATTGACTTTTGTCAGGATGTCAACAAAAACTGTCCCCCGACGTGCAAAAAGGGTCAAGTGAAACCGTTCTGCTGTGTCACAGGTGTGCCGTTTACGAACTGCAAATGGTATGGTTCCCCTCCGCTTTGTGAGTCAATTCAATCATGAATGATATTTGCTGCCTCTAACCTCCCGCTCTCATAGGTCATGACAACGCCTGCCCGACTGGACAGATCCTTTTGACGACAGATATACGAGGAGATGCTTCCAAATCCTGCTCGGGATCCGGGACCAGATCTTATTGTTGCGATTACAGCGGTACTTTTATCCCCCGACAGTGCGGTTTCCGGTTCTCATGAATTTCAATTCAGGCCACGATGTGGATCCAATTCCGTTCGACGATATATTCCCCGACACTGTGCCCGAAGGAAGCCTGGACTTCGAGGAGGAGTTTGATCCTGATGAAGGTGTCAAAGAAGGTTCAACTGGATCTGGAACGAGTAGTTCCCTTCCAAACGATCAAGACGAGAATGATACTGCTTTCGGAGAGGTGTTCATCGATTCACCCAAAGCGTCGTCGGTTTTCTTCTTTGGATATTGCGACGAACTGGGTGGTCACTTCGTGCAATCCTGGGAGCGATCAGCCTCAATCGGTTGGGTCAAATAATCATTCGCGTGGGCATCGCTAACACGACATATTTTATAGGTCCTTGCGTACTGTTCCAAGTCGCTCTCGGACTCAGAGTGTTCGCATGTGATGATCGGGGGAGCTGAGCACACGATCGTTAAGATGCCGGACAATTGTGGTCGTGGCCCATATGCCCGCATTGCCAGCCTCACTCCGCACCCGAATCAGGATATTCTCTCTCCGTACCATCAGTCGCAGAAGCCCGCCACAGAGCAAGTGTATTCGCTGAAGTTTGATTACAGTGAAGAAGCCCTTGGTTCATCGACGCTGTTCTCATTTCTTTTCCAGATTTCGCCGCGATCCCTGCCTCGAACGGTCCCATCTACATGCGCGCTGGTATGTAATATTTATTTCGTCTCTACTGCATCTGAATGTTCCTTAGATGTCACGGACATGCCGGATTACTGGGATACCGTCGTCGAGTCTCCACCAGAGCGGAAGCGTTGGTATGTTGAATTTTTCCAAAATAAACCCCGTTAAATTCGCCCCAATTTTAGGCTCAAGGAGCGCGGGCTTGAGAAACGCGGGCTTGAACAGCGTTGGTGGGGTAGTTTCAAGAACTGGCTGTCGAAGATGACGACAGTGGAGAAGGATACCTCGGTGTCCCGGAATTTCCACTGGTCGGACACAGTGCGTGCATTTTCTCAGAGTTTTGAATAGACTTTCAACATCCTCCAGTGGACCATCTTCCACAAGGAAGTTGCGTGCCCAGGTACGGTCTTGATATCTCCGTCTTGCGGAGGATTTCAGAAGATTTTGAACCCCCCAAAGGTCCCCCCTCTTTCCAGGCTTCAATCGACGTCTCCTTGACTGGTCAAGCCAGTGCGTGCCGTTTCCCGAGTGAATACAGATTCTCGCTGATGGATATTCTGCAACAGGTTTGAACAGTCGTTACGGATTCTATCTCCAGGCAACGGTGGTCCCTCCCTCAGGTGCGCCTTTTAGACTCCCAGTCCTAATACCGCAACTGACTGGTTGCTTTGTGTTCAGTCCAAGCCGCATATCTCTACTTCTGTGCGTCATCTCGAAAGTACACGGACTTGGTCTGACTATTTACAGCCGCCGACGCCAAGGCGCACGGACAGTTCACATTGAAGGGCGAAGCCGTCGTCCAGTACGACTCTTCCAACATCCAGTTTGCCTCCTTCGGCTTCCCAGGATTATACTAGTGAGTCCGCTTGCCTTCAGATGGCGCCCGAGCTAATTTTCTTCGAGCCCTGGGCTATTGACAGGTCGGTTTAAAACCTTCTTGGACTCTTCGTCATTCACACTTGCTCTCATTCAGTTGGTCCGACTTTGGCCCTCAACGGCTACAGTAAGCAAACAGGATCATAACACCATCACCGACTTAAAGAACTGACTTTCGATATAGTCACTGGCCAGATCTCGGTTTCTGGGTAAGACCACGACTCCCAATTCTTTTGTTGAAAACACCTTCTGAAAATATTATATTCACAGAGAATTTACGTCGAGCGTCGGCTACACATTCCCCTCCGTCAATTTCAACCTTGGAAAAACAGATCCCGATGTTGTCTCCACTGCGGTTACTCCTGCCGACTTCGCAAGCGGGCTCCACTTTGCGGCGGGATACAATGTTGAGCTGGCAGGCAAGTCGCATCGGCAATGATGAGTTGAATTCTTCCTCATCTTTGTACACAGGTGACCTTAGCATCCATGTTGTCCCTGCGATTCGGCTGGGAATAAGTGTTCTCGGGGGAGCGGTGATCGACGCGCAGGTGAGTAAATGGCTGAATCTCTGTTCTTGTGCTCAATGGATTGATCCAGGCCTTCGTGGATGTCGATTTGTACACGGGCGTGAGGATTAACGGATCCGTGTCAAACGCTATTGTGAGCTGCGGTTGTCCGACATGACCGTCTCTGGAATTTATCCAATCGCAGGCTCCGAAATTCTGTATTGGTGCTTACTACGGAGTGCGAATGTAAGACACTATTTTTTCCGACTTCATCCCTGCCCACTCTGAACACCCCTGCAGCGACGCCGGTGTCACTGGAAACGTTCTCTACTGGGAAACCGGTCCGCTGGCAATCAACTTCTATAACAATGAACAGGAAATCTATGGCCAGGTATTTCATTTGCTTTGGTTCGCGCTGGGTGATATTAATATTTCAATAAATAGTGCTTCACATCCGTCTCGGAAGAAGTGACGATAACGATCGGAGCGTACCGCAAATTGAGATGTTTGGCGGTTCAATCCCCGAGATACAACCCTCATCGTTTGGCCCCGCGTACCTGGAGCACAAGAACGCTACGCATTCCCAAAAAATCTTGCCCCGGTCTGTTGATGGGCTCGAGAAGCGGGGCTCGGTGCCGTTCCTTCCGGGATTTTTGAACTGCCCGGACGTCGACGACCACATAGGAGCGGATGGGACTGGTGAGCGAATTTCGGATGTTGCGAGGGTGGACTGACCCAAAGTTTCTCATCCGTCATAGACAACGATCCCTACTCCGACTGTGAGCCTCTTCCAAAGCTTCCCCCCGTATATATCCAATTCGTTTCTAGTGAACCTGAACACGCTGGACGATGCCTTCGAACGAAGATCGTTGGAAGATGAGCTGGACACCGTGTGGAACTCGCCAGATGGTACATCGAACGAAACACTCAGTGAGTATGCCGAAGCTGTCCAAAAAACAATTATGATAAATGAATACCTACAGCGAGCCGCGCGATCCTCGTGCGTTGCCTTTTACCAACCTTCTGACCAGCACATCTAACTTTTGAGATAGGTGAAAGTCTCCGAGTGCCCCAAAGTCAGGTTAGGGCTCTTGGTTGAATGATTCCATGGCTTGATTCTAATTCGTACCCACTACAGCTTTAGTGCTCTGGCGTATAACAATCTCGCACTGTTATACGTACGCTATTTTTTAGCAATGGTTGCACATCATCTAATGACTCGCCAAACAGTTCGATCTGCAAAACCCCACCGCGGCGAACTTCGATCCGACGTTCTCAACGCACAACAGCCCTGCACCTGGGGCCAAGGCTACGACCTATGGGCGAGAGCACATATACGAGATCCAGCTGAGTATGACTGACACCTGCTTCCGCCTTGAAAAGAGCTCTGAACGTGTCACTAGTTTCGGACTTCATGAGCAATCTCGCTACGCAGACGTCGCTGTGGCAGCCGGTGAACAACAACTTTTGTACCTGGCTCACCAACGAGGGTCGTAAACAAAGGGGTAGGTGGAGACCGTGTACGGTCCACGCACAGAAACTCATCCTCACATAAAAGATGGTTCAAAACTTGCTGCACTGTTTCCCGTACAACGCCCGCATCACCGGATCCAATCCGTTCATGCCTTGGCTAGAGGCCGTGGCTAATGGGATAAAGGTGTGTGTTTCGGAATCCCTGATGCGCTCCCGCCTAGCCTGATCCACGACGACAGGCGAACACGATTCACGGTAATTCCCTTGCGTCGGCGACAACCTGGAAGAAGTATACTTTCACAAAGATGTTGTCTGTTATGCGATCCGTGAGCTCCCCGACATCCATCGAAGGAATCAGGCCATGCTAACTACCCACTTCTCCTTGTAGACTGCGGGGCTCGCATCATACATGAACCACCCCGATGTCCGCGAATCGTTCATCAGTCAATCAAACTGCATGAAAGCCGAGTGGTACGCATCCATTCCATCCTTGTTGTGGCTTTTCCTAATTTGGATTTTCAAGGAATACATGGTACACCACCTATTCGGCGACCGTATGTTTTCCCAAACTTTCCCGACCACTCCCGCTAACGTTTATTCTCTTTCCTTTTTGAATAGAATGGCGTTACAGTTACCGGCGGGATGAGCGGCATCTACACCAACTTCATCCGTGGAGTCATGAGCCAGTTCTCCAACCGTCTGAGCGCAGGCATGACCGACATGATCTCCTTCTGGAATGCCGCCGTCGCGAAGATCGACCCGGCGAAGCCCGCGCCGCAAGTTTCGATAAATTACGGGATCGCGGTCGGGTCGACGCCAGCGACCCAGGCGGTGGCGGGGTTGAGTCTGACTTCTCTGCAGAACTTCATCCAGAACAATGGGGTTACGTGGTGGAATAGGCTGTGAGGCGTCGAATCACCCTCTTTTCTTTCAATATAACAAGAATTGTAAATACGTAATTGGTTGTGTCTGCAAAAGTAAAAACTAGCAGCGATCGCAGAGAAAAGAATGGGTTGGGACCCAAGCAGGAAGAAGAAAGAAGCAAGATTATTAGCACCATGCGGGTAGTCGCATCATTATACTGAAGCTTGAGAAGGAGTGGGATCGGACTTTGGTTTCAGTTTACGGTTCAACTCAACATGCCGATCCGGCACCGATTCAAACCCCGCCAGCATGCACCCGGCTGATCCGCGGTGGTCGGCATTGGCTGATGGCAGCATCCACTGCCGAGCACCTCATGTCACATGTGCCAGTGGAACCGGCGGGCACTGGATTCCACCAAAGGCCAGTGGCCGGACCTCCATTGGATCCCATCGGATCTCACTGGTTTCTAGCTGTTCTCGTAGTACGACGACCCGGAGTAAACAATATGGGGGCTGGGTTTCTTATTAAATGACACGATGAAGGGGTGCCAGCTATATACCAGGATAAGGATAAGTCAGGATAAATTTGAGTCCAGCTATGTCCCCTTTCGGAACGTGCCGAGTTGTAGCTAACAGTACATCGGCCTATAGAATGTACCGTGCTACACCATGATTGCTCTCCCATCGACGAGCTCGCCACGTTTAAGGCTGTAGATCTCCGGGACAGCAACCACAGTCTATATAGAGATCACCGGCTTTTATGAGGAGCACTATTACGGTACCTACGAATCAGCAGTATCCGGCCAAACCATTAGGGGGTTTCAAAGTTAAAACTCGGCACCCAACTTGAGGCCCAACTTGACCTTCAACTTGACCTCCAACTTACGGAGTCGGGAGCCCAAGTTGGGTCTTTGTCTGTGAAACACCTAAGCAGACGTGTGCACACACAACTTCGGAAGTCGAGGCGTCGCGTACCATAACCGAGGTCATGCAGGCGGAGATCTGAATTAGCCGAAGTTGGAGACGAAGTTGGCCATCAAGTTGGACGTCAAGTTGGACGTCAAGTCGAGCTCTTGTGCTCGACTTGACCTCCAACTTGGATTTTTGGGTTCCAACTTGACCTCCAACTTCGCAAGTTGGAATGCAAGTTGGAGCTCAAGTTGGAGCTCAAGTTGGGCCCCGAATTTTAACTTTGAAACCCCCTATTGGGGTCCTATTGAAGATGTCGAAGACTTGATGAGCGAATTTAGCAATTTGGCACACAGTGTCGCGGCGAAATATTAGTGCACGCAGCAGCAGCGTGCCATTGCTGGGTGTGATCGTTCGGAGACATGGTTCCTTAGTGCCAGGTTTTCCACAAATTGACCACACTTTTCCACAATATCCAGCTTCGCAGTACAGTGGAACAGAGCATGTTCCACGCTTTCGACGTGGTTGCAGGCAAATCTGCACAGGCGATGTTCGCGCGGTATGTGGACCTGATGGTAACGGCTTTTGTAGCGCATGCGTTCCACAGCAAGAGGGTGTTTGTTGGCTCAGTAGTAGGCGAGTAAGAGCTTTACAATGAGTAGTGTTCACCACCAGAGTTAGGTAGTGTTGGAGGAAGATATCCGCTTGGGATCCTCGTCCTCAAGCGGTTCCTTGCGCCCATGTAGGAGATAGAGGCGTGTGGAGTTTAAGATTTCTCCCTCCAGATACTTCATTGCCGATATGTAGACAGCCTTTCCAAGCGCAGTGCAGGACTCCGGTGTTAGGGTAGACAGGGTAGGCAGCACGAGTGGATTTGGAAGTTTGCCCAAGGCATACACCAAGTCCATCCAGTATCCTTGTCCACCCAATTCGTAGAGGTTAAAGGAGTCTTCTAGCGCCGCACGTGCATAATGAGTTGGGGGTAGTGCCACAAGGTAGCCTAGATATCGGAGAGCTAGGATCAATCGCCGGTACCGTAAAGGGAGCAGACCAAGCTCGGTGAACAGAGGCGCGCGCATAGAGTGGGGTCCGAGTCCAAGCAGGCGCTGAAGGAACATTGTTTGCACTCTTTCCAGTAGTGCAAGCGCGTTGTCGTCAACATCCACGATGACGTCGGCACCGCTTACCAGGTGCGGGTTGATGCAAGCCATGTATAGAAGGCGCCCTTCTTTTGGAGGTAGGTCTCCAACGTAGGCCTCGATCCCTAAAACAGAATGCCCAGTTTTGCGCGCCTTAGAGGCCTTAGCAGCATAGTGAGCGAGGAAGATATCTCGCGTTGTGGATTGAAAGGTGACGCCGACATAGCAGAAGAGATCTTTGTATTTCACCACTCTACCATTCAGCACGAAGATGGGCACGTCTTTCGGCAGCGGACCGAAGACCATAACCCAGGACTTGGGAGCATTAGCCTGTAGCATATTGTCGCCACACCAGTGGGCGAAGGTGTAGAGGTGCCGTTGCAGTCCTTCCGGTGTGTACGATGCAATTGCCATGTCATCCGCATGTTCGAGGTGCGACATAACAATATTGAAGAGGAGCACATCGTCCCGGTCAGGAAGCAGTTTGAAGTCAGCAAAGAAGAGGTCCCAGAAAGTCGAAGACACCGGATCTCCGATCAAGACACCAATGTTAGAGTGGAAGACGTCTGAATGTGCTCCATCCATGGCCACAACATATTCCATGCGACCATAGAGCATGCGCATCCAGTCGAACAGTTTTCCACTAATCCCCATTTTGTAGAGCTTCATCCAGAGCAAGTCCCGATTCGTGGAGGGAAACACATTTGTTATGTCAAGGAATGCGACCCACAGAGTACGACCTTGCGCGCGCGCACGCTCAATCGTACATCGTAGAACAAAGGCATTATTATTTGTGCGGTATCCCTCCCGGAAACCATTTTGGGAAGGGGGTATGATACCCCGTTCCTCAGCCCAAGAGTAGATGCGTTTATGGATGAGCAGGCACACCAGCTTCAGAAAACAGCTCTCCAGGCCAACTGTACGATAGCTGTCAGCCTCCGACAATGGCTTATCCTTTTTAGGGATTGCCGCAATAATTGTCGTGAACCACACTAGCGGTGCATCGTTTGTGTCTACACACTCATTGATCAGCTTACAGAGCACGTCGTTCTCAATTGACATAATCTCCAGGTCGCGATCGATTTTTCGTCTGCCATGACCCTGAACATCATGAGTTACATGCGCTTCCCGCCTTCGCTAAAATGCTTCAATGCGAACAATTCATCATCCCACGGCATCAAGCTGTCTCGTATCACCCGAGATCGATATCAGTCGCCGAGTGGAAGAACTCAACCTGAGAGGGAAGCCTGATTGTAAATCGCCGAAATTGTGAATATCGTGTCCAATTCCGCAAGGCTGGGCGTCCATCTATATCTCTTTCTTTCTTTCTTTGCGTTACGCGTTCCGCATAAATTCTGCAGAAGAAACGTTGACATCTAATACAGCGATGCGAAAGATGAATACCGCCAATGTCGGCTTGTTGCACCCGCAGCTAGAAACCTCGGTCGATCATGGCCACGCGGGCGCTAATTAAATAAAACACGCGGGAAAATCATTGGGGGCGTAGGTAGGTGGGTAGGTACGATTACACCGGCCGAAATGGCGAAAAACCCACGGAGGACGCGGACACTCACGGAGTTGACGCCGCCAAGACGCCTCGCGTCGGATGTAAGTACGTTGTACGTCCACTTCATCAAAGTCGGCGCTGTTCTGGCGATCCGGAACCATTCCCCTTTCTTAATATATATAGTGTGTCTTGCAGAGGTGCGCGCTAGTTTTTCGCTACTTGTTCGTACCATGTTCAACAACAACTTCCCCCCAATGGGTCACTTCGACCAGGAAACCACGACGACGACCGTTTCGACCACAGTTACGCACACCCACACGGATACCGACGCGCACGCGCATATTCCCAACATGCTTCCTCACGCGAGCCACGACACCACGTACTGTGCGTTGCAATTACACGACTCGTAACCTGCCACTGACCCGCGCCGCGACAGTCTACTACCGTCTCTTCACGAGAGACTCCGAGCCTATCAACTCGGCGCTGGCTTTCCAGGACGGCGACCCCTCGCTTGGACGTGTCTCCCGTCAGCGACTGCGCATGTCTGCCAATGCCCAACAAGGCGAGCTGCTCAACTGCGCCCAGCTGACGCTCGCCCTGTCCAAATTCGAAGGGAATAACAATCCCATCCGCAATGCGAATGTGCACAACGACGATGGCCCGATGCACGCGGGCGACAAGGTCCAGGATTGGCAGGGCCGCAGTCCCGACACCGCGGTCGGGATCGTCCTCGGGATGAGCGCGGTCCAGGCCCAGATTTATTTCGGCGGAGGGGCCCAGGTGCAGCGGCAAGGGGCGCCGCCAGCGGCGGCTGGTGGTGCCGGTGGCGCCTTTGGCGTCAGTCTGTCCGGTGCCCAAGCCGGAGTCGGAGGCCCTCCGCCGCCGAAACCGTCTGCCGAGGAGACTGCAGCGGCACGCATCGAGATGGAGCGGTTTCAGGCCAGCATGACAAACGGTATGACATCGATGATGGGCGCGTTTGGGCAGGGATCGGGAGGCGGCAATGGCGGGATGGGAGGCGGCTTCGGTGGGATGGGAGGCGGCTTCGGCGGGATGGGAGGCATGGGTGGTATGGGCGGCATGGGCAACGGGCCGAGTGGCATGGGCATGGGTAATATGATGCCCGGGGGCGGGCTCGGCGGGATGATGGGAGGCGGGGGCAACTCAATGTTCGGCGCAAGCATGTTCGCATCGATGGGCCAGTCGTCCACGCCGCAGGCGCCTGAGGAGGGGAAACCGGAGGCGTGAGCTTGGTTGGCCTTTTATTTTCTGTATGTAGGTCTTCACAGGGTCGATTACAGCAGTTTGAGAAAGTAATGACACCTCTGACTCAAATGCTTCCTCTTTTGCTACGCTCGTTTTGAGCTCAATTCTTGACCAATTGTCTTGATACCAGGTGCGTTCGAAATTATTTGGAAGCCGCTTTCTTTGTAATGTGGTCTCGCCTCCTATTTGCTCATTTTTTTCGACCTTATTCGGCTTCCGTGCACGTAGGCCGCTATCTTGTACGCGTCTTTTCTCGTTCATTTCTGGGCCGATTCCCCTCAATCCAAGCGCGTTCGAACGGCCTTTGGTGCCTCTCTTAGACCCCGCGTCTCGTTCTCCTCATCTTGCTGCCAAAAATCGCCCTTTACTCGCCGGGACACCTACTTTGCTCGCTCTTGGTCGCCAAGCTCCATTCTCGTCCAAGCTCTGCTCTCCTTCTCTGGGTGCGTCACAGAGCCATGTATTTGAACTGACTTGACCGTACAGCAGCCGCCGTTCAGCCCCTTCTCCACTTGGTCTTTTCCACACGACTGTCTTCTGCCACTTGCGTTGGACATCATTGGCGCCAGTTCTTCGTATCTCAGGTGCGTTATAGAGAAAATCTTCCACAGGCTTCAGCTTATTTGAGTGTTCAGTTACTACAACTTCCTATTCCCGCACAAATGGGCAATCGAAGCATAAGCCGTGATCTCAAAATAGCTGCTCTCAACCTCTATGAGCACGGTCATTTGAGCCTGAAACAGATTCTCGCCTGTGTGGGCTTCTCCCGCAGTACTTTCTTTCGTATTCTCAAGCTCTGGCGCACCACTGGTGATGTTGTGAAACCGAGTAACCGTACTGGGCGCCCTCGGCTACTACATCGTGATGATGTTGACCATCTTGTTCGACTCATCCAGGAGAGACCAGATTGGTTCCTGGACGAGCTTCTGAATCTTCTAAAGCGCAATCGATTCATTTCTGTTCACTATAGTACAATTCACCGGGAGCTCGAGCGTGCTGGAATGTCGACGAAAGTCCTAAAAGAGATTGCCGAGGAAAGAAGCGAACTCACTCGGCTCGACATAAGTACCCGCGAGTCCATCACATCGGTGACATCACCTCGCTTCCGTACGTTGACGTTTTCCCCGACGAGCAGGTCGTTTGCCCACTTGTCGTATTACTTACCTTGGAGTCCACCTGCCGTATTGGCAACCTTAAGTTCGGAGCATTGAAGCCAGAAGTACTTACTCTAGTGGCTATTGATCGCCGAAGCGGATCTGGCGCGTTGATCGGGGCCGCATCAGTAAAAATTTGATTCCTCTCTCTTTTTCGCCCCCCACCTCCGACTCACAGTCACTCACTCCCTCGTACCTTTTCTCTCCCAAAATGTCCAGTGCAGACTTTGCCCTCAATACTCAGGTGCCGACTCGGCATCCTAGGCATCACGGCATCAGACGCACAGACACCCGCACACACCCACACCTCTTCTACACGCCGCACCGGCGACATCCACATCCACTTCGAATTCGACGGCGTCCAACGCGCAGATAGCGGGAGCGGGGAAGGCACAAGGAGGGCGCGCGCGCTCGACGTCGCAGCAATTTCCACAAACGTGGAGGCGCATGGGCAATGGCACAGGCACGGCGATGAGGAGGCGGACGGTGTGTCGTTGCTGCCGAGCGTGCGTCGCGTTCCTTTTTTATATTAGCAGCATCAAGTCCCTCTGGGCCCTCACAACCCATCTCGCGCCCTCCGTCCTCGCACCCACCACCGACTACCTCCTCTTCCACGCCGCCATGCAGCGCCCCGTGTGGGAGGACCCCCTCAATATACCCGGGGGCAAGTAGATTATAAGGTTGCGGAAGGGCGTGGCGGATAGGGTGTAGGAGGCGCGCGTGTGTGCGGTGTGGGGGAGGCGTTTGCAGGGTGTGGGGCGGGGGACGTAGAGGGGGGTGCGCACGGCGGAGTTGGGAGGACGCGGTGGAGGGGAAGAACGGTACGAGTCGGGAGGATGCGGGCGACACGGACGCGCCCGAGATTTGCGAGTGCACGATCAGCGTGCAGCAGAGCGAGGATATTATCTCGCTGTGGAACCGCGTGGACGACGCACGAGTGAGAGGATTAGGTGCGTTGGGTCTTTGCTGTTTTTGCTTGTTTCTCTCGTCCTAGCCGCTGGGTTCCTTTCTTACTTTGTTTTCATTCGGATGGCTTTTCGTATCTCTTCTCCCGACCAAGGCTTATTTCGTCTCTTCTCCGCACTCCCTCCTGCTCCCCTCTTTCCCATTTGTCCACTTTGCTCCCTCATCGCTAACTCGCTGACTTCCACCCTCTCCTTCCTCTTCCGCCCTCTTCCTATTCTTCCCCACCCCTCCCCTCGTCATTTCTGATCCTCCAAACTCGCCCTCTTTTTCGTTACTTTCCCCATGTCGCTGATTTTGCTCTTTTCCTTCTTACTCGGGCGCCCTTTTTGCCACTTCACTCCACGTTACTCTCTTTTTGTTTGTTTCTTCTTCCTCCCTCCCACTCTCCTGTCTCCTTTTTACTCGGACGCTCGCTGACGCATCCGCCCAGGGACACCCTCCGCACGGTGCTCGGCCTCCCCGCGGGGACGGTGGTGGAGTATAAGAGTAATAACGGTGCGTTCATCCTCTCCTCCCTCTATCTTTCCTTCCTTTTGTTTTTTGTTTGCGGTTTTTCACTTCGTCTGGGGTTCTTGGATTGCCGCGGAGGATGTCGGTCACGGTGGGGGTGGTCTTTGTGCGGATCTCTTCCGTATAATATTCACGGCGGTTTGCGCTGGGCTTCGTCGGCTGTTCTTGGGGAGGAACGCCGTGTTCTTCGGGCTTGCGTCGGTTCGTTCGTCGTTCGTCGAGCGGGCCGGTGCTGGCAGGGTGTCCTTTTTTCTTTCATTTCGCATTGCTCCTATACCCGGGCAGCCCGGTGGGGGTTCGCGCTTGGTCGGGTCGGGTCGAGACGCCGAGTGCTGCTTTGTTGTATTCTTTTTCTTCTTTTTTGCTGTGGGGCGGAAGAGGGAGAGGGGAACGTACGTCCGCGGCAGGGCGTGTGCGTCCTGGCGGCTGTAGATCTCAACCTCACCTCGCGATCTACACCGTCGCCCCGAACGACTCCTGCGGTGCAATCGCGACGAAGGCGAGTATCACCGACGCGCAGCTGGATGCGGAGAACAGCTGGATCAACTCGGACTGCACCAGTGAGTTTGCGCGCAATTTCATTGCGAAGGACGGTAAGTTCACAATGGCTGCACGCAGAGATCCAAGTTGGACAGAACCTGTGCGTTTGAGACTGAGATCCGCGAATCAATGGCGTTGAGTGCGCCGCTCGCGTATGTAGAGATACACTATGTAAACGAATGGACCCGAGTTGAATCAAGATGGGTGCCTGGTTGTGAATTTTAAACTTTGTGTAGTGAAAGTGGCGGAAATCCAAATCACTGGGTCCCTTTGGCGCCCAAACAAGCGCTGAATAAATGCACATCTACTTCCTTAACTGAAGTGTGGACACGAAGCGGCCGGCCGCGCTCTTGTAATGATTTGAATCACATATGTACACGAGGTTGTGCGAATCAACATCCCGCTAGTGATGCGCATTGGATCGGTGGTGCGCGACAAGCGGAAGCGGGGAGCGCCGGAGTCAGAATACCACGAGGAACGTCGCAGCATGCGGTGAGGCGACAAAGGCGATGCAGGTGACTGGCAACCGGTGCTGCAGATGCTGCAGACGACGCTGAGGCTGTGCGTCGTGTTTCTGCTGAGTGGCGGATGCAGGCTTGGGGTGGGCTTGGGGAGGGTTGGTACCGAAGACGTCGCAGCGAGCGCGGAGACAACGAGTGGCACGCCCGCAAGAAGGAACGGCCGTGGCGGGCGCTGGGTACGCCGGTGGTCGTGTAGACCTGGCTGGGGATGTACTGAGGCGCAGGCGCCGAGAGGTGAGGGCGGAGTCCAGCTGAAGACGGTCGTGGTGTGCCTGACAGCGACGAGTGCGACGGGGACGATAGGGAACGCCGGTAGGCGCTGCACACGCAGGGGATGCGCGGCGCCCGCGAGAGGCGCTGCGCGAGAGGAGCAGGCGTCGGTGGAAGAAGAGAGTGGGGCAGTCCCAGAGATAGTTGTCGCGGGCGGGTGGCGAGGGAAATAGCGTATGCGATGGGGAATGGATGCAGCGGGCCCCACGCTCGGGAGTGGTGTCGCATATCCAGCTACACTGCGCAGAGGATCGTCGCGGACGAGGGCAACGCGCGCATCGAGGAAGGAGAGCGCCGGCTGCGCGGCGTATCTGTGGTGTGCGGAGGTCAGGTGTGTGTGTGGATGTGATACAGCGTCGGTGCGTCGGGTGTGAGGTCGTAAGCACGGGGCGCGTCAAGCAGGCGGGCAGTGGCTTTGTAGTCCCTGAGCGCGTCGCGTTCGGTGTCGTGCTGCTGCAGAGGGCTGGCGCAGGCAGTGGGCAGTGTTGATGGTCGCGATGCGTGTCATACACGACGCTCCAGCGGAACTAGAGGGAGCGACTGGCGCTACGGAAGGGTGTGCGAGCACAGGAGGGCTGGGGACGATGTCAGTATATATACAAGCAAGACGAGGAGATAAGGAAAGGGAAGAAGAAGAGGATGAAGGACGGTGGAGGAGAAACGCACAGATAACCCGCCTGCAAGCGTCGAATTTGCAGATGCTGCGATGTGAAAGAAGAAGGGTCTGATAGGATTGCGGTCGGTTCAGGACGATGCGGGGTGGCGGAATGGCTATCTAGGAGGTTACGGGACTGAGTGAATGAATCAGCAAAAGGAGAGTAATAACAGGCGACGCACCGTGAATACGACCAACTGCCCTTATCCCTCGATCCTTTCAGCATCCAGCCATCGAGTGTTGTGTCAGCGGAAGTCTGTACAAGACAAAAGAAAGATTGAATGAGAATGAAGCAAAAAATTCACGTAAAAAGCAAAGGTACCCTGGATCGAGCCGATCCATGAAAGTCGAGGGCTAGAAACGATGCGCGTGGGCGATGGCATCGTACTAGTACGGTGTGCTGGACGTGCTGCGATCGTCGAACCCGAAGGCATTGTGGCGCGTGGAAGGAGGTTCGGAGGCTGAATGGTCGACGGGCAGAGGGGCTGGGCTGGGAAGAATATTGCTTAGATAATAGATTTGGGGACGAATGGTCGACAGGCTGGCAAGCACGTGCGCACTTACGACAGTGTGGCGGTGTTTGCCACCCGCACTCTCCATACGTCGTCCTAATCCTTTCCTCGGTCAGTCCTTGCTCTTGTGAACCTCCAGCAGTGATTGATATGTCTCTGCCAAGATGCACACTCTTGATTTTTAGCAACAATTTGAGAGTATCATGCTTTCCCGAGATGATTCTCAACCACTGTATATTACCGGTGGGAGAACAGATATGTTACTCTGCTGAAATCATTATTCATTTTGAGTAGGTGGCCAAGGTGGTAATGGAGGTCATGGACACCCCCATGGTACCGGTGGCCCTGGTGGGGCTGGGTTGGGTCCCAATGTGAATATCCATGTGCAACAGTTAATTGCGCATAATCTGCATGCTGGGCTTGCTTCACAACAAGCATTTCAGCCTAGCAACATCCAAGCATATCAAATCATCAACCATTGTCCTCCTCCGTCAAGAATATTTCAGGGCAGGAGGGATATCCTTGACAAAATGCATTATTTTTTTGCCTCTGATGTGGGGATCCAGCACATTTATGTGCTGTATGGACTTGGAGGTGCTGGAAAGACACAGATTACTCTGAAATTCATAAATGAGTCATCATCCCGGTGAGCTTAATCATCCAACTGGGAAATGTTTGTTGACCCAGTTTTATGTTCCAGCTTTTCAGACACCTTTTTCATTGATGCCAGCACTATTGCAACAATTGATACAGGTCTCAAGAACATAGCTGTTTTGAAAGGTTCTGGGGATTCCCTGCAAGATGGTTTACTATGGCTGGCTAGCAGAGTTGAACAATGGCTTCTTGTCTTTGACAACACAGATGATCCAAGCATCAATCTAAATGATTTTATTCCCCAGTGCAATCATGGGAATATCATTATCACCTCTCGGAATCCTGGAATACGTGTTTATGGATCTCATTCTCCTGTGTCAGATATGGAAGAAGAAGATGCAGTGGCATTATTACTCAAGAGTGCTGCACAAGCAGTCACGGCTGGCACTATGCTAACTGCAACAGAAATTGTAAAGGTCAGATAGTTGAGCCTAACAACTCATTCAATTTTGATAGCAATACTTCCTTAGGCATTGCACTATCTACCTCTTGCAATTGTTCAGGCTGGTTCATTCATATCAAAATCTCAAGATCTTGATGGCTATTTGACTCTTTATACAAAAAACCAAGCAAGGCTACTTGGTGAAATGCCTGCTCAAACTCATGACCGTTATGTCTGGACGGTGTACACAACATGGCAAATGAGCTTTGACCAGCTCACACAACCAGCTGCCATGTTGCTACAGTATTGTTCATTCCTCCATTATAATGGAATTTCAGAGCAAATCTTCAGCTATGCATCTAAGTACACATTTCCATCCAATGGGCCATCTAAAGAAGATTTACAAGAACCTCTGGAATTTCTCGCACTGTTTCTGGGGCCAAGTGGTGAATGGAACTCTTTAAAGTTTTCCAATATGACCAATGAGGTCCAAGCATATTCATTGATTGGTATTGATGCAGAGAAGAGACTCTTTTCTATCCATCCATTGGTACATGCTTGGAGTCAAACAACAGGCAATCCAGAGAAATACTTGTCAAATATGGGATCTATACTGGGCATGGCTCTTTCGGCATGTCAACCATATGATATTCAATTAGGAAGTCTGGCAATATGTCCACATGTGGAATTGGCTTTACAGTTGGATGCAGAAGTAGCTCTGGTGTTCAAGGAGCAATATGGATTGATATTGTGGGAGGCTGGAAAATACAAACAATATGAGAAGCTGGTGGAGGGAGTGCTGGAGAAACAAAAACAGGTTCTGGGTGACAACCATCCACAAACCCGGGCAATCTGGCCAGCACATACTCAGCCCTGGGAGAGCATCAAAAGGCCAAAGAACTCAATGCTACTGTGCTGGAGAAACAGAAACAGGTTTCCGGGTGACAACCATCCAGACACCCTGCTCACCATGGGAAATCTGGCCAGCACATACTCAGCCCTAGGAGAGCATCAAAAGGCCAAAGAACTCAAGGCTACTGTGCTGGAGAAACGGAACCAGTTTCCTCTACCCACTTATTCTCCTTCACTGCATGTATCCCCACCCCCTCCTCCTCCCTTGCAGCCATCTCATGCTCCTTCATCTCTGCTACCTCCTCATAGGCTTGGGAAATGGTTGAAGAAACAGACTGCCTCAGCAGCTGCTGAGCCTGCACTTGCTGGTGAGACAAAGGCCACAAAGAAGCATGCATTACAAGACAACACCCATTCCCACTGACATTAAGGTGAATGACTTCTGGCTTTGGATGTTTGATGTGAGACTGAAGTTGTCTTGTACAAACTCCAGCTTGCAGGAACTTGAGTCTGGAATGAGCTTAAGAACCAACCAGGACCTCAGTTGCAAGAGACTTATTCTCTTGTTCATTTAGAAAGAAGTACAGTGGCGGCAAAAAAGAATGGCCGTGTGACTTTTTGATCATTGCGCCACAACAACTGAGTGAATCGTCTCGCATTCTGAGTATGAAATATAGAGTAGGTAGCACACTATTCACCTACCAAATCCTGGAACATTGAACTGCAGCATTACTGAGATAAACCATGATCATGCCAAAAACACGTCAAATCACTTTGACAGATGAAAACAACTTCATCCCAGACTTGCCCGTAAATGGAGAAATAAATATTGTACATTGCAAAACTGTATTAGTACTTGGTGTAGACACCCTCTGCATTGTATAAAGCCTGCACACGACGCGGCATCGAATCATACAACTTGTTAATGTAAGCCATGTCCAGTTTCGCCCACTCCTCCTGCAAAGCTGCCCACACTTGGTCCGTATTTTGTGGCAAGACATCGCGCACGCGTATACGGCGATCCAACTCGTCCCAGGCATGCTCTATGATGTTCATGTCCAGCGAGGAAGGCGCCCATCGGAGGATTTTCATGTCATGATCATGAAACCAGTTGGAGGCACGGCGAGATGTGTGTTTCGGATCGCTATCCTGTTGGAATACAATGTCGGAAGGCTGAAGGGAGTGGTCGGAAAGGGTTCCCAGAAGCGACTCATCAAGAATGTCGCAAAATTGGGCCTCATATTCCCCTGCACACAATGAAGCCAACCTGCGCCGTTTGGGGTCAAACAGCCCCACACCATAATACTTCCACCCCCATGCTTCACCGTTTTCTTCACATTTCTGGGTAAAAGCTCTTCACCCACCCTCCTCCAACAATACTGCTTCCCATCCGACCCAAAAAGATTGAATTTGGACCCGTCTGAGAACCAGACGTCACGCCAATCATCGGCTGTCAACTCCAGCATGTCCGCAGCCCAGTTTTTTGCGCTTTTCGATGTGGCTTTTGCTAAGGAGGGGCTTCGCACGACGTATGCGACCATTTAGCCCAATCTCCTGGAGCATGTGGCGAACTGTACGGCCCGGAGCATCCGGGAACAGCAGGTGGTGCACATCCGAACCATCCCGGGCCTCTCCAGTGTCAATGAGTTTGGTCGCGTGGCGCTTGTCACACTCCGTAAAATGCGGCGGACGGCCGGTAGAGCGTCTATAGTGATAAGGGTCGCCCGAGGCAGCAACCTGACAGTAGTTCCGCGAAACCGTTCGAGGGGCAAGTTTCAATTCGGCACCAATAGCGGTAGAATCCTTGTTTTCTTTCTCATGCATGCGCACGATCATGGCCCTCTTTGTTGGAGTGCATATAGTCATGGAGGAAGGAGGAATATGGTGTAGGAATTCTTTGGTGGCAGTAGAATGAGTAGAAGAGGTGTGCGAAGTGCGTGGTGGTTGATTGTGGAGCAGTGTGATGACCGTGATTTTGACAGATTGATGTCATCGCAGCAATACTCATCCATCAGCGCACCAACTGTCGCAAAATTTCGTGAGTGAATTGTATGCTACCTACTCTACATTTCATACTCAGACAGTGAGACGATTTGGTTAGTTTTTGCAGCACAAAGATAAAAAAACTCCGTAGCCATTCTTTTTTGCTGCCACTGTATGGTACTCATATAAAGTGTTGTCTTTTTTTCTTTTTTTCTTTTCAGTGAAACTTAAGATGTATGAACTGAAGATGCCCAAACTCAAGTTGCCAGTCTGCTTACCAAGGTAAGTATGTTTAATGGGTGTAGACCACATTGCCCGACAGTCCAGGCCTAAGATCTGTAGCCATTTAAGTGCCTGTTCAGATATGTTTTGGCTTTGTGTAGATTTTCTTTATTAGGGGACTTCATGGTACGGCCTATTTTCCTGCTTGTGAATAAATATATTCTTGTGATAGGACAAAGAAAATCATTGTTTGTAGAATAAATCCGTGATCACCCCATTTGAGTCCCGGGATATATTTCTATCAATTGTTTCCACACACCACACACACACCATTTGATAGCACCTTATCTGTACCATCTAGTCACCTTCTGCATCGTCTTTAGAGGCTTCAAGTCGTATTTGGAACCCTTGGGCCTCCCCCGGTGGCATGTTTTGCGATGAGTGGTGGCAAGCTTCTTCTCCTTCGTCTTCTCCTTCTCCTTCCTCTTGCCCTTGTCTCGCTTTGCCTTCTCCCTGCCCACCAACTTCTTTCCCGAACCACCCCCCTGCACTTCGCCCTTGTCCTCCTCCTGCCGCTTCCGCTTCTTCCCCACAGCGGGCTCGGGATCAGTGTCAGCATCTGTCTCCTCCGCTTCTGCCCCTCCTCGGCTATCTTCGGCTTTGCCGTCGACCCCTTTGCCTTCCTTGATCGCTTCCCCAAGGTCCTTACTTGGATCTCAGCCTGCAGTGCAGGGTCCATTGGATCAAAACAGCATGCTCCAGACTTGAGGCTCTGCCAAAGCGTGACAATATGGCCAGCGCCTCCAGCCTTGAAGTTGGAGGGCACTGCAAAAAGTAGTGCCCTCCGGCCAGCCGGCCAACATCCACCCAAGGCCACCTTGGATGACCTGCTCGTAGTCCTTATAGTTCATTTTGACATTGGGGTTGTTGGTTTTATTGCCTAAACAGGAAATTAGTAAAATCACGAGGCAGGGATCAGAACACACGAAGGTCGCTCTCAATCATCTTTGCGACCTCCGACCTGCGTGCAGTGAGATCGGCGGGCATGGTGTCGCTGGAAATAGCGGCCGCGGCGGTGATGCCCTGGGTGCCCAGGTTTGTCCAGCTGTTGAACTTCATCAAGAAAACCATTGGATCGACCTTCATGACCTCCTGAAGGAACTTGAAATTGGCGGGGTCCCTGAGAAGCGTGGGGGAAATGGTGTCATTCACATACCCACTGGCCAGGACACCAAATGCCCGGGCCCCCATGCGGTGCTCAAGAAGATCTATCTGAAATAGATCAGGTTAGCCATGGCTGCCATGGCTGCCACTGTGTCACTGGTGCGACAAGAAAATCCAGAACTTACCTCCCTCATAATACTGGAGGCAACCTTACCCGCATCCTTGGAGGCGTTGGAAGAGCGAGTGTCCTTATCCTTGCACCTTTTGTTGGCCAGGTAATCCTTCTTGAGCTGCACGAGGTCATCCGCAGATCACGCGTCATTGCCCTCAGCCTGCACGATCTTCTGTGCCTCTGGCATTTGGATGTGATCACTTTTCTGCTTCCCTATAATTGCACGGTCAGCATCTTCAACGAATAACAATAAAAATGGGTCCATACCAGCATTCAACTGCTTCATCCGCTTCCAGACCTTTGCCGTGAACTTGTTGTACTTGCGCTCCTCTGTGTACCTGGAGACGTGCCCAAGCCACTGCTTCACCTTGCGAAGCGGAATCTTGAGCTGCTCCGATAGCTCCGCCGCACGAGCCTCGAACAGGTCTTTGAATTCCATGACCTTGTCATCGAGGATCTTGCGCGCTGCCTTGAGCTCCCTCCCCCTGAGCATTGCCGTGTTCCGCTCCGCCGTGGACTTCCCCTTTCCAGGCTTCTCGCGCTTGGGAGGCTGCATCGGCACCCCGGGATGTCTGTCACAGTGGCTCTGGCTTCCAGGATTGTGTTCCCTGTGGTTGTCATCGCTATCATCCTCGTCCTCGTCGCTGTCATCGTCGCTGTCGCTGTCGTCACCATTGCTGCTGCTGTTGCTGTCATCCTGATCGTCTGGCTCCGCATCTGCATCCCCGCTGTCGCCAGACGCTGAGCCCTTGTTGGTGGTGGCGGGTGGTGGGGACTTGCTGCATTCTTCGGTGGCAGAGGTGAATGGTGATTTGGTGGCAGCGGGGGACTTGGGGTGCAGGGACGGGGTGCGCTCGTTCTCGGGATGCGGGGATGCAGTCCGCTCATTCTCGGGACACGGGGATGGGGTGCGCTTGTTCTCAGGACACGGGGATGGCATGCACTCGTTCTTGGGACATGGGGACGGGGTGTGCTCGTTCTCAGGATGCGGGACATGGTGTGCTCGTTCTCAGGATGCGGGGATGCAGTGTGCTCATTCTCGTGGGCCGGGGATGGGATGTGCTCCCCCTTGGGCGCTGCACCCTTGTCAGTGATAATGGGGGGTAAAGACAGGGTGTTCTCACCACAACTGTTGTGCTCCTCGTTAGCTGAGGCGTCCTTGTTGGTGGTAGTGGGAGGCACAGATCGGGTGCGGTTGTCGGGCTTGTCATTTCCATTGCAGGCGTTGTGCTCCTCATCTGGTGCAGCACCCTTGTTGGCGGTGCCAGAAGAAAGGGTGTCGCAGAGATTGACCTCCTCCTCATCGGGTATGGACATGAGCTCATCGAGAGGGAGCTCCTCCTCCTCTTGCTGCACCTCCTCTTCCTCAGACTCGGGGGTGGGTGGCTGTTTGGCAGTCGCTCTGCACTTTGATGGACCCCTGCGCTTTGACGAACCTGGAAGTGTTGCCACTAGCGGGGGTGGGGATGGGGCTGCAGGCGCAGTGGCTTTGGCATTGCCCCCCTTCTTCGGTTTGGCAGAGGCAGGTGCGGTGGAGTTGGCCCTGGACCATTGTGATAAGGACCATGGTGTCGGTATCAAAATGTATGTGATTCAAATTTGACTGTGTTCGTCCGGGGAAAGTATAGTCAAATGATAGTGAGGAAGGTCGGTGCGCGAATTCGGTTTGTGTGTGTGTGATCGTGGAGACCGTTTGTCTCCTAGGTGTGAGCGGGTGCAGCGAAGTTCGAGACCGTTCGTCTCCTACGTGCGAGCAAGTGTGGCGAGCCTGCTGTCAGCCGGACAAGAGAGAGAATGAAATATACTAGACCTGGTCCCTTGTACAAGTGTACTAGAACCCTAAATGTGTTGCCCTATCTGTTCTCCTTGGTGTGCTCTTCCCCTTAGAACCAGTGCTGGAGGTACAGTTGCGGATAATCAAACACGACAACTTTCTATGCCAGGGGAACGGCTCGTGGGATTGTCTTCTTTTGTTGATAATAGTACTTCTGGAATATATTGTGAGTTTTCCACGTCATCAAGTTGGGGAAAAAATGACATAGTGGTGTCGATGACCCCTCAAAATTCCGCCGCCCCCCCTAAATCTTATGTAATCAACCTCGGAGTACCCGGAAATTGAAGCTCTCGTCAAGGGCTATCATTTGGTGAGTGAAAGAAGAAATTCTCTTGAGCCGTTTGTCCACAATTTGGGTTTGATGGCATTGATGGGAACCCCGGCTAGCTTCTATTGGCAATCACCCAAGACCAGCTTTCAAGAAGCTAAGGATCATGCATTTGAGCACTTACATGCATGCCCCCCAGAGGTCATTCAACACTTTATTCGACGCTCTTGGTGTTTCATGAGTGCTTACCGGATCGGGCTGACTGGCAGACTGGCGGCATGGGTTGTTCGAAGGCAGAAGTCCCACAGACAGGTTTCAGCAACAACATTGAAGGATTTGGAGGAGGCTGGGATGCGTACATAGTGTTTTTGCATGTCTACATAACATATAATTTATGTTGTTGTTGTCCCATATGGCTACAGAGGTACACACAATTTCGTTCAAACCTGTCCAAATTTCGCCAACCCTTATTTGTTGTGGGAAAATTCTGAAAATTGGTTTTGGGGTGTATTTCATCCTTCTGAATCTGATTCTGAATTCAGATTTGCCAAAATTTCACTCAAAAAAGCAGGATCACAGTTGTTGAGTTTGATTCCCAGTGAAAACGACAGCAAGCCAGATCGAGCCAGATCGAGCCACATGTAGTATCTTTTGGCTGGATTTATCTGGCTCGCAGATTGGCTCAGGGCTCGATGTGACTCGAAGAATTCATGCAACAATTCGAGCCAAATGTATTTGCGATCGAGCTACAACGAACTACAACGAACCACCTGCTCCTCCAACGCCCGCCGCTACGTCGCCGACCAATCCACCGCCGCATTGCCTACCAATCCGCCGCTCCGCCTACCAACCAATTCACCACGCTCCCCTGCCCGCCCCATAGTAGGCTACCTTTCTTCAAGAAATCTGTTAAATAAATTGCCAATGAGCATAACATTGTGTTAGAAAAGGAAGATAAAGCTCTTACTACATGGCCTGCTTTCATCTGAGCGTCTTTGGGGAGTTCTTGTTCTACATATGGAAGTGCCTACTATCTGAAACCCGGATATCAGAACATGGCAGGGTAGTGAAGGATGTACGCACCCGGTTCTAACATTTGAATGTGATGTAAGAAGTCTAAAAAAAGTTCCTTCCAAGCATCGCGATCGCGTTGTTCAAGAGAAACTGGATGAAGTGCAGATTCAGGGCGGCGCTACCGAGAATATAAAAATTGGAGGGTACGTACCAAAAAACTGCTGGGTCAGTATACATTCTGACTCAGGGCGTCAGTGATTCAGCCTGCAAAATCAAGACAAAGAATACTGCTACTGACCATGTCTGAGAAACGGCCGAGGCTGCGGCGGCTGCCTGTGCTTTCGAAGCTTTCTTTGCTGTACCAAGTTCTGTGCTGCGAGACTGCCATTTCTAGGCAATTGTCAGGTTCGACTGAAGAGAGGAGGAAATAGACATTACTGCGCGGGCCTCCGGGGACATTCTGCCCAGATTTTATCGAATTCCTTAGGCGCCACGGGCGAATGATGCTTGAGGTGGTCGGCATAGAATAGGTTGCTTCAGACAGTGAGTTCAATCGGATTTCTGGCTTGAATAAATACGAGACACTCACGTGGGCGTGCTTGATGTGCCGAGTCTTTTTTTGGCTTGCTTCGCGGTCTTCGTCGACGTCGCAGCTGTCGCAGACGGGATTAGCGAGCCATTGGCCTGAAAAGAATCCACGAACCGGCGGCGGCTTCGCTTCGTGCTGTGGGACCAGAGGCAGGCCCAAACTGTGTGTCACTGTATGCATGTCAGTAACAAAATGAAGGGAAGAATTGAAGACATAAACTTACAGCGGATTCACAAATTTGATTGGCTTGAAGAGAAGGATAATCAGACAGATTCAGAGCGCTCAGCCAGAGTTAGAAAGGGACGTACCTTTCCCGCACCACCGTCTGTGTTTGCAGAGGTATGATTAGAAGAGCCTCCTGCATTTGCGTTTGTGTTTGCGGGAGGAGCGGGAATGTGGGCGTTCCCATCTACCAGAGTGGGAGCAGTGATGGCGCCGTTATTGTCTATATTTGCGGGATGGGGAGTGCTGTGGGTGTTCGCGTTCGCGGAATTAGGGGCAGGATGAACGCCGGCATCATTTGAATTCGCGGGAGTAGAAGGGCTAGATTCCAAACTCGGTGGTACAAGGGGATCGTGCGAAGGAATCGTGTTTTGACCAGAGCTGGGTTCGGAAGGACTCCGAGAGGAAGAAGAGGCGGAATTGGGTGTAGGTGCCGCTGATTGCGTCGAATTGGAAGAGGAAGAGGAAGGATTTGAGGCTGCCGCTGTTTTCTGTTTTCTTCTGTTGGGTCGAGGGAGTGAAGGTCTTCCTCCTCTTCTTGGGAGCGATGGCAGATGGCGCAGAAGAGGAGACTGATGTAGAAGCTGTAGATGAAGTGGAAGTGGAAGTGGAAGCGGAAGCGGAAGCGGAAAGCGGAAGTGGAGGTGGTTTGAATCGGTGTTCTCGTTATCACTGACATTGAGCTCGAGCTCGTCCTCGTTTGAGACGTCGCCGTTCGAGTCATTGTCGTCATCGTCAGAGTCTGCGGCTTTTTGTTTCCCTTTTTTTGCGCCCTTGCCCTTGTTCTTGACATTCTTCGTATACCAGCTGGAATAGGCCGTCGTGGCCAGAAGATTTACCTTCCAGTGGTCCTTACAGAGTCGAAGTAACGGATATGCGGCATACATTTCCGCACGATGATAGTTGACGACGACGAGGGGAGCCTCACCCCATGTTTCTGGAAGTTCACCGGGGCTGATCTTCTTAATTTGATGCCAGATCGTGCTCTGGGTTTTGCGGATTGCGGACGCTTCGCGTCCCGAGACCACACACCCGTCGGACTTTTCCAAGTATTGGTGCATGACATTGATGTCCTTCGCTGCGCGGGAGCCTCCACGCTTTCCAGGCACCGAGTTCATCGTCGTGACTTTGTTCTTGGGCTTGGACTTATTGTAGTCTCCGCGAGTCCAGAAGCGGACATTGGGGTAGTCTTTGGGTTCTTCGAGCACCAACGTGCCGGGCGCAACGGGAAAGAGAGATGAAGAGGGGGTGGGAACCGCGGGGGACGGGGGCGGAGTGTTTAGAATCACGAGGGACAAGGGCTGCGACGGAGAGTTCTGTTGGCTAAAGGATATTCTGTACAGAAAGGCTTGCATAGAGTGCTGGTGATTGAATATGCAGAGAACGCACTGTAGAAGACGATGCTGCTCAAAAAGCTTATTATTGGCGTCGAGTAGATTCACATATGCTTGATTGTTAGCGGCAATAAGATCAAAATGGGATGTGGATGCCATCTGTAGCATTCTGGTTAGCTGGGACGACAGTATATTCACCACCACGCACTGCTTGTAATGATGAATTGGCCCCTTGCCACGAATTCAAACCTGAACCTGCAAGCGAAGGATGCATCTGGTTGGAGGACGTTTGGAATCCACTGGAACTGCCCTCCATAGTGTAGAGGAGGGAGGAAGAGTCGAAGGAGGAATCGAAGGCCGACCAATCCCGCGAGTCATTATAATCGGACACAAAGGGCTCAATGGGCTGGTTCTGGTTACTATATGCCATCTTTGGAACAAGAGAAGGCTTTCTAGAGGCCGAGAGGAAGAAAAGACCGCTATCGAGTCGAGGAGGAAGAGGGAAGGACGAGCTGTACGCGTTCACGTGCTTGTGACAGTTGTGATAAGTCGCGTCAAAGGCTCTTCGAACGTGGTGACTTGGCAAAATAAATTGAGGGTATTTCCAAAAATTGATAGTTACTCTTTGTGCACACATGATACCAGAAATGGATTTTCCGAAGCATTCGAGATGTAAAAAACAGTAAGAACAAGTACCAAAATCTTGACCGTTGATTTTCAAATCAATCAATTTATTCTTCCTCGATATCCTCTTCAACCCCACCATGAGAGAAATATTGATCCCAGTTTCTCACCAACAAAATATGCTCCCTCGTCCCCAATCGGAATCATCGCAACCCCCGCCTGTATTTGAGTGATATCAATCACCTCCAGGGCTTCTTCACCGAAGTAGTCGCATTGTGCCACAGTACCAAAGGACTCTTGCAAAAAATCGGCATCTGGGTCTGAATAAACCGAAACCAGAGCAAGAGATTTCGTCTTGCCTGTCCTATTAATTTTGGCTTGAAAGAAGAATTCTACTTCAGTATAATGTATGTGATCGTCGTCCTCGGCACGATACTAGATCAAGAGCGTAAGAAAATGAGCAGAGAAGAAGAGGTCTAGAATTTACCTTGACATTTCGGGCAAGTCTTGGACTCGTTAGCTGGGACTCCTTCAACACGGAACGAACAATCTGTCCATTTGGCAACCGCAGATGACCCCATCTCGCAACACGCGGTTTTCCAACCCTCTTGTGCCGTTTCGCCCTCTTCTTCCTCAAATTATTCCCGGATTGTTCTGCCGTAAATCCCCTCGATGGTCTGACAGTACTCGTCGCGTGGTCTGAGAAGGACGAAGCCATTTTCCAGGTCGAGGGAACCGTGAGAGAGGGGCTTCCCTGTGCGAGAGCAGGGATCATGGCAGTGAGTGCATTTACTCGACATCGTCTCATCCCACGCTGAGAAAGATTTGCGTATGGGTTCGAATGCTGCTTGATTTCCTCGCCCAGATTCCCAATCGTTTCTTTCCAATGTCCACTGGCTACGATATCCTCCGGGACCAATGTGGATTGTCTCAGGGACAATGTGGGGCAGCGCATGAATACTTTGGCGACAAAAATGGAGGCATGACACTTTGCGCTGATAGTAGAGCACCTCGAACTCCTCGGCAAATTCACAGAATAATCTGTGAGCAAGAATAAGTTGCTCGCGAGGGATTTTACGCTGCCATACAATCCGCAACCCTGCAACGAACTTGCAAAAGTGTGTCCAGTATTTCTCAGGGAGGATATCGCGAAGGAGGGCGGGGCAAAAGGACATAGAGATATGTCAGGAACTCCTGGGCTTTGTATCCACTGTTCATCTTCTCAGCTGGATTCTGCGGCGGTCTATCAAAACAGCCAGGAAGGTATTTTGCGGCTCGGGCGACATCTTCGCCGTGAGTTTTCCAAACATCGCCAACGAGAACCCAATCCCAGCTGTCTTTGTCGTCGTTGGGATCGCATGGTAGTGTACCACGCCACAGGGAAATCAGAAGATCTGGGATATTGAGGGCAAAGAGGTGCATGAAATCGGAGAAGCATCGTGGGACTGGGAATATCCGATCTGGAGGTAGGCCACTGAAAATACTCGGTCCGACAATACCTGAGAGCAGTTTGATTAAGAATGAAGATAGGAAGACAAAGAATTGAGTACCTGTCTCGAGTCGGTTCTCTTGATAATCTGTAATGGTCGGGGAAGAGAGTACTTTATGAAGGCACGACTCGTATTCCTCGACATTGACGGTGAGAAGGTGCCGACAACTAACATCATCGTGAGTCCGGGGATCAAAGAACCGGGATAGACACGTATTTTCTTGTAGCGTATATCGGGGCAAAGATCGGCGACAATCCAGATGTAGATCCAGCAATCGGAACCCTTCATCGCATAAAGCTGGGCCCGTCAATTGAGAAAATAAGAATCATATCTTTCTCCTTGATTTTACCATCCTTCACAGCACGAATGTAGTCTTCGCCCGAGAAGAGGTCGTCATATTGCTTTAGGACACCGTCATTCGCCTCCAACTCGCGCAGTATTTCTGCTGTCTTTTCTGACCTGTAACGCATTGCTTTTGCACCCTTCTCGCTTCGCCACAGTGCCTGCAGCTGGGACCGAGGGGAATGGTGTGATAGGTCTTTCGTGAAATTTTGGTGACACCACCGCTATCAGGGAGCCATTGCGGATCCCAACGTGATTCACCGCATTCCGAGCATGAATCTGCATCTGCCCTCGGGCCAGTGAATGCGACGCAGGAATTGACACACATATCCTTAACGATGGAGACAACACCAGTGAGTTCAGTGATTTTCTGTTTGATGAGGTGATGGGAGAGCATGACGCAATTGGGAAAGCGGCGTATTATGTTGGCGCGAACATCGGTATAAGCCTTATCCGAGGCATTCGTGAGAGAAAGAAAATTTTCGATGGAGAGGAGGAGGTCGGGATCGGTGTCGACATCAAGAACTTCTTCAATGGGATTTCTTAAGCAGTGAAGTGTGTCCGCATCGAGATCGCTATCATCAAGAGACGCGGTTTTCAAAAAGTCGATATATGCCTGATCTATTTTCAAATTATCTAGAACAATTTTGGGAGGGCCGCGCGGAAGCGGGATGTGCGGGGAGGGGAGGAGCCGGAGGAGCCTGCTCTGCAGGTCGTGGCGGAGATGGTTCTCGCGGTGAATTTCCACCTGGGAAAAAATCGGGATCTGGAGAATTTTGGTCATCGTGATTGGATGTGTTCTGGGGATGGGTAGGATGTAAGAGAAAAAAAGGAAACAATAAGACTGTGTGCTGAAAGGAAGAAAAAATGAAGCTTTACCTCCACTGGTCTGTGAGATTTTTTCTTTCGTTTTCGGGACGAGCCGGCCTCATTTTGGGGTGTGGGTCTTTTTTCTGTGATAGACACGATGCCTTCGAAGGCTCCCAACGGGACGAATTGGCGGGTTAGACGGTCTATCAAAAGTCCGTTTGGAAACGGGTTTCCCGCCTTTGCAGTACGCAGTGCAGGTGCACCAGTGTGAAAGTGTGTCGCCATTGACAGGTTCTGTCATTACACCGCAGATCGCATGTGGCCGTCCGCGCACAACGAGAAAAAGCAATGAGAGTACAATGACGGAAGCAAAAGGTGTCGTCAAGCAGTACAAAATGTGCACTTGTTTTGATCTGACTCGATTTGGCTTGATGCGCTCGATCTGGCTCGATCTGGCTTGCTGTCGTTTTCACTGGGTTTGATTGTCCACAACTGTACGACGGATATCGCGCAGACAATGACACCAACGTTGTTCGGATGGCGAGCGAGACGACCTGTCTCAAGGAGTACGGACGGCGATTTGGATGTGGTGGCTTCTCTCTGGGCCTGTCTTCTACAGAGCGATGCTCGCGAAAACAGTTGTCCTAATCGAGGAAGCCTGGATGTGTGACACCGGGTCCGGTGAGGAAAGACCCTGTAAACAGAGGTGTGGGAGGTGAGACACCAACGCGCAGGCAAATATGAGAGATGTGGCCTGTCTCCAGCCACGAAGGCGAGGAAGAAGGGTGCACGAGGACGAGGTACAAGTTCGGGGGAAGACTGGGGGTACCCCTTAGATTGAGTGAGACTTGTACAGTGAGTGGGGAAGACACTGAAACGGCGTAACACCAATGCGCAGCATCTAGTGCTATTTTTGTGATTCCTATGATCAGTATTTATACAACGGGAAGCAGCTAGCACTTCTGTCGTTACTAGCTACCTTGCTAGTACACAGACCACTTGTTAGGTGATATAAAGGAGAGTCAGAGAGAGCCCTAACTGCTGACTGTAGCATGGGACTTCACTAGTGTGACACGCTAGCTGCTAGTCAAGTGTACAAACCACCAGGGATTAAACCACTGCCTAAACATTCATTGAGATATGACCTAGGAGACTCAAGTAGTTGAGGGATGGCTTGCTACAGAGCTAGCAATAGTCTTGGAAATGGGAATTGACAATGGATGTATGACTAGGAGACGGCGCCTGGAGCTAGCACACTCGGTGCGGATCTAGATTGTACTATCTAATCTCTAGATAAGGGCTAGAGGCGGTGAGGGGCGGAGCGATCCGGCTAGCACCGGCTAGGACCCTCAAGATGCGATGTCATAGACACCTACGAGATGCGGCATGATGGCTAGGGCCTGAAATGGGCAGCCAGCTCGAGTGAGATAGCAGGAGGGCTATTGGGCCGGAGATAGATTGATTGACGAGACTGTAACAAGACTCGGCAGACTGATCGACGCTCTGACAAACTAGAGATGATCTAGGACACCGGTGACAGACCTGGTATTGGGGCACCCGGGCATTTATTCAAATCTGCTCGAGTTGCAACATACTATAATGTACTTCATTACATTACGACGTCATCTCACAAGGGCTATTGCTGGCCTGAGCAGTTAGCTAAAAGGGATATAATGTGTCTCGAACCATTAGAAAGGCGCCGGACAACAATCCTGGTAAAGGGTTGAAGTGGGAAGTCGCTAATGGAGCAATCGCGGAAAGTGCCTTACCATCCTGGGAACGGATTGGGGCTACTGCACATCCCTGACTAAGGCGTATTACGAGGGAACATCCTTCTGAACCAGAGGGATTATTGTTGAGCATCATCTGACGTCTCCAGGGCTGCCAAGAGGAGGCTGGACTTGGTCGACCTACCAATTGACTAAGAAACCATACTCAGGTACTGGGAAGTGGCGGCTATCACGATTTTCAGACAAATCACTTAAGCGGTTCAAGGAGGAACCAGTTGGGCGGACGGTTACCAAGGAGGGTAACGATGTGCTGACGAGGAGGTCGGCTAAAAAGTGACATATCAACAATATCCCATCACGGACGTTCTAAGCGATGTAGATCTTGACTCATTGCTAAGCTCGGCTCGTTGATGTTTCTTATAAATCTCTCTCTATTTTACTAATCACTTGATATCTGGCAGGAGTTCATCGGCTAGCTGCCGTACCACTAGTCATATACCCTGAACCCTATTGCACTTTTGTATCTGTCTCGTTTATATTTAGAATCCTGTAACGTATATAAGTGGATGGTTATGGGAGGAGCGCCAGTGAATCTCACCCCACCTGTTGGACGCGAAGTTACTAGACTTCACGCTTAACCGGTAGAGTAGTCATTCATTCGGAGACACCCAGAAGCTATACCAAGTTTCGTTTGTTTTCCCTGTTTGAATATTATCTGTGTTGGATTTGGCTCTTTATAAACGACGCGTGAACATATTGGATAAACGGAACGGACACGTGGAATATAAGGAAACGGATCGGACTTGACAATTGGTTGTAAATCTCGCAAGGATTAGCAATCACGGATACTATTTGGAATCGGGATTCATAAGAATCACTTGCTTTACGCATCGGAGTACTATCTCCAAACCTAGACCCACATCATACAAAACCGTTGAACATAAAATCTCGTCTGTCTATCGCAACTGCGCCTAGAACGGATTCGAGCAAGTTTTATCTATACGACTTGTAGGCCTGTAAAGTCTTGCTTCTTAAAGAGAACTAAAGTTCAAATTGCCACAATCTATACTGGATTGGAACCCCGAACTTGCACGAAGACTATAGTGTTTGAGTTGTTGTAGTCGCATTATCGAACCGCGTATTCATTTACTAGGTTTGTTTTGTGGTTATTTCACCGCTAGCCCCATAGTCAGTGTTTCACCGGCTACAACGCCGGGTCGCCTAGATGTGGTCCTTGGCTATGAGAGATGCTGAGGATCTGCGATATACTCACGAACAGTCGCTAGATGGTCAGCTAGGCCGACTTCGCACAACCTAGACAAGACCCAAAACCAACAGCAGTCGTTTCATTGGCTGACCGTATCTCATCACCTCATATTTGCTTATTGTATTATTCAGCTTGCTTTTCACATGTATTTGGAACCTAGTAGTATACAAGGGAGCGCAGGATGGACTAGCACCTCAGATTATCGCACCCCAGACTTTGGATGAAGCTGGTGTTGGTGGTTTCAGGCTGCTAGTGAAGTTTGTCACATTACCTTACTTGTAATAGTCTTTATATTGGAATCAGTAACTGTTGACTCTGGAACATTGAGTGATTAAGTTAAGGATTTCGTGTTGTTGGTGCTAAGCAGACCTCCACATATAAAATAAAGGTGTTCTCTTCGAGAACTAGCTGCAGTTTGCACTAGTGACTTTGCCTTCACCCCGATATAGACAGAATCTCTGTTGTAGTGTGTTGGATCGCTTGCTAGGTGGATTGTGTGTTGGCTCGAGCCTACTAAGTAGAAGACGGACTAGGTGCCCCCACCTCTAGTTTGGCTATAACTTGTCAGTTACTTCGCCTTCACCCCGATATAGATGGAAGCTCTGTCGTAGTGTTTTGGGTTGCTAGCTGGACGCTTGTAGTGAGCTAGTGCTGATAAAAGCGGAAAGGTTCCTGTTCCCGGTTAAGGAATAGGTCAGCGGTCAAGGATAGTCTTGCCGTTTGAGACTTGAAGTCTTTTGGAGTTAGCCTCAGTAGTCTTTGGGTATGCCCTTAGCGAGGATTTTCACAAACCTACAAACCTCCGCCCTGGTGTTCTCGACCTAACGGTCCAGCCATCTTGTATTCACCCCATATAACAAACCCCAGACCATCCCTAGGTTCCTAGCAGTGTTGTTGTTGGCGGTTGCGTATTGCTAGTTCGTTATAGAGTGTGTTGCATAAAGCCTATAAATCAAACTTGTGTTTGTTCAAACCTGCTGGTCGCATACTACAGCCCAGACCCGAACTCACAAAGAGAAGCACTTGGATCTTTGGAGATAGATTGTTGTAGTTGGTTGTTTTTGGTGTTTGTTCGCAATACCATTCAGCTAGCTATTTCTGGTCATATAATAAGTGCACTGTTTCAGTGGTTGCTGCTTTGGTGGTGGATTCTTCGGAGTTGGCAGGTGGAAATGTACAGCATGATCACACTGCGCCATTGACTGGGTCGCCATATGAGAATGACAACTCAGACAATGAATACTGGTGTCATATTTAATCTAGCTACCTCTTTGCTGTGTAGTTCTGCCCCTCAATCTCAATATTTTATTATACGAGTGACCAAGTGGCAGAGACGGCATCCATGGGCTGATGGCATCCGTGGCAAAAAGATGCGCAGGCAACTTTTGTGGCAGCCATGGCAGCTTGGTTTGGCTGCCACCAGTGCCATTGATCTGTTGTCATGAGGCAGTTCCGTTCAATGGCGTCATTTGAGGATCATTACCTGCCTGTCTGAAACCTTGTGGCCTCAACGTGGCCTCCCTGTCTCGAACACCATGGCCAAGTCGACAAATTCAAAGCAAAAGCACCGTGCTGCACCAATGAATCAACAGGTGAAAGTACCGGTACCAGTCAGAGATGTGAATGGGCGGACCAGTCTCAAGTTACAGGTCCTGAAAACCCAAGAACGGACAGAAATTCAGCAAGAGACGCAAAAGGAGATAGAAGAGCAGGAGCGAGGTGGGCTCTTTATTTGAAAAGCCATACCAGTATCACTAACCTGAGCTGCTAGCCTGGTCAGCGAGCACCCGGAAGGTCATTAACGACATCCGTGATATCCCTGACGAGGAGGGAGGTGAATGGCAGGATGACGACAGAGATTTCACATACGGGGACGTGATTGACGGTACCATCCCAATCAATATCAGCCATGGTGGTGGGGAAATGCAGGATATGGCACAGGCATTATCTGACGACCTGCATGGCAAAGCCAGACGGTGGGCTCTCTTTGTCTATGCTTTAAAGGGCATTAAGCAAGGCATGTTTAGGAAACATCAGGACACACATTACCGGTCGGATGTGGTTCAGCGCCGAGTCCTTGGCTTCCGTGCTCAGATGAAGGAAATGGTGGATGCGTATATGGCATTTTCTGCTGCTCAAGGAGAGCATGACATGATACAGGGACCAGTGCCCCCTTCAGACGATATGGTGGAGAATGAGTTCAGGGTGATGGTTGTCAATGTTTTTGGTGCGGTGTTTTGTTTCAAGCGGAATAGTTCTAATGCTATAGCCAGATACCTATACTGTGGATGCACCTATCCTCAGTACAGACACATATATCACCTCCTCCCTGGTTGGGCAGGGCTTGATCCCCTGCTCACCATGGAAGCCCAAGCAGGCTGTGTCCTAGAAATGTTCCGTCTCACACACCTACGGTGCCCAGCTCTTGGGGCTCAAGCACAGATCAAAACACTGGCAGATCTTCATGGGACAGCCTTTAAGCCCTACAGCGCTCAATGATTCACCATCTGCTTTGACTTGTACTTGGAGATCTTGGATAATGCGGAGAAGCATGTGAAGATGGCACTCGGCCGTGACACACCTGGCTGGCACCTAAAAATGGATGCCCAGCCTGCATGTTGCGACCGTGCAGTTCCGGCTCCGTTCCGGTCTGGTTCTGGTCTCCGCCTCCTTCCGTCTTCTGTCTTTTCCGGACGTGTCTCGTACTTCCGGTTCACGTCCGATCCAACTGCTGTTGCGTCCGGCTTTGTCCGTTGACACACGCCCTCGGGGTTTTCGCAATGAAGGTCTTCTGAGTGTTCCCCGCATCAACCATATGACCTATGCAACTATGCTTCCCTCTTATTGTTCTTATTGTCTTTTACATTACTTATTGTCTTTAACATACTTCTTTCTGAATTAGGACTATCTCCGTATTTACTATAAATACGTATTTTCTTCTCCTGTATCTTTAGTTGAAAATTAACGTGCTTTGCCTTTGCATTGCTCTGTCGTCCATCCTCGCGTTCCTCCTTCGCGTAAGCCAAGTTAGTTGGTGTACCCGCTATCCTCGTGGTATCACTTCTGGCCTTATTCCGTCTTCCAGCCTTTCCGTCTTCCGGCCTCCGTCTTTCTTCCGGCCTTTCTGGACACGGATATAACACTGCACCTACAAGCTGAAGGGGGAGGACAAGCTTATCTTCATCATGCTGCTTCCCATGGACGGTAATGACTCGCTCAAGCGCATCCTGAGGAAAGATAAAGGGTTCAATGAGGATGATGTTGCCCATAGAGGAGACTCTGAGCGTGCCGATCCAGAGCTGCAGATGCAGGGTGGTGACTATCTCATGTTCCGTGAGAGGGTGGATCATTGGACAAAGGAACAACTTGCTGAGGAGGTCAGAATCCCAGTAAGTGGTTGTTTATGGCAATGGGATTCATGGCACACATAGCCACAATATGCAGTTCATAATGCCCTAGAGTCTAGGGCCCCTACCTATGATTAATCCCTAGAGTTTAGGGTCCCCCTAAGTCCGCCGGTTTGATCAGCCGAGGTCTAGACTCTAGGGCAGTAATAATATTCTGACCAGCCAGATATAATATTAATTCCCCTGGAGGCTAGGGCTGGGCCCATGGCAAAATTAAGAGGCTAGATATGGCTATTATAGAAGATTAATGTACCAAAAGACCTCTGGCCGGCTGGCCATAATATTTTTTTACCCAGCCAGCAGGGTTTGGCCAACCAGGTTATATAGGGTATAATATTATACTCCCTACTGGCCTGGGAACGGCTGATAATCAAAGGAATATTAGATATCCTAGATGTTAGGACTTGGCCGACTAACCTTTCCACAGACAATAATATTATTTGCCCTAGATGCTGGGGTCTGGCCAAGAGGTGTAATAATATTTTATGCCCAGCTCACTTGGCCCTGGCTGGTGTGAAGAAGAATATTAGACACCCTAAGCAGTAGGACTCGGCCAATCTACCCTTCCACAGACAACAATATTATTTGCCCTAGACACTGGGGTCTGGCCAATGGGTGTAATAATATTTTATGCCTAGCTCACTTGGCACCGGCTGGTGGGAACAAGAATATCAGACACCCTAGACAGTAGAACTCGGCCAACCGACCTCTGTACAGATGATAATATTATCTTCCCTAGATGTTAGGGGTGGCTGATGGGTATTTCAATATTTTAATCCCAGGAACTCTGGTGTTAGCGGGTGGGGATAACAATATTAAGCACCCTAGACAGTAGGACTTGGCCAACCAACCTCTGTACAGATGTTAATATTATCTGCCCTAGGTGTTAGGGTGTGGCTGATGAGTATAACAATATTTTAATCCCACAAACCTTGGTATCAGCTGGTCCTGGTCATAATATTACACACCCTACAGGGCAAGGCTAGGCCAACCAGGCCCTGTACAGACAATAATATTATCTACCTCAGATTTCAGGGGCAGCCGATGGGTATATCAATCCAGAAACATTGGTGTTGGCCGGTGGGGATCATAATATTAAGCACCTTAGACAGTAGGAGTTGGTCAACTGACTTACAGACAATAATATTATCTACCCTAGATGTTAGGGGTAGCCAATGGGTATATCAATATCTCAATCCCAGGAACTCTGGTGTTGACAAGTGGCAATAGTAATATGAAGCACCCTAGACAGTAGGACTCAGCTGACCCACCCTCCCACAGACAATAATATTCTTCACCCCTGGACCCAGGATTTGGCCGATGGGTATAATAGATATTTGGAGCCCAGGACACTTGGTCTCGGCTAGTGGTGACACTAATCTTAGATTGCTTGGATAAGAGGTTCAGCCAACCTGCCTTGGTACAGACAATAATATTGCCAGCCCTAGACACTAGGGTATGGCCAATAGGTAGAATAATATTTCAAGCCCAGGTCTCCTGGTATTGGCTGGCAGGGATAATAATATTGAACATCCTGGATAGTGCACCTCACACTGGGGGCAAAGACCAAGGCACCCGAAAACCAGGTGCGTTACATGCATGTGGTCAGCGACTGGGATCAGTGAAGAACAAAGTGTCAATCACCTCTTTGGCACCTTTGTTTTCGGCTTTGAATTTGCCCCAGAAACAAAGGTGCCATAAAGATGATTGAGACCTTTGTTCCATGTGTCGACCACATGTGGAACACATGCGTGTAACGCACTTGGGTTCCACATGCATCGGTCTTTGCCTGCAGTGTCAGCTAACCCACCCATGGACACGTAATAATATTATTTGCCTCAGGTGTCAAGGTTAGGCTGGTGCATGGGATTATATCATATTCCCTGCAAGGCTGGGCTCAGCTGATGGATTCACAAAATATTGTTTCTCATTGATCTTAGGTTTTGGCTGAAGTACAAAACATATTGGACTTCTACAGAGATATCTTTAGCATCTCCACTGCACAGCTGGTGATAAAGACACAGAAACAGCAGACACCAACTCTTTCCGAAAAGATAGGTTTATTCGTGTTGCAAAAGACCTAAATAAAAAGCAGGTACCAGGAGTCGAACCACTGACCTTTATAGAAGAAGTTGGTCCATAGGAGTTGGCCAAGGTTATTACCTCTACACTATATAGCTGTTCAATATTTTGGCTTTTGAGCCCCCACAATCTGCCTCCAACCATCTCTGACTCACCTGTGCCAAAGCTATGACCAAAACAAGTACAAAGACTGGTAAATACTGGCAACACAAAAAGATGGCATCTTGTCCATCAATCCACAACTCTTCTCTCTTCTCTCCTTCCATGTCCGCCTCTTATTTTCCATCCTTGGTTTGTCTTACACCAGTGAGTTGTCCTACATCTGTTTCCTTTCCCCCCTCTTCCCCTTTCTACCATACCTCTGTCCTCTGCTGCTGTCCTTGTCCCAATGCCCACTTGGTAGTCCCTGACTGAGGCCTGATCAACCTCTGTTCATACTGCTCATATTGCACCGTGGCTTGGAACCAGCATGACAGGGTATTCTTTCTGTTCACCTCCTTCACATATTGGGTTCTGGGGGCTACTGTTTGGGATCTGGGGCTCCTGGTTATCTCTTGAGTGTCTGAGCAGCCCATATAGGCTTGAGTGTGCTTGAGTAACCTATGCCTGTTATGGTGGCATGCTAAATTCAGCAAAACCTTTCACTGGCCTAGACATCATATGCGTGTCAGCCAAATGCCTGTTATGGTGGCATGCTAAATTCAGCAAAACCTTTCACTGGTCCAGACATTGTATGCCTGTCAGCCAAATGCCTGTTATGGTGGCATGCTAAATTCGGCAAAACCTTTCACTGGTCCAGACATCATATGCGTGTCAGCCAAATCAATGCTTGTTGTGGTAGCATGCTCACTTCAGCAAAACCCTTCATTGGCTGTATGCCATGTGTGCATCTGCTATTCTCATTTTGCTTCTTTGGTGGCCTGACATGTTTTTGGTCAAATGCGGTGAGCATAAATTCTTTTGGCACTCAAATTCTGATGTTCACCATAGTGGGATATGTACAAAACCAGGTAAGCTCATAAATTGTTCGGGTGTTGGTTTTGATGGTTTTTATTCCAGTGCAATCCCCCCACTTTTTCTGTTTTCTTTTTTGTTTTTATTTACATTTCCTGCTCTCATCTATTACCATGTATTACATATGGGGGTGTGTTGCTTGTTGTTTTGGATACAGTGTCTGCAGCACTGTATCCAAAACAATGAGCATCATCACTCTCTTTTCCTTTCTTTACCTTGCTTGTATCCTACTTGTATTATATATTGTTTGTCAAATGTACAAAAGTGCCTCCAAGACCCATTTTTTCAGCACCTTTGAAGGGCTAACCCTAACCCTAGATTGGCTTAGTTCTTACAAAGCTCCAAAACTTTTTCCAAGGGACTTTCCCTTTTGGGACACTACCACATTTCATCCCAAAAAGGTAATTTCCACAAACATTTACTCCCTGGACCGCCCTTTAACCTTTGTGGCTAGTCCAAAGTGGTAATTATCATGATGAAAAGCTTCTGGATGGTATTAGAGAACAAGTTGGGGCAAAGGACTGCCCTGTGCTGATGCTAATGACTCAACTGTTAGGATTTGTTCTCTCCTATAATGAGTCTGCATAGACCCTGTGGAGGAGGTATCTGGACATCAATAATGGTATATTGTGATGTCGTATAAAAATATACTTCAAATTCCGATCAGGCGTGTCGTTTGCCACGGAAAGTGAATGAGTGAGGGATTTCGTGTATCTTGGTAAACAGATGTGGTTTGACTGTACTTCCAGATAACAGAAGAATATTTCCTGCAGGACGTATCGGCAGCAGAAAATCACTAGACACACTTTGTTTTACTGGAAATGAGTGATTTGTTCAGGGACCTGTGGAAAGCAGAAAATTCAGTAATATCCAGGCAAAATCAGTATTCGTGTTGTGAATGGTCTACACCGACCGGAGGGCGAGATAACTAATAAGCAGCAGCAGATAGGCAGTGTGTTCGGGTTGTTTGGAGGTGAGTTCAACGCTGCACAGATTGTAGCAAAACTCTTGTATTTTCTGTTGGCTGAAAACAGGGTACAAAAGGAACTACTAATCAAGTGCTTTTCACAGGTCTTTTATACAAGTCCAAGAGGCGTGAGAACAGGAACAAAAGTGGATATCATGAGAAAATTGTCATGGGGAGGAGGCTGAATGGGTATGAAGCATATGCTTTAAAAGATGAACAAAAGATGAATATATAGAGAAGATGATATGAAACACTGATACCGCATGGATGGTGCGATGAGTCTAATTTGCCATTAGTTTGGGACAGAATAGGCTATGCTCCTGATCCCAGTAGCTATAGGAAACATGTGGTGGCTGTCGGAAAGATGGAAACCACGGGAAATGAGTATAATGGAGCAAAGGTGATTGGCCAGGGACTTGGAAGATGATCTATAGTTCCGCATGCATTTTGAAATATTTTCCCAGCACACAGGGAGGGTGCAAAGCGCAGAAAACTGGCGGAAATCCAATGTGGGATGATGCAATTTTGCCGGGGATCATGAAATCCCCTGTTTGAGCGATGCCGATGATAAGCCAGTAATTGGGCCATGGTTAGATATACGTAATTTTGCGTGTTTCTAATCGTGCTCATTGCTGAAACTGTTGTTTCTATGCAACAGTACTGGTTCCTGGTAGCTGTTGGGCGAACCACAGAGAAACGGGTGGACATTCTAAGGAATTAGAATGTCCATTGGCTAGTCTCACCCTGAAAACCGTAAGGGAAACGTGCAGCCAATTAACAAGTAAAGGAACTTCGTTTGACTTGTTTCCAACATCCACTCAAACAACGGAAACGGGTCAAGGGAACGGGAGTTGTGCAATGTATTGTGTTGTGTTGGGACGCTAAGGAGACGCGCTGGGTCATGGGTGTTCCGGTTGCTAGAGTTGCCGGTTTCCATCGAATGCGGATACACCGAAACCGGTGGTCGGCTATTCCGATCCGGATCACAACTCAAAAGGTGTTCTTAGGTTCTTTCTCAAGAACCCTTTCTGGGAAACACCGCAGAAACGGGTATCTACTGAAACCTACAAAGGAGTATTATCAAGTTCCGCACTTGGAACAGAGGGGAGAACAGAGTTGAAGCAGAAACAGGTCGAACAAGTGCAGTGCCGATCTATTGGTGATCGACACACCCTCTGAATAATACAGGGGTGCTGCTGACGGGTTCCTGCCTCGTAATTGGCAAGGGAACATGGCGTGCTCGCAGTTGGGAACCAATGGGATGCGACGCTCGGAAGAACAACCGACGGAAACATGGTTAAAGAGGCGGATAAACGGACTTTTGACTCATTGGGATTGTGTTTTGGGCTTTGTAACAGTGTCTTGGCGGTTGTATAAGTATCCGAGGGTGTTTTCTACGATGGACACAGCATCGTCCCCCGAACTAGTAGGCTATACGCTTGCGCATTGGGTTGATCTGGGATCCTCGGCGAACGCACTCTTATAGAGTAGCACTATTAGTCGAAATCTTAATTGTTTCTGAATCATATATTATTCTGGAAACGCACTTGGGCTTTGCCTGGAAACTGTCTGAACTCTGAGAATCTGTTGGATCTGGGACTCTGTTGAAAGAAATGTTATTGTTGTTGTTTGCGGAGCGGGTTTCAGAAAGTACCGTCAAGGGAAAACTTTGGAAACGTGACTGCTGGCATTGCTCAGAAAGTACCTCTTTAGGGAAAGCTCTGTGAACGTTCTTGGCCTATAAACTAGGGGCCTTACTTGAGTCTACGGGACTACTTTAAACTTGTTTCTCTGTCGCTTGGACACACACATACACACACTGCGAAGCTATAAATCTACCTTGTTTGGAAACAACGTTTCCACTGTGTCTAGAAACACGTTCTACGCAGTTTGCTCTACCATCTCCTTGAGATACGAAACCTCTCCCTACAACCTTTACAAGGCCCTGTACTAGGGGCTGTAACTCGTCGGGATCTTTGGAAACGTGCATATATTGCCGTTTGATTTGTTTGTTGGTTGTTGGAACAGTCTCTGGACTGTTTCTGTGCCGCTCTCGAGTCAAGTGGGGTTATTTGTGTGTTTCTCATATAGGTTCTGAGCACATCAATCACCGAAATGCCAAGTGGTTCGAAGGTTAATTCGGAAGTATGTGGGAACTTGATTCAAGAGAATGGTGGTATTTCTCCTGTTCTGAATACTGTTTGCATGATCAAAACAAGTGCAGTTCCACAATATGTTGCACATCCAGAGTGCAGAGAATGTTGTGTGATTTCAGTGATTTCACAATTGTGGTATCACAATATATACACTATGAGAGTGTCCCAATCCATCTGAATAAGCTTTTGGAAGGACATGGGTGCTGTAAGGTCTACATCAGAAACGGCTTGTTCAAACTGGTACCTACCCTGTAGCTGTCTGGGAGTTCTAAACTGCAGGCCTGCTGGAAACCACATTCATAAACAATGTGATTGTGAGCAATGAACTGTCAGAGATGTCAGCAGCTGAAGATATAGCATGATTATGTGTGACATCAATGTGTAGTGCATTTAGCATTATTGAGTGTTTTCCAAAGCCATCAGACAGCTCCCACCCATTCAAAAATGTTCGCCCAGGATCCAACCCAAAGATTGTGGCCCATGTTCCAGTATAAAGCCACCTATGTCAAATAACATTTTTCAATCATTTGGATAATAGGGCACAATGCAGTGAAGCTGGAGTGAAATGAAGTATTTGAGAAGCAACAGACAGTATGTAACTCCAGTATTGTTCATTATTTTGAATGTTTTGACCAAGTTTTGGTCAGACAGTGTTTTGACTACTGTACAAGCCACAGGCACAAAGTTGTAGTTCAACCCGCAAACTCACACCGGGGGCAAAAGCCAAGACACCTGGATTCCAGGTGCCTCCGGGGCATGTTCTCCGCAGGTCGTGAGCTGGTGGACAAAGGACCGATAAAGGTCCTTGGGTGGACAAAGAATCAACATAGGCGAGACAAAGGGCAGGCAGGATTTTCACCACCAAGCAAATCTTGCCTGTCCTTTGTCCCTCCTTTGTCTGTTCTTTGTTGACCTAAGGACCTTTGTAGGCCTTTTGTATTCGACATTGCAGCCTTTGGACCACATGCCTCGGAGGCACCTGGATTCCAGGTGCCTCGGCTTTTGCCCCCGGTGTCAATAACACAATATCCTCAATACTTGACCAAAATGTCTCAAATAAAGCAAAATATGGGACATTCAGTTTGTCTCGTGTCATTTCGAGTCTCCATTTCACACTAACTGGTCTACTTGACCCTCAATTGTGCAGAAGAGTTAGAAATGTCACTTCAGAATTCTGGTCCACAAAGTCCCATATCAAGGCAAATTTTGTGTTAAAACTCTTCTTTAAATGCCCAATTTTCGTTCTGAGTGGGCATAAGCACTCTCATAACCTTGGGGCAAGCAGAATAAGGTGAACATAGACTTCCAGGATCATCATGTTCATACAGAGTCTGAGAGTTTCACTGAGTGCTGAGCTGCTCCAGGAGACATTATGCTGGGTGCACCAACATTCAGGAATGTGCTTGAGAGATTTGGGATGATTATATACTATCAAATGGTACAGTCCTGCCCATCCCTGATGTAACTGAAATCTGTGCTGGACAGCGCTTAGAATCCAATGAATGAGCACCTGACTATTCAGATAGCATCAGAGGGTAAGTCAGGGCCATCAGGAATGTCAAATATGCTTTCAGAGCAAGGGTATTGTGGTGGGAACTGAAATTGAGTTGGAGAACCCATATGTTAGTATCAAATGGCTGCCTTCTGCTTGGCTGTGAATTCAGCTCACAGGGTATCAAGCATGGTAAAGGCAATTTAGGAAGAGTGAAAATGGTCAAACGGTAGTATAGGGAGCAAACTTTAGTAATAATTGCCTTTTTGGGATGAAATATGGTAGTGTCCCAAAAGGGAGTCCCTCAGATTGCCTGTGAAAACTCAAGTTGTAGGGCTTTGTTTAGAGTCATTTATCCCATTGGCAGCTTCATTAGCTGATATCAGGTCCACAATATCAATCTGATGGCTATAAGGACCACGAGATACCATGTTGGTGGGCACAAACTAGATTACAGATGGTGTTTGTGCTGCAAAAGTCAATATATTGAGTCTCGAAATGAATAGTAAGACGTGTTCTGATCATAGGAAAATGCAATGGTAAAATAAATAACGCATATCCAAGCAAGGGGAGTGAGTCAAATCAAGGGATCAGATGTGCAAACAAATAAGCCAAGGTTGATGGTTGGAATCAAGTTCCTGTGTAGTGTAGAGCATCTTTGCCACTGCTAGAGCCATTTGAATCAAAAAATCAATATTTTCCTCTTTTAGATTGAGTCAAGTGGCTCTGAGTCACCCCAAGTTGACTTCCTTTAACTTACAGGTCACATCAAGTCACGCTCCTGACTTAACTTTGACTCAATTCAAGTCAACTTTGAAAGTCAACTTGGGGAGGCTGAGTTGCAAGTCTTGAGAACATTACACAGCATTGGTGTGACTTGCTGGACAAATTGAGTGATTGGAAAGCTGCTGATTTCTTGAAACCTGGAGCTACCAGCTGATACCAGGCCATCTGGGCTCAAAATATCTGGGTCCTAGGTTGAATAATATTAGTGTCTGTGGGAGGGCGGGTTGGCCAAGCCTCACTGTTGGGGGTGCTTAATATCATTATCTCTACTGGCCAAGACCGAAGTTCCTGGGATTGGAATATTGGGCCCCAACATCTAGGGTAGATAATATTATTGTCTGTGAAAAGGTATGTCAGCTGAGTCCTACCGTCCAGGGTGTCTAATATTTTTCTCTCCACCAGCCGGTGCTGAGTGACGTGGGCATATAAGATTATTACACCTGCTGACAGGACCCCCGCATCCAGGGAAGATGATATTATTGTCTGTGGAAAGGTAGATCAGCCAAGCCCTACCACTTAGAGCTGGCATAAATATTACAGCTGTCAGCCAGACCCCAGTCTCTGAAGTATATTATTTTCTGTGGAAAGGTAGGTCGACCGAGTCTACCATTTAGGGTGTCTAATATTCCTCTCCCTGCCAGCTAGTGCCAAGTGAGCTGGGCATAAAATATTATTACAGCTGTCAGCTAAACCACAGTATGCGGGGCAAATCATATTATTTTCGGTGGAATGGTAGGTTGGCCAAGTCCCACTGTTTAGGGTGTCCAATATTCCTCTCTGCCAGCCAGTCCCAAGTGAGCTGAGCATAAAATATTATTACAGCTATCAGCCAGACCCCAGTATCTGGGGCAAATAATATTATTCTTCTGCCTATCAGCTGATGTCAAGTGACCTGGGCATAAAATATTGTTTCACTTGCTGGCCGGACCCCAGCATCTGGGGCAAATAATATCATTGTCTGTGGAAAGGTAGGCCCGGCCAAGTCCTACTGCTTAGGGTATCTGATATTCTTCTCCTTGCCAGCCAGACCCCAGCATCTAGGGCAAATAATATTGGGGTCTGTGGAAAGGTAGGTTGGCCGAGTCCTACTGTCTAGGGCATCTAATATTCTTGTCACTGCCAGCCGGTGCCAAGTGACCAGAGCATAGAACATTATTACACCTGATGGCCAGATCCCAGCATCTAGGGCAAGTAATATTATTGTCTGTGGAAAGGTAGGTCGGCTAGGTCTTACTGCTAACGGTGTCCAATATTCTTCTCCCCACCAGCTGGTGCCAGGTGAACTGGGCATAAAATATTATTACCGCTGTCAGCCAGATCCCAGTATCTGGGACAAATAATAATATTTTTGGTGGAAAGGTAGGTCAGCCGAGTCCTATCATCTAGTTTGTCTATTCTTCTCCCTGTCAGCCGGTACCAAGTGAGCTGGCTATAAAATATTATTACAGCTGTCAGCCAGACCCCAGCATCCAGGAAAAATAATATTATTGTCTATGGAAAGGTAGATCAGCCGAGCCCTACCGCTTAGGGTATCTAATGTTGCTTTCCCTGCCAGCCAGTACCAAGTGAGCTGGGCATAAAATATTATTACCCCTATCGGCCAGACCCCAGCATCCAGGGCAAATAATATTATTGTCTGTGGAAAGGTCTGTTGGCCAAGTCCTACCACTCAGGGTGTCTAATATTCTTCTGCCCACCAGCTGGTGTCAAGTCACCTGGGCATAAAATATTATTTCACCTGTTGGCTGGACCCCATTAGCTAGGGCAAATAGTATTATTGTCTGTGGAAAGATAGGTTGGCCGAGTCTTACCATCCAGGGTGTCTAATATTCTTCTCTCTGCCAGCCGGCACCAAGTGAGCTGGCCGTAAAATATTATTACAGCTGTCAGTGAGACCCCAGTATCTGGGACAAATGATGTTATTGGCTGTGGAAAGGTAGGTCAGCCAAGTCCCACCATCTAGGGTGTCTAATATTCTTCTCCCCACCAGCCAGTGCCAAGTGGCCAGGGGGATCAAATATTATTGCACCTGTTGGCCAGACCCCAGCATCTAGGGCAAATAATATTATTGTTTGTGGAAAGTTAGGTCGGCTGACTTCTACTGTCTAGGGTGTTTAATATTCTTCTTCCCGCCTGCTGGTGCCAAGTGCCCTGGGAATCAAATATTCTTACACTCGTTGGCTGGACCCCAGCATCCAGGGCAAATAATATTATTGTCTGTGGAAGGGTAGGTTGGCCGAGTCCTACTGCTTAGAGTGTCCAATATTCTTCTCCACACCAGCCGGGGCCAAGTGAGCGGGGCATAAAATATTATTACACCTGTTGGCCAGACCCCAGCATCTAAGGCAAATAATATTATTGTCTGTGGAAATGTAAGTTGGCCAGGTCCTAACATCTAGGGTGTCTAATATTCCTTTGATTATCAGCCGTTCCCAAGCAGTAGGGAGTATAATATTATACCCTGTATGGTATGGTTGGCCAAACCCTGCTGGCTGGGTAGAAAAAAATTATTACCAGCCGGCCAGAGGTCTTTTGGCACATTAATTCTCCATAATGGTCCATATCTAGCCTCTTAATTTTGCCATGGGCCCAGCCCTAGCCTCCTGGGGAATTAATATTATATCTGGCTGGCCAGAATATTATTACTGCCTTAGATTCTAGACCTCGGCCGATCAAACCGGCGGACTTAGGGGGACCCTAATATCTAGGGATTAATCATAGGTAGGGGCCCTAGACTCTAGGGCATTGTGGACTGCAGGCACTGACATAGCATAGGGCTGACTTCAGTATTGTAGATCAGTGATGAGCGAGAGGTGTCTTCGGGCTGTGAGGAGAGGTGGAAGAATCTCACTGAGGAGCTCACTGCCAAAATGTGGGGCATCTTTGATGAGACTGGGATATTTGTTGCACTTTGTCGTTCTTTTGGTGGCAGACATGGTCCGAAGCGGGGAGTTGTAAGTCCCTGTGGCACAGATAGCATCAGTGGCAACAAGACAACTAACTGACTTCTTTTAGGGCCAAATACCCCCTCGCCATTGTCAATGCCCTCTTGGAGGCTTTTGGGGAAGACCTTGGCATTGGATATGACATTGGCTGTGGTCACAGTACCACTATCTGGCACTCACCACTTGGTCCAAAAGCTGCCTCTCGCTGAACCTCAAGATGTTGGTAGGGGCCTTCCATGGTCATGCCCACAACAGAAAGTGGTCGAGGCAGTTCAGGCCACTGAGCATCGCCTGTCTATTGAGGTGTGATGGACATCAGAGGATAAGGAGTGGACCGACACCGCTGAGCTGGTAGTCAACCACCGGTATAGATGGGCAGTAGACTCTCTAGAGGTATTGGTGGTGAAAAGACTTCTAGAACTGACAAAGGTAAACCAATCAGGGCTAGGTATGTGGTCCAATCTGTTGAGGGGCAGTGCTGATAGACCTTTCAGGATACAAAGTACGAAAACACATTGCCAAGGTCCTCCAGGTTCGATCCAAAGCAATCCGGAGTGCTCTCCAGCGCTACAATTCGGCTTCATCAGCCTTGGACCCTCCAAGGCAACACTTGCTGTGGGAGGAAGTCATTGACTACACATTTCTTGCAGAATTTGACATTTTTTGGGACCCCACTGGCAATGCCATGATCAGGGCATGGGCAGACCCAGCTGCTCGCCAGCTTCTGGGCAGCTACCACAAACTCAAGCGAGCAAAGGAGGAGATTCAGTGACTTGACATCGAAATCCGACGTGTTGTGACCTATATGAAGGATGAGAGGGAGTTTTTGCTGGCAAAGGAGGCCGAGATTCTGCCAGAAGACTCTACCCTCACATTTTTCATTGGAAAATACCACCGGTAACGTGGACAATATGACGAGATTCATATGAAGTGCTTCTATGCTATCCACCAGAAACTTGGAAGTCGCTTTACTGCCGACCTGATGCCTGGAGAGCGAGCTGACCCCACCTCAGCCTCGCCTTCCCCCGAGCCTGATGTGTATCCTTTGACACCAACCGTCTCCCAGGAGTTGCACCCTGCCTCGACAGCATCCGTGTCAGGCACCATGGATGTTGACATGGACCTTGTAAGTGACAACGAGGGTTCTGAAAATGGTTAGCTTGATGGAAATGGTTCCAGTGACAATGATGAGGGTGAGGATGCCCGGGGAGAGGAACTCGGGGAGGTGATAGAGGGAGTTGCATTGCTAGCCTTGGACAAACACGGGGAATAGGTAGATAGCTGGCAGAGATGGCAGACAGGCAGAGTCTTTACTACGTCCCTTTCAAAATTACCAAGTACCTTTTCATGTGACCGGTGGCACCGATGGCTAATCAACCCGGCCCCCAATTTACTGATCCTGTCAAAAAATGACCCGTGGCACGCGTGGTTAATCAACCCAGTCACAAAAATTACTGATCCTGCTAAAATCGACCCATGGCACGCGTCGCTATTTAACCTGGTCACAAAATTTACTGACCCTGCTAAAATCGACCCGTGGCACCTGTGGCTATTTAACCCAGTCACAAAATTACATGGCACTAATTGGGTCACATTTTTGGAACTGATCCGGGTCTAAAGGTTTGGTGGCAGCTATGGCACTATCTTGTTACAAAATTACCCTTTATTGACCCCCTGCCAAAACCCTTCAAAATCAGGGGCACAGGTGGCCAAAATCCCATTTTTCTCCCTGGCTACCTGTTGGGTGGCGCCCATGGCACCCTGGCCATGGCATTTCCGTGGCACACCCAGTTTGCCTATAAGTATAGCATACCGTTGGGGGGGAGCAGTACCCTATACTTATAGGTGATATGTGGTATTATCAGGTGGTGCGAACAGGGGATGAATAGCAAGCTTTAGACCAAAAAAACTGGGGTATCCAGAATACAAGATCCAATGTACCGTTGAGCTCGTTCAACACCTTGTCTGTATCCTGCTGGATATCACAGTCCCCAATTTCAACCAAAAGACTTTCAATTTTTTTGAATAATTGAGTCAAGAAACCCTTCATGAAGGCCCCTGATGCTATTTGAGTCTTAAATGAGCTCTGGATCAGCCTCCAGAGTTAAAAAAAAGGAGAGTTTGACCCTGCTCGGGGACTTCCGAGTGCGGTCCACAATCCCACACCAATGCCACCTGCATCTGACTTGATGTGAAGAATCATAATTGCATTCACCAGTTTGTGGATTTGCTCCAGAAGCTGAAAAGACTCCTCTTTGTGTTTGGTAACAGTCAAGTGGGTGGGTATAGTTGGCATTGATAAGAGTACCTATACCATTGCAAAGCTCACCTGGACATTTTCCAGGAACACTTGAGTTGTGTTGATTATAGCCCCTAAGAAGGGAGTTTTCATGCTATCTGCCATAATTTGCATGGTATCTGTGGCCATAGTCAAGCATGTCACCACATTTTCCAGTCTATTCTGAATGACAGCAGAAGGGGGCATATTGGGGGTGAAGTGACCTTGTTATATCTGAGTTGGGAGGGAGGAAGGGAGACTAGAGGAGGAGTGAATAGGAAGGCAGAAGATTCCACAGGGAAGGAGTCCAAGGCCAGAGGACGGAGCACCGGAGGACGGAACTAAACAGAATGACAGATGTTAACGAAGTGACAGATAGTAACAGGGTCAAGGGAACTAGATCTGGAATCATGGATATCGAAAACACAACACCACTGAGGTGCAGGGTGAGTGTGAGCTGCCATGTTGGTCCTGGAACAGAGGAGATGACAAAATAAAGTGACCGAACAGATCCCACTCATCTACAGATGAGTAGGCCGAAGTCTGGAGAAGTCTGGAGGATCGGAGGCGGAGACGGAGGTCTGGGACAACTCCGAGGTGGGTTGGCCAAAGTCCAGATGTTGAGTGGACTGACTGAAGTCAAGTCCAGATGGAAGGACAGAGTTTATGTCAGGTCCGGGGAAGGCCGGAATAGGCAGAGTTGAGAGAGGATGAGATGTTAATGCGGAAGAAACATTTATAATCAACTAAAGTACAGGAGCATAACTACAGTGTTTTATAGAAGTAATCTAATTGTTATTATGGAAGGAGAAAGAAGTAAGTTAAAACAACAAGTAAGAAGTCGTATGTGGAAGCATAGTGATGGGATCATAAATAACAGAAGGAAAGGCATAGTCACAGGGTCCTGTTAAGATGGTTAAACAGATAGACGGGAAAACACCCAGTAATCCTTCATTGCGTAAAAACCCATGTGAGTCCAAAAGGACAGGATGGAAGTCTGATTGAGTCCGGAGTACAACTCCGAAAGACTGGGGGTCCAGAGTTGGGCGGAGTTGGTGGAAGTACCTGGAAGTGGACTAGAGGGTCAGGACGGGATATAACAGTATCCCCCTTTTATGTTCCTTGCCCTCAAGGAACTAAAGTAATTAGATCCAAAGGAGAAATGAGGACAAGTCCTGTAGAAGGATCTGCGAATTTATTGGCGGCAGGGATGGGGCCAAGGGAATATTGGAAGGCCAAGGAGCGAAGGCTGAGATGCCGAGAACATAATGATGATATCGGATTTGCATCGGAGATTTGTCGGTGGACACATAGGCACAAGGACACGTTGACAGCACGTGACCTATGTTGAAGTTGTGCGGTTCCCACGGTGCAAAAACAAACAATTCATCTTCGTCTTTTACCACCATCTCCGTCCCCGATGTCCGCCACAAACCCCAAGGGCTACAACCACAATGGTGGAGAATGTGGAGACAGCTCCAATGATGTGGAGTCCAAGACATGGAGGGTGGTGAAGCGCGCAGGGAAAAAGAGGGTAGTGGTGTCATTGGAGGAGGATAGTGACGTGAAAGTTATTGATATAGCCTACAAGGGCCTCTGAGCTTTAAGTCCCCAAGCTATTGAAAGTTATACAGATTTATTGAGATTATTATAGAAGTTAGCCTGCAGACCCTGTGTTTCCCTATAACTAGCATGGGAAACGAGGCTTGGGCCCCACACTAATTAGTGTGGTTGTCTGGGCTTTGTAGGTGTTAGGAACCCATAATCCTGGGCCACAAAAGTTGCCGCAATCATGGGATCATCTCGTCTCAAGGCATAAGCAGTGGTGACCTTCACAATATTCCTCAGTTCCAACAGGTCTTGCACCCCACTGCTGAGTCCTTTGGAATTAGCTAGAAGATCTCAGAGAGGTCAAGTTATTAAGGTGTCAAGAACCTTGTTAACTACAACCCCTTTCTCTACCTGAAGCGATAATTCAGAGTGTCTACCAGATGATTTACCACGTGTGGTGTCTAGGGCTTGCCGTGATGCTATAGATTCGGGTACCTTGTCTCGGGAAGTGCCTTTGCTTGGGATTTGTATGGATGTAGGCTCGGCTCCCTCATCTCTTGGTTCCTCACTGCTCTGGTCATCCCTCTTCAGTTTCCGGGGCTTTCTGGCCACAACCGGTCGCTGTGGAGGCATGTCCTTGGGGCTAGCTTCCTCTTGTTCTATTCTTGCTGGTCTTTGTTGCTGCGCTGTCTCGGGACTATTGACAATCATTTGAGGGGCTTCATTGATTTTTGGATCACCACCTTGTCCTACAATTTTGAATGGCGATGATTCCTTTTCTGCTCCAGCTTTTGCTTTCTCCTTCATGTGACTCCGTGTTTGTGGCGAAACTCTGGTGCCTCCTTGGCGTGCTTGTTGAGATCACTTCCCAGATTGGGTAACTGGCATTGTTCGAGCTAAGGGCCTAGGGTTTTCGTCTTCTGAATCCAACATGGGCACTGAATACACAGCATAATCATTGCTGCTGTTGTTTTCAGTATCTGCATCATTTTCATCTGCGGAATTTGATCCCCCCATTCATTTGTAAGTGTTCTACTTCATCATTGGTATCCTCCCCCCATTCATTTGTAACTGTTCTAGTTCATCATTGATATCCTTGTCCTCGTTGTGAGTGGAATCAGCATAAAATGTACGAATTTGTCCACCTAAAGTTACAAAATGCAATCTTGCTGGTGGTTGAGCTGTCTGGCTTGTTGTGATCTGTTCTGCGGCACTGTCCAATGTCTCTCCCCGCCACCTTATGATGGGTGATCCATCTTTCAGCACATACCAGTGAGTTGATGCATCTAGCTGAATTAAACTTTGATTGATTAACTCAACCAGACGTGGGCAGTTTCCAATGCGGTGAAACGGTGACTACGGGGCTAGTGGTGAAATACCCACAGACTAAACCTTGTAATTTAATATGCAGTTCAATATGCAATAGATCAACTCCAACACTATAATCCTTGTGCAAGTTCAGGGTTCCAATCCAATATAGATTGTGGCAATTCAAACCTTAGTTCTCTTTTATTAAAAGCAAGACTTTTAGGTCTACAAGACGTATAGTAGATCAAATAAAAAAACTTCTGCTCGAGACTGTTCTAGGTGCAGTCGCGGATAGTCGGACAAGATTTTATGTTCAACTTTTTTGTATGATGTGGGTCTAGGTTTGGAGGTAGTGCTCCGATGCAAATTCAAGCAATTCTTATGATATTCCGTTTCCCAAATAATATCCGCAGTTGCTGATCTTTGCAAGATTATGCACCAATTGTAAAGTCCGATCTGTTTCCTTATATTCCACGTGTCCATTCCGTTTATCCAATATGTCCACGCGCTGTTTATAAAGATCCAAATCCAACACAGATAATAATTGAGGGAATACAAACGAAACTTGGTATAGCTTCTGAGTGTCTCCGAATTAATTACTCTCTACCAGTTAACCGAGAAGCCTAGTAGCTTTACATCCAACAGGTGGGGTGCAATTCACTGGCCTACTACCCATAACTATCCACTTAAATACTTTACAGAAATCCAAATATAAACGAGACTGTTACAAACACACGACAGGGTTCAGGGTATATAACTAGTGGTATGGCAGCTAGCCGAGGAACACCTGTTGGTTATAAAAGAGATTAGTAAAACGAAACAAGATTTGTATTGAACATCAACTAGCCGAGCTTTACAATGAGTAAAGATCTGCATCGCTTAGAACGACCGTGATGGGATATGATTGATGTATTAATTTAGCTGACTCCTTCGTCAGCCCTCCGTTACCCGCCTCGGTAACCATCCACTTCATCCGGTTCCTCCTTGAACCACTTGACTTGATTTGTCTGAAACTTGGGATAGCCGTCGCTTCCTAGTACCCGAGTATGGTTTCTTACTCAGTCGTGTGATCGACCAAGTCCAACCTTCTCTTGGCAGTCCCAAAGATGCCGGATGATGTCAAACGGTAAGCACTCTTGTTCAGAAGGATGTCCCCTCGTAATACGCCCTTAGTCAGGGATGTGCAGTAGCCCCAATCTGTTTCCAGGATGGTTGGGCACTTTTCGCAGATGCTCCCTTAGCAACTTCTCACTTTGACCCTTTACCAGGGCCGTTGTCCAGTGTCTTTCTAATGGTCCGAGACACATTATATCCCTTTTAGCTAACTGCCGAGGCCAGCATTAGCCCTTGTGAAGTGATGTCGTAATGTAGTGTAGTACATTATAGTACATTGCAACTCAAACAGTTTTGAATAAATGCTCGGGTGCCCCAGTACCAGGTCTGTCAGCGGTGTCCTTGCTCATTGCATCCGTAACAACCTGTTCACTGCGACCTTGAAATCCATTGTTCATTGGTGCGCCTGCATTTCCTCTTACTGGAATGTTGTTTGGAAACGTGGCTGCAGGTGGGGGTGGAGCAATTGGAGCTGCATTCAGTTGGAATGTCTGAGGGCCCTGTGGTGCATAGTTGGTTTGAGGGGTGGAGAAGTTTGTGACAGGAGCAGGTGCTGCATAGACAGGTCGATGTGACTACCCCCAATTTTGAGGACGAGGGATTGCTGGAGAACGTAAACATTGCTTTGCCAAACCTGTACTGTCAAGGGCCATTACTTTGAAATAAGTTGAAGGGTATGCAGGATCATCCAGTGACATGGAATTAAGCTGTTTTATCATTCCTTCAGCTTCTGTGGTCTTGGGGTCTATGTCTTTGGTCCTTCCAGATGAGCGTGCAGTAACTGAATCCTTATACTTGTGCCTTCTTTTGGCCTTCTTTGCACGAGGCTTCTTGTGCCGTCTCTTCTGTGACTCATTATCTGAGGAGTCATCACCATCTGAGCCGGCACTGTGACTGTCATTGTCAGTGCTTTCTGCTTCTTGACTGGGACCAGTTCCTAGTAACATTTGTGAGAATTTGTCTCGTTGGAAGTATGCTGCCACAATTTCACTTACCTATTCAACTGTCAATGGTTCTGTTAAATCATGGTTGGGGTACTTATTTCTTCAAGATCATCTGTAATGAATCCGGCATACCAGACCAGAAATAGCCGTTGAATTGTAGTTCTGAGATTTTCCCCTTGGAGTGCAGTCTTCCAGCTACTCCTAGGTACTTGCGGTGATACTTCTTCCATTGTGTCAAGGTTTTAAGAGAATGTTGATGAGATTTCAAGATTAGATTCGGGACATCTTTGGGTCTTCTGCCCAAGCGAGTAAGTTCTGCATCATAATATTTGAGGATTCTCTTCTTGAGCCTGAGCGAATTGTGATCATTGAATGCAGGCATGGCACGAATGAAGTCTTCAACACTTTGCAAGCAATATTCAGGGATGCATGTGCATTGGTCTGCAGGGTCAACCACATTATTAAATAAAATCTTTTCACAGTGCATGATGAAGTGCTCAACTTCATCATAATCACCTTCAAATGCGGCTGGTGCTGATTTAGTTCCTCGTATTGGCATATCCTATATGCTGTATGAGGAATGAGAGTGAAACATTGTTTTACAGTATGAGAGGATGGCTGTAAAATGGGGTGCAAGGGTTGTTGGTGCAACTGATAGGCATTCAGTGGTAGGTGGGATGCTTGTTCAGGCTGTGGAAGTGGGTAGTGAATTGGTGATTCGGTTTCCAATGGTGGTAAGGTGGGAGAGGGAAGGTCATCAGAAGATTCTCCGTCAGACTGTGTTTGCATTTGAAGTTGGGTAAAGGACTCTGATAAAGTGGACAGATTCGAAAAATCAGTCAGGCGGGCAGAAAATGCAGGGGTGGGTATGGAAGTCAGTCTTTTGGTTGGGTGTGGAAACTGAAAGTGATCAGGAGTCATGTATACGTGGGACTGTTTTGGAAACAGAAAGGATGCCTCATGGTGGGCTCCAGATGTGCTGTGAGTAAAAGAATACTCCAGAGACAGTGGTGATGTATCATTAATCACGATATCCCTGTTTGGGTTCTTGGATCCAAGTGTTCTACAGATCGTGTCTATTTATAGAAGATCTGATACTCACAGTGTCAAAACCCGATTCCGGAAAAACAAGAGTTCACCCACTGTTGTGCAAGCACAAGACCGAATTTCATTATAAGACTGCATCAGGGTAAACTACAAACGTAGAAGTTTATGCTCAAATATTTTCAAGATTTGCCATGCTGTCGTTGTGTCGCACAGTGCCATCACTTATTTGGCCACTTTTGGGGTTTGACCTGGATTCGAAAATTTTGATCAGAAACATTGTTTCATTCACTCTCTTTGCACTCTATTGCCCCCACACACCCCCAAAAGCTTGCAGACACCTCTCACAGGCAACTCACTGGACTTTGCTCGTGGAATAGACCCCAGAGGGATTGATGAACTGAACAACTCAAATCTACCCACAAACACTGCCCCAAGGAAGACATGCCCTCATCCCCGTTTCCCACTCTGACCGAGCATGGTCAGAAACATCATAAAAGTATCTCACCATAAAATGCTTGCTCTTTGAAACATTGTTGATGTGGATGAGTCACTTCCGTCCTCAGGATATACCACTCTTGGCTGACATCTATGAGGTTTAGTTGTTTGCAGCCATTGTTGGATTTTTGGCTCGCACCCAGTTGGCTCAATGCCAATGTTTTGTACCCTACATTATTTATAGGCCTTGCAGGTCTTCCAAACAAAAAAATCCGGCTGAAAGAGCGTGGGTTTCTGGCTTGACATGTGAACCTTTTGGATCCGGGCATTTTTCGGATCCAGGCATTTTTTCGGATCCGGGTCTTGACACTGTATATGGTTAGCGGTTCTATTGGCAGTGGTCAATTGATTGGCAGAATAAATGTTTGTAGACATTAGTTCGGTCAGGGTTACATTTAGATCGGTATCAGGTTTGGGTTTGGCCCATAAGTAAACTCTTGACAGAAAGCTTTTGTTTGGTTGAAAGCAGTGCAGCAAGTCGTGAGTGCTAGAGTGGTGGACAGGAAAAGTGAGAGTATGTGAGCTTGTATTCAGTAGTTCTGTCGGAGTTAGGCTAGATTGGTGTCTGGCTTAGGTTGGATGAGCTTATAAGCAGACTCTTGTTGAAGATGTTGCATTCAGTGTAACAAATATGTCAAGATGAAAGATTATAAGGTTAGGTTGTTCAGAGCTTTCAAGGTTTCTTGAAGGCTCAAAGGTTTGCTTTGGTTCGGTTCAAGTTCTTAAAAATCAAGTTCGTTCAAGTTAGGGTAAGTACTTTTTACATGATTTGCAGGCTGTATCTACCGTTTCTTTTAAGAAATGACAAGGTTTCATTTGTGCAGCTTTGGTTCATCCCCATTGAGTCTATCTCCCCCCATGCCCTCTCTCTTTATCCTCTTCCATCGCCATGGTCTAACCCAAACTAGATCCGACAAACACAGCCTTCGAGTTGACTGTCATCCCCATACAATGTAGCCTTTCTCACTCTTACCAAAGCTGTTGAATTCAATTCAAATCAGATTGGTCAAGGCAAGAAGGTGAACTGATGATTCTCGTGTGTCCACGGCCTTGAGGACAATTCCACATCAATTCTTAACAGTCCCCAGGATGCCATGTCCACTGCACCAATTCTGGGTGAATCAATTTTGTTGTTCTCTATCACCATTCTTGCCTTCAGCTGCGGGGGAGGATCTGTGTCTTTTATTGTATGCTCCTCGGACCATCACTTTTCATCCCTTTTCGGTCTTGTCCCACTGCTCAACCATCAAAGTTTTAACGACAACAAAGTTGTTAATTTAATCTTTGTGGTCGTGAGAAAGCAAAACACGGCACCCCTTCACTCAACATCTCAAGTGCACCCAAAGTTTAGATCCAATTCATCAGCAGAGCCTATTATTTAGCGTGTTCCTCAACAAATTCCTGGTTCCTCGTTCGATCCACTGTCTAGGCTGATCATTACAGATCAGCCTTGGCTCAAACTCCCTTGGTATGATTGCTGTTTCTTGATTCCCCTGTTGTATTGCTCGACAGTCTCACAGGCCTACTATATTTGTTGCCGCTGTCAATGTTGACGTCTGGGAGGAAACATCTGTGTCTTTCAACTGAGCCAGCAAATCTCAACACAGTTGACACTGCAACGGCTCCTCTCTGTATGTGGTGCAAAAGTAACAGTTTCTCTTCTCTTTGGGCTTGGAACATATTTGGTTGATGTTTACCAATAGTCTGATGCCAAAATCTCGCGCTATAACACTGCGGTCTACTTCTTATCGCCGGAGCGAAGTGCAGGCATGTCTTGTTTATATTGTACAAGGGACTGGTCAGCCGCTTCGCAGCCTCTCATCCCCTTTCATTCAATTTATTCATTCAAATCTATGGTGCACTTGGTTGAATTGAGCTGAGTTCAATCGTTTCTTCTGTCAGATAGAGGTTATTGGAATGGTGATAGCAAGCTGCCGTGACCGGGGAACCTTTAACGGTGAGAGAAACGGAATTTGGCATTGTGTACATTTTTATAGGCACGCACGCACTTAAAGTTGATCATGGGGCCAAAAGCCCCGAGGAGGCGCCGTTTATTGAGCGCTTCCAAAGGTCTGGACAGAGCGCTTCCAAAGCCTTGGGCCCGATCTCCCAAAAGCGGAGTTTAAAAGGCTTCAGACAGACATGGATAATTTTCTAAAGAGGGAGATATAATGGCTGTGCCCATTGACTGTGCACTGTGTTTTCCTGTGCTCTTTCCTGTGCATTGCTGTGTTACTCAACTGTGCATTGCTGTGTTACTTGACTGTGCTTTTCAGTGTTTGGCTGCGAGTGCAACCGCATGTTAGGTCTCGTGATCTTTCTGTCCACACTTGCGAATTTGTTGATTGAATAGATTCTTGGCAAAGTGGATTGGGAACTCTGAGAAGCCAATTCCTTGATTTTCTGGGAAACCATTTACCTGTAGCACATCAGATCATAGTAGTTATTATTGTGGATAGTAGTTCACAATGATTTACTTTACAGTATAAGTAGTTGTAGTTTGTTCTGTATTAGCTAGCCTTTTTATTCACTTTCATTTCTCCAAGTTCACGGACATCTCGATTCAGAGGAGACAAGAGCTTTGATCGTGAGGATGCGACAAGTACTGTACAAAAACATCGATATTTGCCGAATAAGGCAATTGTGATCGCATCAGCAGAATGGAAGGTGGTAGTGCTCTCTGAACTTTCATTGCAGAGAGAATGAGCATATTTGTAAGGCAAACAAGCAGGAATCAAGCTCAGAATCGCTGTTCTTTGCCGAACCTTTAGGTTAGGCTCTAATAAGAATGTTGTTTTTTAGCCGTCTCAACTAGTAAGTGGCTATGTGGTGGCTTTGCTCTCGTTTTGTGTGAGTACAAGTTCTATCCTTCCCAAAAAGGAAAGGTTCGGCACCTGCCGCTAGCGGCCTTATCCAACCTCATGTTGAAAAGTATGAAAAATAAAAAAATTAACCTGCGCCCTAAGTTCCGCAAACAGCTGTAAGAAAAATACAAGTAAAAAGACAAACAAAAATCCAAAAACCGGAAAGAAAAATCAAAGCACCGACGATTGACAGCTATGGGCTGCCGAGACCCCTCAGCAAAGTCAAAGTCTAGGATGGCAGTCAACACAGCAACTGTTGATCACCTTTCTCCTGAAAACTCACAGGATAGGTATCTGCATTGTTGCTCCATGTAATTTGACAATGCTCCCATCCTTTGTCGCCAGCAATAAACACCGTAAAATGTATTGGAAAGCAAAAAAAGAAAATTGTAGCACAATGCTGGAGACCATGGGTGACCAGTTTTCTACGCTAAAAGTCATGGAATAAGTACCTGCATTGGTGCTCCATGTCATTTCAACGATGCCCTGCTCTTGAGGTCTCTGCCACATAAAAAATTGGGAAATGGACTGTGAAAACATTCAAAATATTCCTACAGTGGGAGAAAATGGCACTCTTGACTTTCTTTGTGTGCAGGAAATATGCACCTGCATACATGCTCAATTTCTTTTTAAACATGCTCCCATTTTTTGTAGGCTGCCTCAATTGATGACACCCATAGCAAGTCAACAGTGACTGCCACCAACATAATTCGATGATGGGATGTGGTTTTCTAGGGCATATGCATTGGTGCTACCATTCTCGATTTTTTTGGGGGGGGCCCACCCTAGCCTCATCTGAAAAGTGATAGGTCCCTCCTTTGAGCGGACCTTTAACTGTGAATTCAAGGGCGTGTGGCCGGCCCAAAATGGATAACAGACAGCCTTTCGAAGAGTCCCCGAAAATTAAACCGAGACAAGGTGACCTCCACTTCGCTCCGGCCACTATTCGACGCGACGACATAATCATTTGAGTTGAACGGTCAAGGTTACTTCAAAGACGACGGAAATATATTCAGTATTTGCAGAGAGAAAAGATCCAAATAATGAAACATGCCGCGGGCAGGTGTAATTCAACTTTCCTGAAGCTGTGCACGCGGGCTGCAAACAGCCTGCAATTTCCAAAGAGATTTGAATAAAGGAAATGGAAGCTCGGGAGAAAAAGATGGGCCCATTACATCGCTTCGGCGACGAGAGTAAACCAGAATAGCCCCACTGATAGAGCCTAGCCAGAGTTGACTAGAACAGTGCACCTGCTGAAAGAAGAAATTGGATTGGCTCCGATTGTTTGCACTTGAGCTTTGGCACGAATGGCCGGAAAAAGAAATGTTGATGACCACCGAGGCAGAAAGAAATTCCCTCGTGCTCAGGTGATTTGAGGACGACCGAAGCTCGGGAGAAAAAGATGGGCCCATTACATCGCTTCGGCGACGAGAGTAAACCAGAACAGCCCCACTGATAGAGCCTAGCCAGTGTTGACCAGAGCAGTGCACCTGCTGAAAGAAGAAATTGGATTGGCTCCGATTGAATTTGCACTTGAGCTTTGGCATGAATGGGCGGAAAAGGGAATGTTGATGACCACCGATGGAGAAAGAAATTCCCTCGTGCCCAGGTGATTTGAGGACGACGAAGATGGGGAGGGGAAGACTGACGGTCCAAACGAAAAGCACGGCCCTGCCTGATAACAATCGAATGAGGCCACAGCAACTGCGATCAACTGCGCGCTGTAGAGAATACTGCGCGTACTAGGTCAGTTATTCAATTGTAAATGAAGAGGCAGTGTCGGGAAATGAAGTATGAAAGGAGTTAGGGGCTGTTAGGACCAAGGCCACCAGAGCAAGACGAGAGGAGATAGGACAAATGGAGAAAGGTGTATATGCAAAATCCGAGCATTTCGTTACAGAACGGTTAATGTTCAGAAATAAATGTGAGAAAACCAACGCTCTCATACAGCTTTGCCCATAGCGTCGGGAGATCCGTTGAAGGAAACGCGATTTAAGGTGGTCAAACACTATGCAGAGCGTCTTTCCCTGGGCCTAAGCCTTCGCAATCGCGCTGGGCAGAATAAAAGGTCAAGATAATTGATTGATACGTTTATGAACGTTTGGGCTGACGGTCGTCTCGTTGGCTTGACCCATGTTCCATAGCCCCAAGACAGCTTATTGAGAGCTGTGTAGCAGTTGTACAGTCAGTTGGAGGCACATACGGTCCAGGGGGAATCATATTGCGCCACAATGGTGCGGTAGAATTTCCGGAAACCGCTCTGCGAATTTAGATGACTTGAACTCTGCATTCAAGCCGTCTGTCCATGAGAGGGCCGTATTCCGGTCCTCAAGGAAATGATCTGTAACAGCCTCGATAACTGGCTGTGGCTGTGTTTCCCGCTGTATAAATCTCGTTGATATCCCGTGTCGAGAATGCATTCCTAACCATGTCATCGACGAATTTCGATCAATGCTTGGCCACCGTTAGGGCCAATGATACACTCTGGCGTACGGGGGGAACTGATATGAATGGAAACCTCGTGGCTGATGTCTCCCAGGTCGTGGGGATGACATATGCCATGTGCGTTACACAATGTGGAACTACCCCCGAAGCCTTCAAATTCCCGTCATTTTCCACGCAATTCAGCTCTTTCATGCTCCCCTTCTTAGCACTTACATCGCAATTGCCGTTCGGCGCCCCCAATCACGTCGATAATTTCTCGACTATCATGCTGACCATTGGGTCTCCTACCCTGGCTATTTTCTCCCTCATGATCACTCTTTTCAACTCTCGCTGGCTCAAGTGGCGCTTCGAGCGTATAGCATATCCGAACAGTCACCAGGCAGTAATCATTCTCAATAACTTGCAGGAGTCCCTCCTTCGAGTGAAAAAGACCACTTTGGATGGTCGGCTTCCCTTGTTAGCCTCGCAAATCGTCCTTTCGCAAAATGACCAATGGTGGCAACAAGGAGCAGCCACTTTGGCATTTACCCATACGTGGTCGATGGCCAACATTGCCACCGTCGGTTGGGCTGTCATAGCCTATATTTTCACGATATCTTCGATGGACGCCACTAGCGATGCTATTGGCCCCGCTGTGGCGTGCGCCTGGCTTTGGTTGCTCCCGGTTGTTGTTGGCTGGTTACAGATGTCGCCTAATTGCGACCAAGTGAAGCTCCGGGCCAAACTCGCAGCCGCGAATGAAACGGTGTATATTTGTCAACCCGGCGATACCCCAGCAGGACCTCCGGTACTTGCGCACGAAATTACGGACGAATGCGCCATAGAGGTCTGGCCCCCACACCGTCAATCCGTGGCTCCACAAGGTAAGGAAACATTTCAGTCCAACTATCGCATGAGCTGATGTGACCACAGAGTCTGACACATCCGATGAATCCCGAAGCCCGCCGTTTTATAATTATGCGCGGATGTTTCCCTGGGCTCGTTCGGTTGAAGAAATTGCGCTGTCATTTGAAACGGCGTCCATTCGAGCGAGCCGGCGCCTGACGGTTGATGGATCTCTGTGGTCACTGTCGGACCACAGTGCAACCTCTGTACTCCCGGCCAACAGAATTGGGCCGGCGGAAGACGTCGCGAAATATATCCAGCCGGAAGGCAACCCACAACCGCAGTGTAAATGCTGGGCACCTGGGGTGTGGCGTAGGGTCACCTACTCATCTGTTGTTGCCTTCGCGGTCCAATGGTCATGTACAGGCTCCGCAGTCCTGGCGGCCTGGATGACCCCCACTGTTGGCCTCGGGTAAGTAGTCTGAATGATCCCCTATATCCTAGTGGCTCAGGCTTCTTCGTAGATGTCATAGTGGTTCATTCCTTCTGCATGGGGGTTTTGTCAACTATTTCCTTCATGATAATTCTGGCAGGCGCGGTCATTGAACAGCGTCATCATTCTACCAACCCTCTCAGCTATTCACTTTCCCCTTCATCCCGCAGATGGCATTTGAAAATATCCATATTATGCCGCAGAGTCGGAAAGGTAAATACAATGTCAAGTGTCCTTGCGCAATCCGTGCTTATCATACATGTAGATCATAGCATGGGTGAATGCATGCATGTTCATTGCACTCGACTTGCTAACTTTCGCCAATATATTCGAGAATTGCTTTTGTGGAAGCTCAGTTATGGGACTTGGGGTTCACCGCGCATTCAATGTGGTGTTGACTGATCCTTCCATGCACTTCAAAAATTGGTGGATTGCCTCCGTTGCTTTCGCGACCACGGCTGCATTTTCGCTCTGGATCGCTGTCTTTGTTCTTATGACAGATAACAAACTTTTTCATTCTGGTTAGAGTATGACGTAGAAGTGGCCGAAACTTTTGATCAGTGTTTTGTACAGCTATGCACACCTATGTACGAGGCAATTGGTATTTTGCGGATCTTGGGCATTGAACTCAGCGAAAATTCGATGCAATTGTGCAAGTGTGCTTTTCTGGTATGAGTGAACGAACGAGCGAACATTGTCTAGTGTTATTCCGCCTTTTTTTGTTTGTTTAATGTTTACTTTCTAATAGCTGGGTATTTCAATAGGTAACCTATGTTCTAATGGGCACATTCTCATGTCCATTTTGAATCCCAATCCCTTCCAGAAAAAATCTCACCTCTAACCCCTTCGTTCCTATGCCACGGTACCTTCCAAAATGGGCAGGTTTTGCGTACTGTACCAAGTTGTAGGGGAGCAACCGTCACGGTCACGGACCCCCTGGTTGCGTTGCTTTTTTCCAGGTGTGTCATGGTAATGGGGAGGTTGGTTTCCTGAAAAGATTGTGACACGGTTTAGAAGAAGATGTCGGTCGCTGGACCAGAGTGGGCTAGGTGTGCTGGCAGAGATGGGGTAGATGAGGAGCAAATGTGCGATGATCTTCCGCCATCTGTTCTTTACCCTTGTTGGCTTCTTCTGCCATTTCCTGCACCTGGGTCTCTTCTAGGCGTAGGTCGGTCTGTTCTGCAAAGTCGACCATCAGGATCAATTCGCCTTCTTCAATTGCTTCCTCCTTCCGGACTCCGGTCTGGAAATCATCGCCCTTCATGTTGCATTCGGGCGGGCACCGACTGAAAATAATCCTTTGTGATCTCCAGTCCACTTTGGGATTATGTTTAAACAACCAATTGTAACCAAGAAAAATTTGAGCCTTTCCAAGCCCTGTCACCAGGAACTGTTGCCATTCCGAGTGTGGTCCAATAGTCATGATCATCTCTACATAATGAGTGAAGTGAAGGCCTTCACACGAAGTCAGCCGCAGCACTGGAGGTGAGAATCCACTCGACATAATCCACCGCGTTGATTTATATACCCAGTCTTACCCGTTGGATTTCGTATTGGGCTGTAGGCTGGCAAGCCTTCGCAACCATGTACTGCATTGGGATCGCCGATCTCTTCGCTGAAATGGTTCTCATACGCGAGGAAGTTCGCAAGAAAATGCCAGGGAACAGGCCATTCATCGCCGAGTATTTGGATATTACCTGGCCCATTGTCATTCCCCTCACCAACGCCGGTCATTCAAGTGATACGGGGCGAGCCTATAGAGCGGGTACAGTGATTTTATCGACTTTCTGTTGCGACTCATCAGGTATCTGGCGTAGTCCATTCTGATGCTCATTGCCATGCTGATGCAGCTGAATCTTCCCAAAATGCATCTATTCCTGACAGAAGAGATCAACGAAAACGAGCTTTCTGACAGTGACGACTCCATGTCAATTAGCATCGTAACCGATTGCATGGACGCGATTCTGTGAGCTTTCAGGTTCATCTGCTTTGCGCCATAAGTCGTGGCCGTTTGTGACCCACCGTCTTCGAAATCTTCAAAGATGACTTCAAGCATCAACGAGTCGTGGATTTGAAGCAAATGTTCGAGTGGTTTCCTTGCGGCCTGGTCAGTTGCACGGTTTTGTCCGTAATGATTCCCTCAGCTTTCCGATCTAGTTTCGAAGTGAATATTGAATCTGTTGACGGACATCGCGCCCTCATTTCCAGAGTATTTCGCGTGAAAATCTCGATTTAATCGCGAATATTACCCCAATGCAGAGGATGACATTCAAAGCACTGTCTACGAAATACGCCCGATCAACTCAGAGGAATTAAGAGGTATTCTGGTCCACGATGCCGATGGGTTTAGGCGGCCTCAAACGTGCGTGGATATTTCTCTAATCCGCCTTTTATTTTTGCGAACATTGACGTATCGGAAGAGAACGAAATCTCATTCGAGTATCTTTCAATCTTTTCCCTCTTCAAAAATGTCGCCTCATCGTTATCACCATCCACGCGCCTCCCAGTCCGCCACGATGTCCCGCGCGGTCTCCTCTATGCTGCGATGAGACATCCCCAGCACGCGTGCGGACTTGCTGGGATCGTAGCGGATCCGATGTACCGCATCCTTCCCCGCCCCACAAGCACCTTTTTGGAACTTCGGCGAATTGGGAACGGCGTCCACTGGACGAGAAGGTTGCGTCAGTCGTGCAATAAAAATAGGCGGAAATATAGGGAAGAACAACACGCACTGCGTTCCGCCCTCAGCTAGAGCGTGAGATGTTGAGGCCCATGGAACCGTTGCCGAGGTGCCGCGAGTTCTGTGTAGCCGGCATCACAGATCTAGAACATCACTTTCTCGCTTAGCTACACACAGCCTCGGCGAGGCTCACCGATGGCCGCAACGGCTTCATAGATGTCAGTCACCGAGGCAGCTGCGCACACCTCAACATGTCTCCCTCTACACGAGCGAGATTTCTTCCCACTGGTGCTCTGCCTATCCCGTTCCACACCCTACTGTGTAGCCGCTCCCTATCAGCTGGTTGCACCACACTGCCAGGACCGCTCAGTCCCCGCCGTAGCCCTGCTCGCTTACCGAGGTGATGTGATGCTGTCATGCTGGCCTTCGTTGTGGAGGTGCATCTAGGCGCCTCGTCATTGATGTGACTAGCCGGCTAGATGCGGCTAGACACCGCCTCCGGCTAGGCGCTGGCTAGGCCTCTCGAAATGGTGTCGTCTCCCAGGGGCCGGAACACAGTGACATACACCAGTTCTGCCATACAAAGGGACCCGCGTCGATGATGATACGCTTGCCCCCGGCCAGTGCACGCAGCAGCGCAAGGACGTGCGTGTGCGCGAGGTCACGCACGTCAATCCAGCAGTTGCCGCTTTGGAGTATATCGGGCGTGGATGGCTGGGTTAGCCTGGTATGGAATTGGGCGGCGCTGAGGCCGAGTGCTGTGGGTGTGGATACCTCATGTATCATGGGCTGAGTAGGGAGGGGAGGGATATTTGAAAGAGGGAGAAAGGATCAGCAAATGAATGGATACGGGCGGAAGCAGTCAATGAAAACACACCCCAAATATGTACGGTGGGTTTAACGCGACGAAGTCCCACTCAGATTCGCTCTTGTGTTGCTCGACAAAGTCCCATGAAGCTGTAGTGAATGGAATTTGATTTACTGCTCGGAGTTGCTGCATCATAATCTAGAAGAATGCGCACCTCTTTCTGTGAGCGCCTTGGATGCGCGATACTTTGTTATCCCTTGCACGGCACGACCTTGCTTCTTCGCCAACTTCGGAGCTTGCTTGTTCCAGTCTAACTCGCTGAAGACCTTCGGCTCTGGCTCAATCTGCAAGATCGCCGTGCACGACAACATGAATACGACACGTTTGACGGAATTGCTGCATCATCTTATCCCAGGGCATTAAAATGTAAATCCCAGAGCTTAGGGAAAGGCACACTCACCTGTGCTTGAGGGCACTGTTCAGAATTCCGACAGTACCTTTAACAGCAGGTACAATGAGCTCTTCCCAACCCCCGTTTCATGAGTCGCATGAGAATTGATCATAGCTCAGACACGTACTTTCGGGGTCTCCGTCGCTCAGATTCACCGGCGACATGGTGTGCACAATTGCATCCACACCTCCGGGTTCACCCAATGATAAGCCAGTAAGTGGGCCATGCTTAGATACATGCAATTTTGCGTGTTTCTGAATATACTCATTGCTGAAACTGTTGTTTCTATGTGGCAGTACTGGTTCCTGGTAGCTGTCTGGTGAACTGGCAAGTCTCACCCTGAAAATTGTAAGGGAACGTGTAGCCAAGTAACAAGTCAAGGAACTTCACTTGACATGTTTCCAACATCCACTTAAACCACGGAAACACATCAAGGGAACAGGAGATAGCAATGTATTATGTTATGTTGTGGACACAGGAAGGGCGCATCACGTCACGAGGGTGTTTCGGGGATTAGAGTTGCTGGTTTCCATCGGAGGCGGATATACCGAAACAGGTTGTCGGCTATTTGAGGATCCGTATCACAACTCTAAAAGTGTTGTAAGGTTCTTTCGCAAGAACCCTTTCTGGGAAATACCTCAGAAACGGGTATCTCCTGAGACCTACAAAGGAGTATTATCAATATCTTCACTGGAAACTCAAGGGAGACTCGAGTTGAAGCAGAAACAGGACGATCTGGTTCAGTGCCGATCTATTGGTGATCAACATGCCCTCTGAATAATACAGGGGCGCTGCTGACGGGTTCCTGCCTCGTAATTAGCAAGGGAACATGGCGTGCTCGCACTTGGGAACCAATGGGAGGAGACGCTTGGAAGAACATCCACCGGAAACACGGTAAAAGGGACAGATAAACGGACAATTGACTCACTGGGATTGTGTTTTGGGCTTTGTAATTGTGTCTTGGCAGTTGTATAACTATCAGGAGGCGTTTCTACGGTGGACACAGCATCATCCCCCAAACTAGTAGGCTATATGCTTGCGCATTGGGTTGATCTGGCATCCTCGGCGAACACACTCTTATAGAGTAGCACTATTAGTCAAAATCTTATTTGTTTCTGAATCATATTATTATTCTGGAAACGCACTTGGACCTTAGTCTGGAAAGCTTGTGAACTCTGTTGGATTCTGTTAAAGGGACTCTGTTAAAGAAACATTAAAGTTGCGGAGCGGGATTCAGGAAGTACCTTAGGGGAAATACCTGGAAATGTGACCATTGTGCAAGGCTCAGAAAGTACCTTTCAGGGAAACATCTGTGAACACATCTGTATCATCTGTCGTGTGGGGTCTTGAAATTACTGTCTTGGGAAACATCTGGAAACATATATTTGTGCATGTTTCTGAAAGTACCATCTCAGGAAACATCTGGAAGCACATCGGACCTACCGAAACTCAGGCCTTACTCGAGTCTACGGGACTTTAAACTTGCTCTTAGGCTATCTAAGCGGTCTACACACACAACACTGCGAAGCTATAAATATAAATCTTTCTTGGAGACTACGTTTCCAATGTGTCTAGGAACTTGTGTTACTTGCATCTTGCTCTATATCTCTCGCTGAGATACGAAACCTCTCCCTACAACCTTTATAAGGCCCTGTACTAGGGGCTGTTACTCGTCGGGATCTCAGAAACGTGCAGATTCGGCCGTTTGATTTATTTATTGGTTGGTTCTACAGTCTTCGACTGTTTCTATGCCGATCACAAGTCAGGTGGTTGTTTATCTTGTGTTTCTTATATCGGTTCTGAGCACATCAATCATCTGGAGCCCACTGCGAGGGAAGGTTCAGTTCTCTTTTCAAGAGACAATTGAGCATTTTGCTGTAAAACTTGTTTGGAAACACTTCCGAACAACGTTTCTGTTGGGTCGCCACCTTTCCTCCTAAACGAGGCACTGGTATCGAACCAGACACAAGGCTGAGGAGAGGCGCGAACCGCGCAAGTCGCGCGAAACTCGCGAACCCCATCAGGACTTGGCCTGTCACTTCTGTGGTGGTGCCCACTATATCAGGGATTGCCGGAGCAAGGACAAGTTTATAACTCTGGGATGGATCATCGTTGAGAATGGTCTGATTAAGTTGGGAACAGGTGGTTGGATACCAAAGTACCCTGAAAATCTGAGTCGTAGTCCTCACATTCGCTGTTCCAGAGCGCCATCCTGCAGTCCGATCACATTGTACGTCTCCTGCTCTCGAACGTCAAGAACGAGGCCGGCCCGACCATCTTCAGCATGTTCACCGGCGCCCTTGCCCCGTCTGTGCCGCGAGCCTCGGCGATGCGCACACTGCGACCATTGAGGAGTCCTCCTTCTACAGGGTCCACGTGTGTCCCGCCCGAGATGCTCGGCATGGTCCGGGACTAGGTTTGGCACTGCCCCACGTGGTCCCTCGTGCGCTCCTTGGCCGCGCATGGTGGTGCAAGCAAGGTGCCTGTGGAGGTGTATGTCGCGGGCGCGAGCGAACAACCAACGGCATCGCATTCTGTCTTGGTACGGGCGCGGTGTGCCACCAAGACGACATCGAGATCGTGTTCGGGACGGTGCCGATGACGGCCCAAATCCCTCTCTGACCGCTGAGCCCCCTTTCCAACGGCCGCGCACAGGCCCAGGACCGGAAACAAATACAAATTGCAAACCTCGCAGATGCGGCCAATGCGTGTATGAACCCACATTCACATCTAGATGTCTAGTCTACACCACTGTTTCCACATACCGCGTCTTCGGACATGTGCGCTCCGTCCACAGCTCAGATTGCACGTACCCCTGCTCCAGGAGAACATCCAGCCCCCGTACCGCTGCTCAGTACTCATTCGCCTTTTGCGCCAGCGCCAGGAGCAGGAGACTCGTTACTGCGGGCTTGTACGCCGTGTCGATCACCACCGCGGGCCTGTCACGGTAGAGGAAGAGGTTCGGCGAAAGCGACAAAGTGCTAGATGAGCTGGAGGGCGTGGCCGCGATCGTGGTCACGTCAGAGGGGACGGTCGAAACGATGATGTTCGAAGGGATGATCCTGCTAAGCCACGCATTGATGCTGTCGAGCAGCTCGATGCATGCATTGGGGAACACATCCGCAAGGATTTGCGCGCTCTTGCACGTGCAGTTGTAGATGTATATCTTCTCCGCCCCGAGTGACTGCAGCGCGTAGATCGCCGCATGCGCCGTCCCGCATGCTCCAATTACCAGCACGGCGTGGATCGCTCCAGCATGCACCCGGTGCGACTGGATGCACTGTCGGATCGCCTGCCAGTCTGTGTTGTCGCCGTACAAAATACGATTGGTGCCCCGTAGCACACAGTAATTGATAGTAAACAGTGTGTATTAACAAAATAATCTAGTTGTACATTCATAATAGCATAGAAACTATGTGGTCGGGCTCAGGGTATGCAGGAGAGGATGAGTGTGCATACAAAGAAAGTGTAAAGTAGGCTGGTGTAACACATATAGCAAGTACCACCCCAGTCTTCGACTCAGACGTGCCCCACCAGGCGGGTTTTTTGAATAAGGACCGCTTGAACTGGAGCGATGGAAATGAGCAGGCACAAGATGGTGAAACGAGATGTACCTCGAGGTAGTGTTCCCAGATCACATCCCTTACTGTCGGCTCACTAGGACATCTTCGCGTCGTCGTTGTAGCTCCTCCATGTATTTCGAGATGGTGTAGAGCTTTTCTTTCTTTTAGGATCCTGAAATGTTGAGGGAAAAGTCGAAAATTTCAGTCAAAAGTACGAATCCATGCCACAGTGATTGTTTCTTGCCGCGGGGCAAGACTATGTTGGTAATCGGGGTGTCAGCGCCTCATCACCGGCGTTGAGGATGTGCCTTTTTGCTATGCAGGTGAAACACAGGACAGAAATCGTGAGCTCGAGGACTTCAGTGAGGCAGATATTGTCCGTGATTGTGCCAACTGAGGCAAGTATTTTGTTGGGGAGATTGACGGGTTAGGGGTTAGGGTTAGAGTCTCCTTTACGATCCGGGACAGTGACAAAGGGGCGCAGTTCGTCTCGGAGAAGCAGAGGTGGTAGTGGAAGACGACGCTGACCGTGCCAGCGACTCTAAGTCTATGTCAGGTTCTCTGTCGCTAACATAGCTCTCAGTGTCAGATTCATCATCGTTCTGAGCATCTGCGGTTGCTACTTCATTGGCCGGCTTTATCCGGATTTTATGGAACTGCAAGTCTTTGCCCCCGGATTTATCTTTATCTTCGTCCTCTTTTGCTAATTCCTCAAGCACCTCGCTGGATAAGTCGATTAAGTCCAGGATATTACCCGGAAGTTCGATCCTATGACGTTGTTCAAAGGGTATAACCCTGAACACAGCAATCTTTCCATGGAACATAGCTCCGTTCATCTCACAACAGAGGTAAGAGCCTCCTGTCGTACGACGTATTATATGTATCGTTGCTCCATCTTTTTATCCAGTGATTTTTCAACCGAGGTATTTCGCACTAGGACGAGATCACCAGATTTGAAGTCATAATCAACTATAGTCGATCCAAACTCTTCCTCATATTTACGAACCAGCCTTCGTTTTTCTTCACTGACCCTTATTCGCATTTCTTGGACATGATGTGAGTGTTTGGCCAATGCTCTCGCTCTGAAGCGAATCAACTCCGCCGTGTCGATGGGTCACCAGGATATTCAACCAGCCAGGTCGCTTCCTCGACATCTAATGGAATAACTGGATGGGCGCCACAGACCACAAAATAAGGCGAACAGCCTAGCCCGCTGAAACGGTGCACTAGGGTGCGGCCGTGAAATCTAATGATTTGACTAGTGAGAAAAGCGAACTAGTCACTCTACTCAAACCAACCAAAACCAAAACAAATCACTAATCCTAATCCTAATACTCGTGTGTGTGTGTGTTCGGGGAAGTAGGGTACGTATCACCCGTCAAAAGGGTGTGCAAGGTGGGAATAAGGCTTTGTTTCAACAGCAACTATGCGGTTTAAGCACGGTTATGCTGGGGTAGCAGGGACTTCACGCCAACAGGATATCAAGACTCAAGTTAAACCTTAGACTGTTCAAGTCTTCAGTTTCTTTGTGAGTGACAGAACCTAACACTACTGGCAGCTAGCCAAGAAGCAGAAGGTAGGGCAGACTATCAACAGACAGACGCTACTTCAATATCAACCAACGCTGCACGAACGGCGGCGGTATCAACGAAACGGGGCTGTTACATAGAAGGTGGACACTGGGCTAAGGCGCGGACAGTTACACTGAAGGCGGCGGTTTCACTTCTACTAGCACAAACTAGTCTTTAGTCCTGGAGGCCTAAAGCGCTGCTACAGGAGACAAGAGAGTACAATTTACACAACAAGTCTTAGTCCTGGAGGCCTAAAGCGCTGCTACAGGAGACGGGTTGGTGCAGGTTGAGCGGGGCTCTTATATCAATGCAATTGGTAGTCTTTTCGACGTCCCGTATCTCTTAATCTTTTCTGTGCGTCTGCAAATATATCTGATTTCTATCACAAATCTAGAGTCTACTATATTGCCCGTATATCTGGGGGATAGTTTACTGGCTAATACAGAGTACACAGCTGGCTTTTATACATTTCAGAGAGAAGTAAAGGAGATAGACGGAATGAATAGGAACAATAAAGGGTGGGAGCCCGAGTAGTGAATGGCCAATGGCGTAGAAGACATTCTCAACCATGGGTATTATGACCTGCTACCGGGGCTAGTCCACATGTATTTCTCTAGCACGCCATAAGACGTGCTTAGTTGTCTTGGTTTCCATCTTTCTGACTGAGCAAGTCTGTCATTGCTGACTAGTCAAGTCAGTCTCAGTCAAGTTCTATTCAATTTCTCTATCAGTCCACACTTCACAAGCTCAGTTGGAACGTATAGTAAATATCAAGCAGATTGACAAGTATAGCGCGGTGCTATACTGGCAGACCAGTACAGTGACTAGTAAAGCATAGTGCGGCGCTGTGCTATAGTGTCGATCCTCATCAATCATATCAGTAAATCCTTGATGCGAGGCCCGCATCTTTCTAACGGTCAGATCTGCCCGAGTAACCACAGTGATGATTAACTCGGTAACAAGTCTTCATCCTAATCTAATCAGTTGGCCTTATACACAAAGTGGCGCGGTGCTATATCCCTGCCGGCCCTAATGTGGTTGTACCAATCCTGACTTCGTATATCTTGTTTTAATAGTCATCAGACTGTTCAGAGGCCGATGAGATGGCAAGTCAATAATTCTGAGTAGTTCCCTGATGTTTCACCTCCAGCGCATAAGATAATGGCTTACCGCCACCATCTATAGCTCAGCGTAGAATATCATAGTCAGGACGTAACAGCCTTTTGGGCTGCCTTGTCAAGTCTACTCAATCCTTCATAGTTGGTTTGTTACACTGACTTTCGGCCATCAATAGTGTAGCCTACCACCCCAGGGAGGGTGTACGCTCATAATCTAATGCCTCACTTCTGCCTGCTAATAGGTTCAAAATGAAATAAAAACTGGTGTTTTCATGCATGTTTCGGTACACGCCCTATCACCGCGTCTTATGGTAATTCGGTCTGCCCACAAGATCTGAGGGAAGAATTAATACCACTTGGCGACATCTCCTCCCGTAGCCTTCCATATAGTTTGTCACATATCCCAATGCCCTCTCCACAGGCCCATTTGCTTGCAAATTATAAGGTAGATCTGGATTCCGCGGATGCCATATTTTTCGTGCAACCACTTTAACGCTGCAATAAATTGCGACGTGTTATCGGTTACAATCCATTTAGGACAACCCCATCTACAGATTATATCTTCTAGAAGGAATTTTCCTATAGCTTCGGCATTATCTTCCTGTAAAGGTCTTCCCTCGATGTATCTAGACAACGAATCCCGAGCTGCGACTGCATACCTATGGCCATTCGAGACCCGTCCCATGATCATTATGTCTGTATGGATCTTTTGGAACAGGCTAGGCGTCATGGTTGGCACAGGAGGGATCCTTACAAGTGTCTTTTGTTGTAGTTGACAAGTATGGCATGTATTAACAAACCAATTGACATCTTGTTCCATCTCCGGCCACCAGAATCTCAACTCAATCAGAGACTTGGTCGCATAGATTCCACGGTGTCCCAAGGAATTGTGAGAAGCACGTAACATGTACATTCTGTGTTCCTTTTCGACCATACAATCTCCTGTCTTTACTCAGGAAGAAATATCTGCAGTATCTCATGAACCGTTTGAACTCTTTATCACTCATCCCAAGTGGTCTTTCCAAGGGATTCGTGAGCCAAGCTCGTACTAGCCTCAACCTCTCATCCTGAGCAACACCCACACCTGACCTATGTTGTTCCGGATACGGTTCCCTTTTTACGGGATTGTTCCTAAACTCAGGCCTCGGCAACAGCAATTCTCCCTCTGGACATCTTCGTAGGCTTTGTGTACTTTCGACCGAACTTCTTGTTCCTCAGCAACCACAATTGCTAAATCCTCGTCGAAATCGTCGAGTGAGACCGCGGAACCTACCATTTCTCGTGGGTACCCACCTCACTCGTCAATATTGTCTTTGAATTCATCAAATTCCAATGGTTGCTGACTACGTAGTCCCAGTCTTCGTGATTTTTGGGAGACCAGTTCTCATCTAACCCTTCCTCATGATTCTCCCATATCTCGTCCCCAGGCTGAGGTTCTCTCCTAGACAAGCCGTCTGGCGGGAAGGTAGCTCCCTTAACATGTTTCAATTTGAAGGGGAACATCAATATTTGTTCAATCCAGTGATTTATGGTAGCATTCGGGCCTATGCCTGGGTTATTTAGCATGCCCTTGATTTAGAGGGTGTCCGTCTCTACAACAACTCTCCGACATCCTAAAAGCCAGTATTGCATCGCCTCTAATGCCCTCTTTAGTCTGTATAACTCCCGCTTGGGTTGAGAAAATCTCGATTCCCTTTGGTTCAGAGTTATTGAAGCGATGATCGATGTGCTCTGAACCTATCAAGAAAACATCAACCAAAACCAAACCTACACACAGAAGTGTGTCGGAACGGAACGGAAGTGCTCAAGACGTGCACAGACGAGTATCAGACCCTGGTACAGGGCCTTATAAAAGGTTGCAGGGAATGGTATAGACCTCGGAAACGAGGAGAGAGCATTGTATTGTTTATAGAAGTCCTTGGAACGAAGTCCAAGTACTTGAGCCTTGTTCTGAGTGAACCGGAATGGAACCGGAACAGACAGGAAAGCTAGTAGAACGCAACGGGAGTGTCGATGTGTATGGAACCCTTGTTATACAAGTGTTCAGGCTAGATCTGAGTGAACGAGGGTAGACCCGAACAGACAGGAAGCACAGAGTGCAATGATGTAAAGCTTCTCAGCTATGAAAACAAACGAGAACGGGGTGCTGGGGTTCTCCAAAGCGAGGTGGATGCCGATTCCAAGCGTGACACAGTAACAACAGTAGTGGGTTCCGATCCCAAGCGCTCCAGACAGTGGTGGGTTCCGATCCCAAGCTCTTTAACAGTAGTGGGTTCCGATCCCAAGCTTTCCAACAGTAGTGGGTTCCGATCCCAAGCTCTTTACAACACAACCCAAACAACCAAGTGCGTACTCAGCACAATCCCAACAGTTCCAGTCACTTTCAGACTATTCCAGACAGACGGCAAAGTTGGATCCCAAGGATACCGATCACAAAAGAAAAGATTCCAAGCCAAGATGAATTCTAAGAGACACCTTGTTCGAACTCCCCGGCATCTGCCCAATTCGCAAGCGTTTCCGCCTACTAGCTGTGAGGGTGATTCCGTGAAGTCGCCCAAGAGGCCCCTGCTACTAAATACAAAGCGCAGAAACACATGGAAACGTCCGAGAATAAGTAAGTATGAGTAAAATAGTCCGTTTATCCGTCCGACTTCTGTGTATCCCTCGTAAGAATGGGTATCTGAGTCCTTCTATTGGCTGCCCATGTCGAGCACGCCATCCTGGTGCAATCCTGTGCACATGTACGATCGGTCAGACTGTGCCGGAGCCATCACAACCGATCCCCTATGTCGATCCCGACTGTATATGCTGTTCCTCCCAATGCCCGTGCCTTCCCGTCTACCGGAACGTCTGGAACATAAGCTCCCAGTCCGTAGCTCTCCAGGGATACCGCATTCGAAGTACTTCCCAGTATGGGTACTTGCTCCAGGAGCCGACGAGTGTAGGTCCAAGTGATCGGACCCTCGCTTAGTGACCATCCCTTATCCGGAATGCCCGGGACGGCGTGGATCCATCAAGATATGATGTTCCCAGCCCCTTCCAGTGATCATATGATCAGAACGCGTTACGCGCCTCATGTCCAACACACCACAACAGGATTCCAGTCCGTCCCGTCTAGTTCCGTGAGCGGGAATAGAGTAGACTTCACGTTCCACTTGATCGTTGGGCTACACATCTCCTACAGGTTTCAGAGCGAGCACATGCCAATGGTTCCAGAGTATTCCTCCCCGTTCCCATCCGTTACTCAGTGGTTCCTGCCCTGCCAGCTACTTGGGAACCTCAGTACTGACACTTCTGGAGCGTAGCCCAGCACATGTCTTGTCATGAAAACGCGAAAAAGCGAAGATTTCATGGGTGGACAAATCCCGTGCTTATCAGCGAACTTCGCATAGTGTCTTTTGAACTTATCTATCAGATGGATCTGATAGATTTGAAGCCCCACTGCCATCCGTGAAATGTCTACTGCCAGGACTATGTCTGTATCAATGTCATAGTTGAGGGGACGCAGTGCAGGACTTTCCGTGATTGCTTGCTTAAGCTTTTTCATCGCTTCTTCTTGCACTGTGCCCCACTCAAACTCTTGATCACCTCGAACTAGCTTTGCTATAGGCTGAGCAATCGCTCCGTAGTCTTTTATGAACATACGAAGAACCCCGACCGTACCCAAGAATTGTCTAACTCCTGAGACATCTTTTAAAGGTCCCCAGCAGATTATTACTCCAATCCTATCCACGCTAGGTCGTCTTCCCTCATAGGAACAGATGTGCCCCACAACTGGGAAACTGTCCCAACATATGATAGACTTCGCGCCTGAAAACGTTCTGCCACAATATTTTCAAATGTTGAACCACTCTGTTCACGTTGATAAGCCAGTAATTGGGCCATGGTTAGATACACGTAATTTTGCATGTTTCTGATCGTGCTCATTGCTGAAACTGTTGTTTCTATGCAACAGTACTGGTTCCTGGTAGCTGTTGGGCGAACCACTGAGAAACGGGTGGACGTTCTAAGGAATTAGAACGTCCATTGGCTAGTCTCGCCCTGAAAACTGTAAGGGAAACGTGCAGCCAGATAATAAGTCAAGGGACTTCTTTTGACTTGTTTCCAACATTCACTTAAACAACGGAAACGGGTCAAAGGAACGGGAGTTGGCAATGTGTTGTGTTGTGTTGAGACGCTAGGGGAGACGTGTTCGGTCACGAGTGTTTCGGTTGCCAGAGTTGCCGGTTTCCATCAAATGCGGATACACCGAAACAGGTGGTCGGCTATTCTGTGGATCCGGATCACAACTCTAAAGGTGTTCTAAGGTTCGTTCTCAAGAACCCTTTCTGGGAAACCCTAAAGAAACGGGTATCTACCGAAGCCTACAAAGGAGTATTATCAAGTTCCGTGCTTGGAACCAAGGGGAGACTTGAGTTGAAGCAGAAACAGGTCGAACGAGATGCAGTGCCGATCTACCGGTGATCGACGCCCCCTCTGAATAATACAGGGGTGCTGCTGACGGGTTCCTGCCTCGTAATTGGCAAGGGAACATGGCGTGCTCGCAGTTGGGAACCAATGGGAGGCGACGCTCGGAAGAACAACCGACGGAAATGCGGTTAAAGAGACGGATAAACGGACTTTTGACTCATTGGGATTGGTTTTGGGCTTTGTAACAGTGTCTTGGCGGTTGTATAAGTATCCGAGGGTGTTTCTACGATGGACACAGCATCTTCCCCCGAACTAGTAGGCTATACGCTTGCGCATTGGGTTGATCTGGGATCCTCGGCGAACGCACTCTTATAGAGTAGCACTATTAGTCGAAATCTTAATTGTTTCTGAATCATATATTATTCTGGAAACGCACTTGGGCTTTGCCTGGAAACTGTCTGAACTCTGAGAATCTGTTGGAACTGGGACTCTGTTGAAAGAAACATTATTGTTGTTGTTTGCGGAGCGGGTTTCAGAAAGTACCGTCAAAGGGAAAACTTTGGAAACGTGACTGCTGGCGTTGCTCAGAAAGTACCTCTTTAGGGAAAGCTCTGTGAATGTTCTTGGCCTATAAACTAGGGGCCTTACTTGAGTCTATGGGACTACTTTAAACTTGTTTCTCTGTCGTTTGGACACACACACACACACACGCTGCGAAGCTATAAATCTACCTTGTTTGGAAACAATGTTTCCACTGTGTCTAGAAACACGTTCTACGCAGTTTGCTCTTCAATCTCTTTGAGATACGAAACCTCTCCCTACAACCTTTACAAGGCCCCATACTAGGGGCTGTAACTCGTCGGGATCTTTGGAAACGTGCATATAGTGCCGTTTGATTTGTTTGTTGGTTGTTAGAACAGTCTCTGGACTGTTTCTGTGCCGCTCTCGAGTCAAGTGGGGTTATTTGTGTGTTTCTTATATAGGTTCTGAGCACATCAATCAACATTTTGGAAGTGTTCCCAGAAAAAGCACCGGATACCCTTATTCTCGGGGATGGTCTCAAATGTCCCATCTTTATCCTGGTACCTCGAACTAGGCCCTTGTATAGGTATGTCGTCGATGTATGGAATGGTTACATGTGGAATCTCGACCTCCAGGATATATGTTACATCGTTGTGAAAGATAGGGACCGAGTTCGTCCATCCCTGAGATAATTTTACTAATCTCAATGCCCCGAAAGGTGTTTGAAATGTAGTGAAATCCCTGGAACCTTCTGCGATATCCTGATGGTCGTACCCTGAGTATAAATTGAGGCTCGCGCCACATGCACGTCCAGCAAAGTCATTTGCCAGCTCGTCCATAGCTGGTGGAACTCCAGAATGCGCGATAGTCACCACTAATGTTGCCGCGACTCCAGACTTGAGCCGACAAAGTCGACTTGGAGTCGCCGAATTAGACCGAGGTGAGTTGAGTTGCTTTATTGACTCAAGTTGACTTGAGTCGACTTCAAGTCGGTCACAGCCTAGTTGCGTGGTTCGTCGAAAAAACACGATTGGGGACAAATTGGGAACATGGTCGAATTCTGTGACAGGAGTGACAGAGTCAAGCTTGGTGACATTGCCGTAACAGCCGAAAAATATATAATTTTCCTTTTTGCGTTTTTTCAACCTGCAGAGTACTTAGAAAGAGTTTTGGAAATTTTGTTCAAGAAAAGTTGACTCGACTTGATCCGAAATTGACTTAGGCCGACTTGATTTGGAGCGACTCAACTTTCCGAGTCGTGGCAACATTAGTCACCACATTCAAGGGTTCCAACGCATGTACCAGACAGATGCTTTTGCCATCCTTCTTCACCACACCAAAGAACTTACTTCTATGCGAAGCGTTGGAAGGTTCGTATATGCCAGCATCAATCTTCTTCTTTATTACTTTGCAGAACTCTGCCAACTGCGCTCGAGGAATAGGTATGCTTCTTTCTACCCAGATCTCATGTTCCACTAAAGGAAATTCAACCGGTGGGAAGAAATCGTGTCTGAAACTTCCTCGTTCTGCATTGTTCCGGGCAAAGCCTGCCTCGTGAATCATCATGAGCTCGTGCATGAGTTTATGCTCTTCTGGCCATAAGAAGTCGCCCTCATGAAATGCATCAATTATTTCTTTCCGTTCAGCCGTATAACACCCAGTTGGGACAAAATCCCCTGGATTCGGATTAAGTGTTGGTCAGTCTGCTTACAGATCTCCAGTGATCTTCTGTTTAATCCTGTACTGCTCAAGTAGCTCTGTATACACCGGGCAAACCTTAAGCCCAACTGGCTTGTATTTCTTTCCAGAAAACACTGAGAAGGGAGCATCTGCAGATGCTTGTCCCTCAGCTTTTGGCTGAATTGGTTCCCCACTAATGAAACTGATTTTCTCCTGACAACTACAGGATTCCCCTTGAGAGAAAACATGCACAGTATCCGAGCTTCTCTTCCTGCAGGACTCGTGGACCCCCATATCTGTGCTGGCTTTCCGTGGATACCCATCAGTCTGACTTGTCGGTCCTTCTGATTGACTCCACGTAAAGATATCACATCTCTGAGGTTTTCCATCCTTCTTGTCCTTAGGACATTCTCTAAATTCCCTGAACAAGGCCGCTGCCCTCTTATCGTTCTTTATATCCTTTGAACTTTTCGACGCACTAAGGTAGGCTTCCAGAACTTCTTTTTCTGAGAATACCCCTCCCTTAGGTCAATAATACCCTAGGATTTCCATCTCCTGCTTCCCATTCAAACCGAGTTTCAATGCCACTGCTCCTTGTTCTTGCAGCTGCACTAATTCATCGAAGCTTGGTGAAAACCCTGACTCACTGATGCTGGGTCAGCAGTCACTCCTGGGTGTTCCTCTTCCTCCTTAGCAGTGGCTTTAGGCTTGCCTTCTGATTCCTTCCCTCTGGGGAAGGTGATCATAGTGCAACACTTGCCCGTGTTAGGATCCTTCAAGGTAAAGCCGCAGGGATTTTCCGAGTTCATCTAGGAAGGGTCGAGCTTTCAGTGAACCTGCTGAGTGGAGGGGATTATTTTAGACTATGGGATGGTTGTTCCATTCATTCAGCTTGTAGGTGCTGTGGAATCAACGTGGAAACTCAAGGACAAATCATTATATTCGCTGGATCTGATTGGATGGAACATTCAAAATGGTATTCGTGTGAGTCATTTACAGTGGGTTTATGGGTTCGGGATATTGAAATTCTCCCCGCGGCTTTGCACAATGACAAAAATCCACATGCAGCTTGTGCGGCTCTTGCACAACCTGTCTATTGTCTGCATTTCATCACGATTGTTATTTATCTGGCATTTGGTTAAGACTTCAAAGGGTCTCCCCAATAAAACCTTATGGGCTTGCAGGTAGACAATGATGTCCCCGCATTTGGCCAGGCCCACTGATATTTCCAATGTCCTATTCGCACTCTGCATGTAAATCTGAATATCCGGGTCCCAAGTTAATCTTGATTCCACTGCTTGTTCCAGCGAAATTGAGACCATCTGAGACCCTGAGTCCTTTATAGATTCGACTTTGCCTTGAGTGTTAATATTTGGATAAATCACTCATAGACTAGCTGAATCCCTTGCCACGTATATTTGTTTTGGATCGACGTACACCTGTTTAGGGTTTTCACCTGGAGCCAAACTCTCCAAATATTGCATGTACGGGTCCAGTATTACAACCGAATCTTTAGGGATATTGCCATCTGCGATTGTGGTAACAGATACAGACGATACTGCAGGCAGTTTGCTCAGGTTGAGTGCATCATACTCCAGTTTCAGCTCCTTTTTGTCGTTGACAAAAGGCAAAACATCTTGTTCCTCCTTGAACATGACCTGTTTCAAATGGTTGGGCTTTACAGGCCTTCGAGACTTAGTTAGATCCCGTCTAATTGTCTCCCGGACTTCAGTTTTGCGAGCTGAACTTTCAAGGTCCTAATTTCGTCCATAGCCGTCTCATGGAAGTCCATTGGCCTCCCCGCTTCTTTGTACGCTTCGAAGTCATATGGGGCTCCAACCCAATTTTGGCTGATGGCCTTGTTCTTCCAATACGCATCTACCCTCTGCTTCTGAAACCCATTTCCCGTAGGAATATAGTTGCCGTCACCCAACTTGTGTTTACCATCCGCAAATGCTAACCAGCCTTTGTTGATGTGATCTATTTTGTGAGGACACTCCCTCGAGAAATGCCCTGTCTCTTCACAATAATAGCAATTGTGATCCTTTGTAGGCTCTCGGTCTCTCGAATACGGTGATAAGCCAGTAAATGGGCCATGGTTAGATACACGTCATTTTGCGTGTTTCTGATCAGACTTATTACTGAAACTGTTGTTTCTATATGACAGTACTGGTTCCTGGTAGCTGTCAGGCGAACCACGGAGAAACGGGTGGATGCTCTAAGGAATTAGAACATCCATTGGCAAGTCTCACCCTGAAAACTGTAAGGGAAATGTGCAGCCAAGTAACAAGTCAAGGAACTTCATTTGGCTTGTTTCCACAATCCACTTAGAAACATGGAAACGGGTCAAAGGGATCGAAGTTGGGCAATGTATTGTGTTGTTTTGAGACGTCTAGAGGTCGTGTTAGCCGAGTGGGAGTTGGGTACTGGGGTTGCCGGTTTCTATCAGATGCGGATACACCGATGAAACGGTGCACTTGATATACGACTAGAAATAGCTTAGATTCGGGATTGCACAAAACAACCACAAAACCACCACTACAACAATCTATTCCTCCAAAGATGTAAGTGCTTCTCTTTGTGAGTTCGGGTCCGGGCCGTAGTATACGACCAGCGGGTTTGGAACAAACACAATTCGACTGCTAGACTTCAACAAAGTACTTCAACAGCACGCTAGCACTACGCAGCTGCCAACAACAATACCGCTAGCACCTGGGATGGGCAGGGGTTTATGGGTTGGATACAAGGTGGCTGGACTGCTGGTCGAGAGCACCAGGGCAGAGTATGTAGGTTTGTGAAAATCCTCGCTAAGGGATACCCAAAGACTATTGAGGCTAACAACAAGGGACTTCAATCCTCAAATGGCAAGGCAGTCCTTAAACCGTTGACCTATTCCTTAACCAAGAACAGGAACGTTTCCACTTTGTATCGGCAATGGACACTATAAGCGTCTAGCTAGCGACCCAACACACTACGACAGCGCTTCCGTCAATATCGGGGTGAAGGCAAAGTAACTGACAAGTTACAGTCGGTCTAGAGGTGGGGGCACCTAGTCCATCTTCTTCTTAGTAGGCTCGAGGCAACACACAATCACCTAGCAGGCGATCCAACACACTACGACAGCGCTTCCGTCAATATTGGGGTGAAGGCAAAGCTGCTAGCGCAACTGCTAGCTGGTTCTCAAAGAGAACACCCTTGGTTTTATACGTGAAGACTCCTCGAGTCAACAACTAGAACCTCAACTTAAGATCTCGACGTGTCCAGAGTCAACAGTATTGATTCCAATAAAGCTACTACTTGTGAAGTGTGTTACAATCTCCACTAGCAACCTGAGACCACCTGCACCAACTTTGTACAAAGTCGGGGTGTAATAATCTGAGGTCCTAGCCTGCTCTGTGCTCCCTTTTATACTACTGAGGTCCATGATACATGTGATAATAGAATGAATAATAGAAATGAGTGAAAATGAGGTGATCGATACAGCAGCCAATGAGACGACTGCCGTTTGGTTTTATGATGGCTCTATGCCAAGCAGAACAGCCACACTGATCCGCTAGCGTCCATTTATGGGTATCGTGAATGATTCTTCAGCTTGCCATCAGCTGCCAGAACCCCTATCCTGACGAAGCGGAGTTGAATCCGCCGCCTGGAGTCATCTAGCACCGGTCAGAGCACCGGCTAGCAGTCTGTTTATCCGTTACTGCATTTGTGGTGACCCGCGCATCCGCACCAATAGCCTGCTAGCTATTCCTCTACTGTCTACTTGTCTCTGTTTGTGATTCGCGACCGCATCGCGACAGTCACGTGCTCGCATCCGTGTTTCAGGTCTCGGGTCGATCGCTAGTTGGGTACCGCATACTAACGCCCTTGCTAGAAGGCTGCTAGCGCATAGTTTATTACCCTTCAGATTCCAGACTCGCCGCTCGCACCGTCTTCTGGTGCACCCGCAGTTCCACTCTCCTGTGTCTCGCTTCCTAGGTGCTAGCACCTTGACTGTTGAGGCTTATGGTTATTTCCCCGTGGTTTATGCCTTCAGACCGTACTAGCGCGTCAGACTAGTCGTGTCTGATGCTACAACCGGCAGCTTGGGCTCACTCCAGTTCTCCTTTATATCACCTAGCCAGAGTCCTGAGTGCTAGTAATAGCACATCAGAAGTGCTAGCGCTTTCCTGTTGTATAAATACTGGTCCTAGGAAATCGCAAAATAGCACTAGATGCCGCACGCTCTTGTTACGGTGTTTCACCGAAACAGGTCATCGGCTATTTGAAGGTCCGGATCACAGCTCCAGAAACGTTCACAGGCTCTTTTCCAAGAACCCTTTCTGGGAAGTTCTTCAGAAATGGGTATCTCCTGAAAGCTACAAAGGAGTACTATCAAGTTCTGCATTGGAAACAGAGGGGAGAGTTGAGCAGAAGGCAGAAACATGTTGAGCAAGTGCAGTGTCGATCTATCGGTGATCTACGCACCCTCTGAATAATACAGGGGTGTTGCTGACGAGTTCCTGCTGTGTAATTGTCAAGGGAACATGGTGAGCTCGCACTTGGGAACCAATGGGAGCGACACTCGGAAACATATCCGATGGAAACACGGTTAAATGGGCGGATAAACGGACAATTGACTCACTGGGATTGTGTTTTGGGTTTGTAATTGTGGTATTGGCATTTGTATAAGTAGCTGGAGGTGTTTCGACGATGGACACAGCATCCCCCCACTGCTAGCAGCCATTTCTGTGTACGCTTGGGCACAATCTGACCAATATCCACCTGCCAGGGTGTGATCTGGACAGTATTGTTGTTCCACCATGCAGTAAGCTTCTGCCTGGGTGTGGATCTGTGACCCTCAATCGAGCGCACTCTCATAGAGTAGCATTGTATTGAGATACTAGTTGTTTCTGAATCATATATTATTCTGGAAACGCACTTGGGCCTTTGGTCTGGAACTGTTGGACTCTGTTGGTTTCGGTTGGATTCTGTTAAAGGGACTGGAAACGTTAAAGAGAACACGGAAACTTGTTAAAGAAACGTTAAAGGGATATCTGTGGAGCGGGATTCAGAAAGTACCTGCTGGGGAAACATCTAGAAACGTATCTGTTGTGTGTGTTTCGGAAAGTACCATCTTGGGAAACATCCGGAAACATATCTGTTGTGCGGGATTCAGAAAGTACCTTGTTGGGAAACATCTGGAAACGATCTGTGGAGCGGGATTCAGAAAGTACCTGCTGGGGAAACATCTGGAAACGTGTCTGTTGTGCGTGTTTCGGAAAGTACCATCTTGGGAAACATCCGGAAACGTATCTGTTGTGTGTGTTTCAGAAAGTACCTTCAGGGAAAGATCTGGAAACGTAATCGCCTGTTGAGAAACAAGCTTCACTTGAGTCCACTGGACTATAAACTTGTTAGTTGGGCCTTCATTGCGTCCTCTACATATCTGCTGAGAAGCTTTGTATCTACAAGGGGCTGGTCGGCCGCTTCGCGGCCTCCCAACCTCTTTTGTGAAGTTATTTCCCATCTGTTTGCAAATGGTCATGACTTCATGTGTGACTGACTTCAGTTCAGTGAAATTGAATTGATTAGCGCTCGAGGGATTGTGGAGCAGTCTTTTGGAGTCAAGTTCAGAATTTTATCCGCAGCCTATCCTTCAAAGCGAGGGCGGAACTGATGAGGTTGCAAGAAAACTCAAGTCACTGGTGCCTGGCGCTTAAATTAGCGCCTCGGAATCTATAACAGTGAGCAAAAAAACGGAATTTGGCATTGTGTACACTTTTATAGGCGCGTGCGCGCTTGAAGTTGATCATGGGGCCAAAATACCGAGAAAGTGCCGTTTATTGAGCGCTTCCGGGGGTCTGGGCCCAGCGCTTCCAAAGCCTCGGCCCTGATCTCCCAAAAGCGGAGTTTAAAAGGCTTCAGACAGACATGGATAATTTTATAAAGAGGGAGAAACCTTGCCTGGAAACTCTGTTTCCACGTGTCTTGGAATGTGTATTACTCGCACTTTGCTCTGATCTCAGTTTCTGAGATCTGAAACCTCCTCCTACAACCTTTACAAGGCCCTGTACTAGGGGCTGTAACTCGTCGGGATCTCGGAAACTTGCATCTAAGATCGCTTGGATGGTTTATCGGTTGTTTCTGGCAGTCATAGTACTGTTTCTACACTGTGTTACCAACAAGTGGTTGATTAGTTCATGTTTATAACATAGGTCCTGAGCACACAAATCAACGGAGCGCAACTCGGGCCTTGCATGTTGTACGCATAATTTGAATGATTATGGTTCATGTGAGGAGGCGGGTCTTTAGCAAACTGGGCCAACATTTTAAGCACCTTACTATGAGATTTGAGAACCTCATTGTGACGTTGCTCACTCATTTTCTGGCTCAAGACGTACTGGTCCCTTAATTGAGCAATAGCACCGTTCAATTCCTCCAGCCATTCCTCATAAGATTTGACTTTCGTTGTTGGGAAGCTAATAGGCCTCACAGAAGTCTCTTCTTTTGTACCAACCGAAAGGGAAGCCGACCTAGTCTGGCTCCTAGCCAAAGTCTCTGCCAATTTCACAAGATCCGCGATATCTATCGGATCTTCTACTCGATGATAAGCAGGGTATTCGTCCACCCATGAAATCCATGCAATTTCGCAGTTTCATGATCAGACATATCCCTGGTTACGCTCCAGAAGTGTCAGTACTGAGGTTCCCAAGTAGTTGGCAGGGCTGGGACCACTGACTGACGGATGGGAACAGTGAGGAACACTCTGTAACCATTGGCATGTGCTTGCTCCGAAACCCGCAGGAGATGTGTAGCCCACATAACCTGTGGAACGTGAAGTCTACTCTATTTCCGCTCGCGGGAGTGGATGGGGACGGACTGGAATCCTGTTGCAATGTGTTGGGCATCGAGAACGCGACGTGTTCTGGTCATCTGATCACTGGAAGGGGCTGTAACCATCTATACTTGATGGTTCCATGCCTTCTCGGGCATTCCGGATATGGGATGGTCGCTAAGCGAAGGTTCGATCACTTGGACCTATAGTCGTCGGTCCTTGGAACGAGTACCCATACTGGGAAGTACTTCGAATGCAGTATCCCTGAAGAGCTACGGATGAGGGGCTTCTGTTCCAGATGTTCGGTAGACGAGAAGTCACCACCATTTGAGGGAATGGACTATCAAGTCGGGATCAACATAGGAGGCTGGTTTTGATGGACCAGGTACAGTTCCACCGATCGTACATGTGCATGGGATCGCACAAGGATGGTGTTCAACACTGGCAGCCAATAGAAGGACTCAGATACCCAAGGAACTGACGGAAACACGGCTGTTGGACAGATATACGGACTATTTTACTCATTTCTACTTATTCTCAGTCTTTGTCATGTGTTTCAGGGCTTTGTATTTAGTCCCAGAGCGTCCTGTTTGGTCCTCACGGAATCACCCCACGGCTAGTAGGCTTAATGCTTGCGAAACAGGTAGAAACTGGGGAGTTTGAACAAGGTGTCTCTCAGAATTCATCTTGGCTTGGAATCTTTCATTCGTGTTTGGTATCTTTGAGATCCGACTTGCCGCTTGTCTGGAATTGTACAGGAACTGAACGGAATTGTACGGATTGCACGAGAACACACGGAACTGTACGGGAACTATTGGGATTGGGATTGGATTGTACCTCTGCACATATTTCTTTTGGTCTTCGGGACCCTTCATCTGTTTCTCTTGGTCGCCAGACCCGTCATCACCACTGTCACGCTTGGGAACGGAACCCATCTCGCTTTGGAGAACCCCAGCAACTTGTTCTCAACTGTTCTCATAGCTTCGAAGCTTCACATCACCGTGCTTTGTGCTTCCTGTCTGTTTGGGTCTATTCCCGTTCACTCAGATCTAGCCAGAACACTTGCACAGCAAGGTTTCCATTCACATCGAACTTCTCATTGCATTACACTCGCTTTCCTGTCTGTTCCAGTTTCATTCCGGTTCACTCAGTTCAAGGCTTAAGTACTTGGACTTCGTTCCAAGGACTTCCACAAACAATACAACACTCTCATCTCGATTCCGAGGTCTAGTTCATTCCCTGCAACCTTTTATAAGGCCCTGTACCGGGGTCTGATACTCGTCTGTGCACTTCTTGAGCATTTCTGTTCCTTCCGATGCACTTCTGTGTTGAGGTTTGGTTTGGTTAGTGTGTTCTTGGTAGGTTCAGAGCACATTGATCATCGAGACTCTCCTGTGGCTGCAGCATTCGCTGGATTAATCACGAGTAGAGCAGGAAGCTGTGCACGCAGCAGAGCAGAACTCTCAGTGGACATTTTTTATGTTGTCGCAAAGGTAGGTTCTAATGTCCCGTGGTAGAAATCGTAGGCGATCTGGTTCGTAATCAGTACTGGAGCGGTCAGGAGTTTCTTACTTCCGCAAGAAACTCGATTCCGAAACGCCTAAGACAACCTTCTTCCTTAGACAGTGATTCCACTGTTCCTCTTACAGAGTTTCTGCAGAATTTGATGGTACCCACTCTCTCTGATTTAATCTCAGGATAGCTAAGAAAGATTTTCTTAAGGAACTCCTCATAGGTTCCCGTTTATATGTAGAAAGTGCTCTCCAAGTTTCTTTCCATTTAGTCGGAAGATGACTGGTGAAGTGCAATTTCTTTCCAGCATTGTTTGTAATGCCAGCATGCTCCATTATCTGGTTCACATGGTCAACAAATGTCATAAGATCCTCATGGTCATACGTAGTGAACTTGGGAGCATTATTATCCCAAGTGTATGGAATTTTAAAGCTCGCGACTCTGGTGCCTCAGGCCGGTGCTGGATTCACTCTGTCTGCCATTTCTAATTGAGATGACTCTGAACGTAGGGTTTGGGACGAGGTTTGAGATGTTTGAGGTTCA